>VXAL01009623.1:712426-807841 GCA_013399475.1 Chauna torquata | reverse complement strand
TTTTTTAATCCTAGGGCTCTTTTCTGTGCTGAATACAAGATAGATGTAGCTTGCAGCTACTTGAGTGGGCGTTGCAGCCATGGTTCGTTGTTGTTTCTCCCCTCTCCACCCAAGGTGGAGCTGCCAATTAGGGTGTTTTCCTCTAGGAAGTGGCCGTGGTGCCCGTTCTGCAGGAACAGATGTCAGGAAATGCTTGGGCTTCTCCAGTAATAGTTGTTTTGCTGGTACAAGCGAACGACCTGCCTCCAGTCTCACCCGTGCTAATTGGCACCGGGAGCAGTGAGGCAGCGGGCAGCCTGGCTGCGCTCAGTTAACTTCTGCTTCTCTTTCTTCTCGTGCTGTGTCTCTCTTGAATTTCTTAAAGTGGCTTTTTCTTCCCCAGTTCCTCTCTCCGTTTTGCGTGTCTTACTCACTTCTGCCTGGCTCCGGTTCCTCCTCTGCTCCTGGTTCCTGGCTGCTTTTTAATCTGTTCGCCTCCCGCGCTCTCCTTTCTCCCCATCAGCCCCATGGTTGGCATCGCTCCCGCAGGGCTCGTCGCAGCCCCATCGCTCCCGAGCCCCCCGCGCACCCCCGTGCTGGTTTTCCAGACCCAGTGAGAAGGCGGCTCGGAGGAGGCTACTTCTGAGGCTTGTGAGGGTCCCCGGCCCTGGAGGTTGATGGGGAAGGAGGGTGTTTGGGCAATTGTCATTTTTCCGTCGGTTCGTTGAATGGGTGGATGGGGAGAAAAGCATCCTGGCCACCCCTCGTTGCTGAGTGAGCCCGGATGGTCGTTCCAGAGCCCAGTGGGCGCAGTCTCACTTTTTTGATGAACTCCTTTAACGTTGCATTGAAAATGCCTGAAACTGCAGGAGGACCTGCAGGTGCTTCGGGGACCTGGGGGCCGCAGAAGGACGGTCCAAGGAGGGCATTGCGTGTGCAGTTAAGGTTGCAAGGTGGGCAGACGTTACCGCCTTGTTCAGCTGCCGAAGCACCCTGGTATTTCGTCACTGCCAACACCTCTGCGGCTAAACTCTGCACTAATTATTTCTTTCGTTAAAAAAATAAAAGTAAAAGGCCCCCTCTCTCTTTTGAGCTGAGCTATTCACACGTAGCAAAAAATAGAGTTGGTATGCGATGCTTGCCTGAAATGTGCTCCAGTAGCTGCAAAGACACTAGCAGGCGCTTTGGGACCAAGAGCAAGATATTATTTATAGCCAGCCTCAGTAAATCATTCCTGCTAAGGTTTCTCTTTCAGCCTGATCCCTGTTCCCTGAGTAACATTACCATTGTTTTTCCTGGCAAAATTGCACAAATTGTGCACAAATTCATCCAGTAACGCGATCTAGTTGGGAGCCCGATCAGGCTGCCCATGGTCGTTCTCTGCTGCCTTCTCCCATTTTCGATGTGGTCTTCGTGCCCCAAATTCCACTGTTGGAGCCCAAAAGAAGCACCTCCTTCTCCTCCAATCCCAAACTGCTGTGTGGCAGAGATGTGCGGCCAGAGGTTAGATCAGAGGTGACGCGTTTTGCTAGGCTCTGTGCAGGGATGGATATTCGTTTGGAAGCACAGCCCCTTGCAGGTGATTTTTAAGGGGTGCTTTGCAGCGCAGCAGCAGGGACCTGTCTGTACTGCTGTTCTCAAACAAAAAAAAGTGTGAGTTTGAAGTCCAAAGGTGAGTCAAGCGATCAGCAGAGGATAAATCTGTGTCCTTTCTTATTCATGACTTATCTGAGAGGACGTATCGTGAATAATTGATTCAGGCATCCAGCGCTTGGAAGAGTAACAGCAGAAGATGCTGCAGGGTCAGAGGGACTGCGAAGAGGGGGGAGAAAAAAAAAAAAGCAAGACATTTTTGAAGAGGCTGTTTAAGAGTGGGGTTGCTTTTATTTCCCGCTCTGCTTTGTCAGATGGGTTTAGCTCCACGCGCCAGGTCACACGTCGGTGGAGGGCCAGGTCCCTCAGCGCCAGCTCCCGCGTGAGCAGTGACAGGGACCCGCCAAAGGCTTGGTCCCGTCGGGACAGGGCGGGCAGGCGAGGGGACATCGCTGTGCCCATGACCTGACCGTGCTGCCCGTGCCTGTCTTTCAGCCCACCACTTCATCACGGCGACTGCGTGCCACGAGGCAGAGTACGGCCGGCAGATCCGCGAGCGCTGCCTCAGGCCCTTCAAGCTGAGCATGGAGGGCATCGGGCAGCGGCTGTGGTGCGACTGGGATGAGACCATGGGGTAAGTGTGGTCCTCCTCTCCAAAACTTGTGGCAAGCCGAAATGGAGTGGGACCGGGCGGAGCGAGCCTGGTGGACACCATGGGTGCTACCATGCTGGGGAGCTCCTGCACCCATGTTTGATTTTGGGACGGATGGAACTCAGCGGTGGGTTTTCCTCCATGGGGGACCAAACGTGCCACCTTGCCCCGCTTCGCTGATGCCGGTGCTGCCCAGGTCTGGCTGAAGGGGCTTTGTGACCTTGGTTGCTTGTGAAGGGTTGTCAAGGTGCACTGCTAGACGAGGGGGCAGCGGTGGGTGTTGCCTGCCTGGGTGACAAGAAGGCCTCTGATGTCATGCCCGTAAGATCCTGGAAGAGAAGCTGTTGGGGAGTGGGCTGGATGGGCCGACAGGGAGGTGGTGGGGAACTGGCCTCGAGGCCGAGCCCAGAGGGTGGTGACCTGTGGTGTGGTCTGCTTGGAGGCCGGTAACGAGCGGCGTACCCCGGGGTCACTACGGGGTCCGGTCCTGTTTCCCATCTTCATTTCTTCATTCCTGATGTGGCTGATGGGGCAGAGCGTACCCTCGGCAGGTTCCCAGATGACACCCGGCTGGGAGGAGCGGTGGACACACCAGAGGGGCCGCGCAGCCATCCAGAGGGACCTGGACAGGCTGGAGACATGGGCTGGCAGGAACCTCGGGGAGTTCCACAAGGAGAAGTGCGGGGTCCTGCCCCTGGGGAGGAGCAGCCCCAGGCACCAGCACGTGCTGGGGCACCAGCTGGAGAGCAGCTCTGCAGAAATGGGCCTGGGGTCCCGGTGGGCACCAGGCTGAGCACGGGCCAGCAACGGGCCCTTGTCACACAGAAGGCCGGTGGTGTCCCAGGCTGCGTGAGGCAAAGTATCGCCAGCGGGTCAAGGGAGGTGACCCTTGCCCTCTGCTCAGCACTGGTGGGGCCACCCCGGGAGCGCTGGGTCCAGTGCTGGGCCCCCCGGGACAAGGGGGACCTGGAGCTGCTGGAGGGAGCCCAACAAAGGGCCACCAGGATGCTGAAGGGCCTGGAGCAGCCCTGCTGTGAGGGGAGGCTGAGGGAGCTGGGACTGCTCAGCCTGGAGGAGAGGAGGCTCAGGGGGATCCGTCCGTGTCTATAAATACCTGAGGGGAGGTGCAGAGAGGCCGGAGCCAGGCTCCACCCAGCGGTGCCCCGTGCCAGGACCAGAGGCACTGGGCACAACCTGGAGCCAGGAGGCTCCCTCTGACCACCAGGCAGCACTTCTGTGCTGTGCGGGTGCCGCAGCCCTGGCCCAGGCTGCCCAGAGAGGTTGTGGGGTCTCCTCCTTGGAGATCTTCAAAAGCCACCTGGACGTGGTCCTGGGCAAAGTGCTCCAGGTGGCCCTGCTGGAGTAGGGGTGGGACCACATGGACTCAGAGGTGCCTTCCAACTATAACCATTCTGTGATTCTGTGATTAAATGGGATTTCATGGAGGCCAACCTAAGCAGTGTTTGGAAGTCAGGCTGGCAGTCTTGCTCAGTATGTCCATGTACATGTGAAGAAACCACATGCCCCAGTGGTGAAGCTTCAACAGGAGTGGACCACCATTCTCACTGTCAACTACGTGTTGGGTATCCATGCATCAATAAGATAGCAGTTGCTCCATTACCCCTTCTGGTGACTCACAGCTTGATGGACATGCTTTCCAAGAGCTTATTGTTGCACTCAGGTTCTCCAGACAGCCCAAAATACCCTAATTCAGCTTGAAACCCCCATGCTCTGCCTCAAGGGGATGAGACACCCTCAGACCCTTTACTTCCAGAAGTTGCGTGTCGATTTTCCTTCACGGCTGGGAGGAAAGGCTGGTGTGCCGTTTGTATGACATGGCAGTCTTCTGTTCGTAATCAGTGCCAGGGAATTAGCGGTGATTCATGGCAGACGAGAAGCGGCGACGTGGTCTGCTGTCTGTGCGGCGCGCCCGGCGGCACCCCCTGGGGTTCCTGAGGGTGATGGGGAAACCCTGCTCACCCTCACCTTTGACGGACACGCTGCTGTATGGGCATTTTTTGGGGGCTTTTTTTTTTTTTTTTTTGAGCAAATCACCTGAAATACACTTCGGATTAGCTCTCTCCCATGTTTAATCAGCAGAGGCACGTTTTTTGGCACAGCTCGTCACAGCTCACTTTCCACCTTGCACCGCTGACCCAATGCCGCGCCGTGGCCTTTCCCCGGGAAGACAGACCTGTGTACAGAAGCCAGCTCTTGCGACACACCAGGGGGCTGAGGGCAGTTGGAAACGGTGAGCAGATGATGCTGTATGCCACGAGCGTTTTGCACAAAAGTGTAGGGTTTGGTTAATTTCCTGCTCGTTCCCCTTCTTCTTTGCCAAATTGAAATCTCTTTCTATGTATGTGTAAGCAAACATACATACATGTATGTTTATATACATATATATAGCCCATGACAAGGACAGCCTGGGTTTTCCTGCCTTTTTTTTTTGAGATAAAATGGAGGGGAGAAAAAGAGTGGGAAGACTGTGTGGGAGATGTTCTGAGAAACCTCATCCGGCTCAGAATACTCCACTTCCTGAGCAAGCCGATGGCTTTGCGAGACTGGCGTTGGCCATTATTCAGCTTTTTCTGTAGGACAATCTAGCTCAGGGTGTGTTGGGCACCTCGTGCATTTTCTGTGATGTCCAGGGCTGCTGCTGCTGCCTGGGATCGTGGCTTGGACTCCTGAAGCCACTGAAGCTGGGGCACCTCAGGAGGTCCTCTCCCTGCTTCGGTGCCATCTGCAAGCTTGGTGAGGTGCAGTCCGTCTCCTCCCCCAGATCTTTGGTGAAGCCACTGCACAGGAAGCAGAGGTGTATTAAAGAGCTTGCTCTTTCTCTCTGACATCCTGTTTTTCTTCTAAATAGCTTCTACTAAACTTGTTATCCTCAAGGCACTTGGAGGAAATGTTGATAAACTTGCAGTGTTTAATTTGATTGCGAGTTCATTTGCTCCGTGGGAACACAAGCCTCAGGTTATTTAAGAGATGACATTCCTCTGATCCTCCTGTGCCCTCAGGACATCTGGCAAATCAGGTAGAAATAGCTCAGCTACTGCTGTAAACAAGCTGCTCTGCAAGGGCGTGGGGTTTGGGTGGCCACCTCGCTCGGCACCCCTACTGCCCGGTTGTGCACGGTGAGGTCTGGGCTTGTGGGGCTGTGGGACCCTGCCTCTCCTGGATGTGGCTTCATCATCCCCTCTTAGGAGGAAAAGCAGTATTAGGAGGATGTCCCATGCAGCAGTAAGCAGGGGGTGGCATGGGCTTAGTTGCTCCTCCAGCTTCGGAGGGAAGGGCTTCACTTCTGCTGAGCATGAGGTGGAGAAATGGAAAGAAAACATCTACCTAGAGCCTCTTTTCCTTTCCATATCTTTCCCCAAACCAAAGACTTCTGGTGCTGGAATCCTGTCTGAAACGGAGATTTGAAGGAGAAATGTTTGAAGGTTTTGCCCCTGTCTACCAGGACTGGTGTCATCTGTTGTTGGGTTTGGAGCTGTGATTTCATATGCAGCGTTCAGAGGTGGGACATACCGTCTACTGCTCAGCTGAGAATGACTACTCTTACCACCAAAGTCTTTTGGGGGTCTTTCTGCCCAGTTGTCCCCAGGCAGCTGATCTCTGGCCAGGAAAGGCCGCATTTGCAGAGGCTTGGACTGTAAGGTCCAAGAGCATGATTGTCCAACACCAGCAGGCTCTGCTGGCTTTCTTAGTCATGCTTGTTCAGGGAAAGCTGACGTTTTCTGAGAGAGTCTTTATCATGTAGCAGGGGTTCGAGCTGTTTCTTGCTTTGGGAGTGGGATGCCAGGACAAGAGGGACCTGGAGCTGCTGGAGGGAGCCCAACAAAGGGCCATCAAGATGCTGAAGGGCCTGGAGCAGCCCTGCTGTGAGGGGCAGCTCGGGATTTGGGTCGCGGGTGGCCGGGAAGGGCCCGAGAGCAAAGCCAAGCCACCCCACCGGTCTGCTGAGCGGTGGGTGCTTCCCATCACCGCGTGCCGCACAGGGTGATGCCCCAGCCGCGGTCCTCGCGGCGAGGATCTGCTGGGGGTCACCAACCAGCCCCCTGTCACTCCCGGCCCGAGGCCGGCTCAGAGCGAGCACGGCATCCAGGCCAGGGATGCGTCCCGTGGGACGCGGCACCGCAGCTGCGCCCGTCACTCTGGCTCAGGCCAGGCTGTCACCCTGCACTGCCCCTGCTAAGAATACACCCCGCGTGCTTCTGTTTATCGCCGGGTTTCCAGGCATCTTCAGGATGTGCCCTCACGGTGCCTCGCGTCTTGCCCCGCAACCTCGCGGGAGGGGGGGGAGTCAGTTTTTCCTTTAAATTTGCAAAGGAAAAGGAAAGCCTTGTGGTTTTTTTTTCCCCCCCCTCTCCTTTTTTTTTTCCTTCTGGATTCCCTTCCTCCAGGAGGAAGGGATCTGGGGAGAAGAGCGAAAATCGTGCTGCTGGTGGCCAAAGGGCGAGCTGGCGGTCCTGCAGGGAAATTGCACGTGGTGGTGATCCAGGTGGCCCCGCTGCTCCCAGCGAAGACGCTGGTGAGGAATACACCGCGGATCCAATTCCAGGATGGGTTTCAGCGGCAAAATCAGGGGCATCACTCAGGATTTACAGAGGTGTCAGCATCCGGATCCCCCTAAAACCATAAATTATCCCTCGAATGCCTGCCCAGGGCAGAGTGCAAAATACATACATATATATATATACACATATATAATATATATATATTTTAAATAAATCGAGCTGTACTGTCCAGGACAAATGGTCCCAGCTTGCCGGAGCTCTGCTGGGGCTTGCAGGAGATGGGCGGTGAGGGCTTCCCCCTTCTGCAGGACCAGCTCCAGCTCTCTGACCCGGCTTTTTTGGGGAAGGACCTTGCCAGAGGCAGCAAGGAGAGTGAGGGCTCGTGCCACAGCCTCTAATTCCACTCTTCTCCATTTGGAAGGAAAAGGCTTCCCCTCCCGCCTGCCCAGGCTCTGCAAAAGCAGCCGCAGGTGGTTTTGGACAGCCCCAGGCACCGCTCCGGGCTATTCATAGCCCCTGGCCGAGGGCGCGTGGTCAACACCGCCCACTCCTTGGGTTACTTCTTGCTCCCAGGCAGACGGGGAAGCCAGGGACAGCCACCTCCAGATGGCACGTCGGCGGTGGCATTCGTACCTCCTAGGGCGCTGCCATCCCCACGCTCCTGGGGGCTTCTGTGCTCACTGCCGGGATGGTCCCGGGGGCTCCCAAAGCCCCCAGCCCCTTTCTCCTCCGTGCCAACCACCCCGACAGCGGTGACAGCCCCAGGGCTATTTTTGCAGCCGCGTCCTTCACCAGCATCGCGTTTCGCTGCAGTTGCAGCGGCACGGCAGGGCCCAGAGCAGCGACGGCACAGCTACCTCGGGGCTGGGGTTTGGTGCTGCCTGCCTCCTGTTTGCACGGATGACATCTCTGGAGCCTTGTCTCTTTTTGAAGGTCTTTGTCCTTGGTCAGCTGGAGGAGGTGTTTAGGGAGATGGAGGCGTGCAGAGGAGCTGGAAGCCAAAAGCTATCAGTTGACTCCACCACGTGGTGGTATGACGTGACGGTGGGACATGGCAATGGGATGTGGTGGTGGTACTTGGTGGTGGGACGTGGTGGTGGGGACATCAGCCATGGGGAGGGACACAGATAGCAAAGGGAGGGCAGAGCATCCACGCTGGGCAGCTCTGCTCCCATCGGCTCTTGCTGCTGGCTTCAGTGACCATGATGTGGGCCGAGCACGCTATGCCCCAGGCATCAACACTGCTGCTTTTGCGTGGGATCGTCATCCCTTCTGGCAAGCCATGGCAAGCAGCAGTGAGGGTTCATGCCCGCTTACTCATCCGCATCCCAGTAAACGCCAGGAGTTACAGGGGAGACCTGTTTTCACTTGGAGACCCTGCCAATTGCCTGTGCTCAGCCCCTGATTAAAGGCAGGCACGGAAAGCCACACGCCGTCACTGCAGGAAGGAGCTCCGCTTGCGCTGTAATTCATCCCGATGAGCATTCGGCATCCCTAGCTGGTGGTGCACGCCTTGTGAGAAGGTCCATGCCACGTGGCTGAGAACTGCAGGAGCAACTCCTCAAACAGCGTGAGACGCAGGAGCTCAGGACCAGTGCAGTTGGACTCGGATTGTGGTTGTCGGCTTGTGTCCACGGCTGGCCAAGGGTCTGGGAGACAGCGTGGAAGAAGTTAAAGCACTCGACTGCAGTTCGCAAGGCTGTCATGGACAGTGCTTTGTGTAAGCAAAGGCCAGGAAAAGGCAACGGCCTCCTGAAGGGCCTTCCAGGCTTGCATCTCCTTGGCCAAGACCTGAGCAGCCCTTGGTCTCATCTCTACGCAAGGGTCCCCATCGAAAGGCCGGTAACTGGGGACCTGTTGTCTTTCTGCTAACTTTGTTCCGGGGCCAGGGAACAATGTCCGGGGGGTGTTTTGGGGAAGGGGTCGCTAGCAGAGCCCTCCCCAGCAGCACCGCAGGGGCAGAGAGGGGTTAATTCCTCCTTGGGGCACCGCGTCACCCACGCAGAGGTGCTGTGGGGCTGATGTGGGGAAGGACTAAGCCAGCAGCTGTGCAGCTCCTCGGTTTTAAAAATTGTTTTTATTTGGTTCCCCGGTAACTCTTTCCTTGTGGTTTCTGAAGATGCTTCAGCTCCTGAAATGCAGGAGGAGATGCAGAGGCTGCTGCCAGCAGCTGCTTGTAAAATATTTCTTCCCCTGAGGCAGGTTTTTAATCAGATAGTTGTGTGGTTTTGTTTTTTTTTTTTTTCCCACTCTGTTGCTCTAGGATTAGATACACATAATTGGGGTGAGGGAAAAATGCATCTGCACGTCTTTGTGCATTTGTTTTAACTCATGTAACCACTTTTTTAAGGTGGGTATTATTTGAACCCCATGGTAACACCTTTGCTTCCAGGCAGCAGGGCTGGAAGGATGGGATGGTTTTCGTGATGGCATTCAAGGTGTCAGAGGGTTATTTGGGTCAGAACCCCTGGTTTCTAATAGCACCAGAAGAGTCAGGAAATTCTGTATAAATAAAGGCAAAACAACCTGCTTCCAGCCATTTCCTTCTGTAAATGAAAACTCCTCCTGCTTTAGACCACGGACAAACACTTAAAAGAGAGCTCAAAATGGCAAAATGTGATGGGAATAAATAAAAAACCCTTGTATGTTTGTATCTGGCTACCTACAACCCCAAACACCTGCACGCACGTGTACACACTGTACAGGATGGTGTTCCTATCGCGGGGCGCCCGGTGCCACCACGGTGCCCTTGTCTGTGTTGCAGCACCTACGGGGAGCTGACGAACTGCACGGCGGCGGTGGCCGAGAACCTCACCTGCTACTGGCCCAACCGGCTGGTGGACGAATTCTTCGTCGCCGTCCACAGCCACTACTTCAGGAACTGCTCCCCGTCCGGCCGGGCGCTGCACGACCCCCCCAACGGCGTCCTCTGCCCCTTCATCCTGGTGCCCGTCCTCATCACCCTGCTGATGACCGCGCTGGTGGTGTGGAGGAGCAAACGCAGCGAGGGCATCGTCTAGGGATGGTTTTTGGGGAAGCCTGGCTGAGGAGCATCCCAGGGGTACCAAGCCCTGGTGGTGCCGCTGCATCCCCCGCTGGTCCCCTCCCGGCTGGCGGTTTCCAATTAAATCAATCGTTAAAGACCCTGTTACCGGACGGCACGGGATGCTGCTGGCGGTGAGGATGCTGCTGTCCGGGTACCAGGGCAGCGCCACTGCTCCGCTCAGCCCTTCCCTGCTTCCCTCCCAGCACCCCACAGCATCCACTGGGGAGAAAAAAAGGAAAATTAGGAAAAATAAGGAAAAAAAGACAAGGTGGGGGGGTGGGGGATTGGAGTCCCATCTGCAGAGCTGGCACAGCACTGGGTCGTGCCATAACCACAAGGATGGTGGATCAGGGTGCAACCCAGGTGATGAAACCTTCCCTTTTCTTCCTTTTATCCTTTTTTCTTGTTTTACCCTTTTTAACACCAGGAAAGGCATCTTCTCCCCCTGCCCACCCATGGACGGGCTCTGCCCAGCAGGTGGAAAGCAATGGGTGATGGCCACTGCTCCATGTCGGGAGGTGACACTGGTGATGGCACTGGTGGCCTTGGCGGTGCCCCGGGGCTAACGAGCAACGGGAATTAGGTGTTTTTCCTAAGTCAATAAATAAATACAGAAGTAAAGCAGCTGCCAGCCTTTGGTGCGAACCCTTAGCACTCACCGCCCTCCATGAAGCCGGGGGCCCACACGGATCCGGGCCCCCCGGACCTCCCCACTGCCCGTGGGCTGGGGTTGGGGTGTCCCTGTGGGTCGTCCCTGAGGTCCTTGGGTAGGACCGAGAGCGTCATGCCCAAGCCGGGCCCATGGGAGGGAGGGATGGGGGGCGGTCTGAGAGGGGCCATCGAGGCTGAGGAGGAAAACACGGAGCTGGGGGGATTACACCCAGCTCCATGGAAAGCAGATTTAAGTGGGGAGCGCCACGTGCTGAGTGCGGGGCGAGAGCAGCCCCCAAAGTCTCCCCGAGGTCCTGCTGGCCCCACTGCCACCCCCAGGGCAAACCCTCGCCCCACGGAGGGGTTTCAGTGCAGCCCCCTTGCTTCCATGCATCTCCAGCCCTGTGCCCATGCAGGCTGCTTGTACCCCAAACCCGCTGCTCCCCAAACCCACTGCAGATGTGACAGGTTTGTCCCGGTGTCCTCGGGGGTCTCTAAGGGCAGGGGTTGCGTCTGCTCTGCCCCAAGGCTGCAGGATGGCTCAGCACTCCGGGTGCATTCACAGTGGCTTCCCTGCAAGGACAAGGGTGAGAGCCCCCCAAAATGTGGAGTTGTTACCCCTTCTGCTGTAGGATGGAAGGTGACAGTGGTACCAGGGTGCAAGGAGCACTCAGCTTCGTTAAAGCAAACTGGTTCGGTGTTTCCAGCTCTAAAAGAACAGAAGCCTGCCTCAGTAACTGAAAACTGGATGCGCTTACCCGCCTCCCTGTGCGAGTGCCTTACTCCTTACCTTCCCTGATATTGCTACTTTGGCAGTAAAGATCTGTCACAATAGTTGCCTGCTTCAAGTAACATGCAGCTCCACGTTTCATTTAAAACATACACAGTGGCTACATTATCCAAAGATTGACCTCAGGATAAAGCTCTCCTGCTGCACGCCTGTCTGTGCATTTCATTTCCTTGCTTTTCTCAACCTCCCGTAACATCTGCAGGAGGCTCTGAAGCTGCGAGGGAAAAGGCACAAGGGAAACTTTACAAGCAAGGCTGCTGGAAATCCACAGCCCAGCTCTGAGTGCGGGCGATGGAGCCTGCTTTGGCTTCCCCCAGTGTCTGCAGAGGAGCGGTAAGAAAGGACGAAGCGCAGCCGTTCCCTGGGATAAAAAAGCAGGCAGCGCGCAGGCGTCACACAACACACACTCGCCCCGCATGAAACCACACGAACATTTATTTCTACGGTTTATCTATTTATAAAAGCTTGACTCGGTCGCACCGCGCCTCCGCTGCGCGATCCCGCGGACGAGCGGCGTTCCGGTCTGCGAGCCGGCACCACCTCGGTCCCTGCGCCAGGAGCTCGGCGCGCCGCAGACAGCAGAGCCGAAACTCGACCGCTCTCGGCGCTGACTTTGAAGTGATTCCTGAGGTTCGTGCTACTCTTTTCTAAAGGAGCTCTGCTTTCACGTACTCTGACCATGTGTTTGATATACAGCTACTTACAGAAAAGGCAATTATAGCATAATATCCTTTCAAATTACCAAAAAAAGCCAGGCGCACAGGAGTGTTTAAGAGAGAGTGCAGCGTGTATTATTCTTAGATGCGTTATTAGTCATTCGCTTTCGGTGCAGAAGTTTGAAGGACACAATTAGGTGTTCTCCAGATAATGGTGTTTGAATTTACTTTCATCAGATCCGACAGCATCTGATGCTCCCTCACCACATCCAGATCTGAAAGCCAAAGGCAGATTTCTTAAACAAAAAATCTCCCTTTCATTACATTTTCACAGAAATATATATATAATATATATATAATTTTACTAATACTACACATTTACTTAAGTTACGGATTAGCCTATATTTCTTTTAACTACTTCACACAATGAACAGAAACAAACAAAAAAATACTGCAGCCCAAAGAGGAGCTGAAAATAACAAATTCCAAACCTGTGACGACAATGGACTTACATTAAATATAATCAGAATTTCAATACCAGAGCTAGAGTTTCGTTTAGTGCTTGCATTCTGGCAAGCTCTCAGCCCGACTTCACTGACTCTTGGAAAAAGCTCCTATTGTTTCTGCTCATCAAAGGCAACAGTATTGTGATTTGGTTCACAGGAGACCATTTTATTGCCAACTTGAAGTGTTCCAAAAAACACACCACCTTTTCTCTTTCTTCTTTTTTCCCCAAACTAGACAAGAATTAAAAAAAAAGCGTAATTACAATTTCAATAGTGATTTCTTTTAACTTCTCAAGCATATCTCATCAACAGGGTATACAGTACAGGTCAGAAGAGTAAACATTTTAAAAGTAAGCAAACAATTTTTTTTTTTCAACCAACATACACAATTTCTTGCTGTATTTATGCTGAACTCTCCTTTTAACATGGACAAGTTATGAAGTTAGTTTTCTTCTTCAGTACAACATGGACACAGGACTAGTACAATCCGGGCTGGTTTTCTTCTTGTTGTTGTTGTTGAAGTTAAAGACAACTCTGCAGCATGGAAACCATGGTCCTGCCATCCATCTCCCTTCATCATCTCGCATAGCGCTTAATGTAATCTTCGACTTTATTCCGGAAGTCCTCCTAGAGGGAAGCAGAGCCAGAATTACCGTGGGCAAGTCAGAGAAGGACTAAAACAGGACCGCGGCGGCGGTGAATTCCCATGGTAGCACTGGTAGGGTACTACTTCCATCTCATCTACTCAAGTGAACGGTCCACAGCTCTCCCCTAGACCCCACGTGTGTTTCAGCTGTGGTGTAGAACTTGAAGGTTCAAGAGTCCTTGTGAGCAGACTCCTGCACTCGGCCAGGGATATCCTCTAAACTGAGCGAGGTTTCCCATGGACAGCTATCAATGTAGGCGGACACCGCGATGCAGGGGACAGGCCCTGGCCGGCAGCGTGTGCTGCTGAGCGGGGACTTGGCCGTGGTGTTGCCGAATTAAGGGAATCCATCCTTGGGATAAAACGGGCACGGCTGGGGCAGAAGCTGTCACAAAAGCTGCGTGCCCTGACGCAGCTCTGTCCCCAGCAGTCGTTCTGTCCTCTGGTAACTGCACAGTATCGCAGCTAGTGCGTAATTAAGCAAAATCAATCACTCCTTTTTTGTCATTTATTACAGCCTAGAGAATTAAAATTTTGTAATCCAAGTCACTCGTTTCTTAAAGTGGTTCAGAGGGAACGTGCCTCCACCTATAGCCCTCCACAGAAAACCTACGGGACTGCTACACAGCCTCTGTATCTGTGGAAAAGCACCCATTTCTGGTATTTTATCTTTAAAGCATGGAGATGCTGAGCAGAAGTTCCGACATACACTCCTCATTTGATACTCGTCCAAGCGGGGATGTCAGACAGATGCTACATTCCTGTAACACTGTTCTCAGTCTGAACCTCTCCTCGCGCACTTGCAGTGTGTTGTTAAACACGTTCAGTACAAACACACCAAGTGGCCCGTGCTCCAGAGCCAAACTGAGGATTCACAGCAAAAGTGCATCTTGCTTGATTTCCAGTTCCCACTTTTGTGTGCTGGTTAGAATATAAAGCAGGAAAACCTGGGAAAACTGTGTACTCATGTCTGTTAAAAAAAAAAAAAAAGAAAAAAGAAAAAGACAGCAAACATAGGAGACAAAGAGGTTCTTGAATGCAGTGTGCTAGTGTGCTGGAGCTGCCTGGAGAACGTGGGCCACGAAACACAGAAATCCTCTGCCCACCAAGCCAAGGATCTGCTTTAGCCAGGAAGAGCACAAAGCCTCGCTGCCACGACCCACGGGATCACAGCGAGGCACAACCCTGCTCTAAACAACGCACCTGGTCCTGCCCCAGGCACGCCGGTATGTAGAGTTACGCCCTTTGAACACACACCGAGAGGTCTGGTACGGTCCTCTGAGCAAAGAGCCACGTTACATCAAGCGTACAGACAGCAGCAGTTTATGCTGCTTGTAAACAATGACTGTTCATTGTTTGAGGACTTAAACAAGGGTCTTTTTCACTTTTTCTGTTAAGAGTAGAGAGAAGCTGAGCACCGCAACATGCACCATCATTTTAAAATATTAGTGCTAAGAAGTTCCGAAAAGCAGTGAGCGATCACTTCAAGGGTGAAGCTCTTTTTAAAAACAGGGAGCTGTCTTCCCTCACTCTGCTGTGCAGTAACCCATCCTGAAACTTAAAACATATGGCAAAATACTTAAATGGGAACAGAAATTGTCAAAGCTTAAGTGAACCCATAAGCTAACTTTGCTTGTGTCTGTCTCATCTACATCAGCTCTGCCAATCCCCCCCCGCCTTTTTTTTTTGCAGTTTGGATTCCCCCCCCCATGTCTTGATCAGCATTTAGCTATATGCTGCCACCAAACCTTCAGGCAGACATCAACATCTCCCCAGCTTCAAATGTCTCCTTTGCAATGCCTGGCTTTTCTGCCAGTGAGTTTTTCTAAAAAGAGAAGGCGGTCTCGTGGCTGCAGTCCCACAGAAAAGGCCCAAAGAAGAATTACGTTACATCGGAGCCGCTGTCCGTGAGTTCGTTTTCCAGCTGGCAAAGTGTACCACAGAGATGTCCGTGAACTCCCTGCAAAGTGCTCTGAACCTCCAAGAAGTCTGAAACACAGTTTAAGGCCGAGACCATCCCAGACATGGAACCAAACATATAAACACACTTCAGGGAAAAAAACACCCACCACAAATGGCTCTTCAGGAGGTACAGATGTGTGCTTGGGAAGAAATAAAAGCAGGTGGCATAAGTTACAAGCATCCGTTACAGGAAATCATCAGGAGATGCTTGACGGCACCAGGCAGCGGGAGCCCAGGCAGTGAGGAAAGCTGTGAGGACTGGCTGCTACCAGAACCCAGGGCTGCAGAAGTCCCTTTCCTCCTTAGATGCCTAAGAGGTGGGCTGCCTGCACTTCTTCAGAGAAAGGAGCAGCTTGTGGTCCAATATAGCATCTGCTAAGGGCAAGGTGAGGTGTAATGCCTCAGCTGCAAGCACGCCCGGCTCCACGCTCGTACAACTCTCCACCATACATTGTGTGCAAAGAAACTAATGCTAGAGAGATAATGCCTTCTTCATTTTTAAATAAGATTTTGTGCATCAGCCAACTTCAATCCTTTGACAACGCTTATGATAGCTGAGTATCATGTTGAAGTGTTTTTGAAGTAACTACTTATAAACAACTCGTCTCAGAGCGGTTCCCAGGTCTCAGGCTGCCTACGGCAAGATAAATCTCCAGATACCTCGAGTCTGTTAAAATATCACACAACCAAAAATAAGTGACACTTTGAACTTGTTTTCAGCTCTGATAAGTTGCGGACTACCCTGATGGAAACTAGAACAATTACTCATAATGGCAAATCGTGCCGGAAACCTCTCGTTTGCTGGTTATGATGGGCATTCTTGGTATTACAGGCTGATCCCTCACAACAGCAGAACTCGCTTTCAGCCTGTTCTTGGGCAATTACAGCATCAGAGCTAGTCGGGCACAACACTGCTGCTGACACACGAAGACTTCTGGACTCATGTTATTGAGGCGTGGACCTAAATAAAAGGCTGCTAGCTACAAGAAGGCAATACCATCAATCTTTAAGACACTTCCTAGCATTTTTTCTTTTCTGCTGTTTTTCCAACCATCCAGGGTTGCTAGCACTCCTAGTTACAATCCCCAATTTGCTGGGAACTGAAGGAGCTAACAGAGGGCTTGATGGTATGTTACTCCCTCCTGTTGTTTCTCTTCCTCGCTAAAACAAACCGGGAACAAGGCCAAGAAATACCACTGGACGTGCGACGGAGCCAACCGCATCCTCGCTGTACCTACAGGCGGCTCAGGAGCGCTCTCCGCTCTTCCACCCGCACCTTTACGCCAACCTTCGAATGGAAAGCCGGGCGCTCTGAAACGACTTCACAGGAGCCGGACCTCAGCGGAGAAGGAGTGCTCCGGAAATCCACGCCGTCACTTACACATTCTCACCAGATGAAGGAACTGACAGCGTTGGCAAGCGTATATTAACGCAGCACTTGCTGCATAGGAACCTGGTTGCGGAGCAGGAGGTTCTCATTACGGAGCTGTAATATTCCATCTTCACATGCCATATGGCTCAACAGTTCCTCATTAACAGCGTGCGCTTTTCTATGTGCACATCTGTTTATGTGCAGTACTGAATAATCAGAAGCCAAGAATTAGAGCAGTACACGTTCTGCATTATAAAGAGGCACACACAGAATCCTGCGGGAATGCTAAGGAGAGGAGGGGGACTCGCTTCACAGGGAGCCGAGCTGGAGATGTTGCTCACCTCACACGTGGAAGCTGCGTGTGCAAGCACCCATCACCACACAGCATACACCTGCTCTCTGCCACCTGCAAACCAGTGACTTTCATGCTCCCAGCTGCCCTTCAAGGGCAGATCCTAAGTGTAGGACTACCAGAAAGATGGGCCAGAAGGCAGGTTATGCAAAACACCTGCTCTTATTAAAAAAAAAAACAAGAACAAAGCCTGCCTACTCCAAGGAACTGCACCCAGCCCCAGTTCTGCATGAGTGCCCCGAGCCTGAACCATATCCTTCGACACCCAGCCAGACACAGACGAGAAGAGGCATCCTGCGTGCCGCGGTGTGGGTGCTGAGAGGGAGACGAGTCAGGAGGCCTGCTGCTGGAAACGCCCCGCCGTCAGAGCGGTTCGTGCCTGTGACCACTCGGGCTCCTGCCAGGACGCTCACCCAGCCCCGATGGTGCTGCCCGCTTTGCCCGGTGGGGCTCCTGCCACGTCCCCCTGGACCTGGACCACATCCCACCGCTAGCCCGGCCAGAGGCACAGCTGCTTCCCATGTCAGCAGAGTTGTCAGCTCAAAGACTGGTGTAAGGGGAGAGGGCTGATCGCTAGGAGACATTTCACTGCAGAAGTATGGATGCTGTAACGCATGAATATTCATCAGAAACAACTCAGCCAGCCATTAAGCCTTGAAAGGCCACCAGGGAGTGCTGCAAATGCTACCCGGAAGAGCTTTTCAAAGGGGAAAATCTGTAATTTTGTCTTTCATCAACCTCACCGCACTGCAGTATTTCCTTCATAAATTTCAAGATAGAAGATACAGTGTATAAGAGGCTGACAAAACTGACCATGGGTTCTGTGAGGTGTGCCAGGTGGTGGGGAGAAAGGAGGCTTAGGTTTCTGCCTGGAAGTAGCACCTGCAGCCTTGCCTTGCTTAGGGTGGAAGGACACACAGACCCCACCTGAGATGCCTGCTGCCAAGCCAGAAGATAGGTGTCCTCTCTGGGATAAGCCAGACCCCGGTGGAAGTCCAGCTCTGAAGGTGCTCGGCTCTCGAACCCATGTACAAGAAGAAACCATCTAAAACTGGAGAGTTTACACCATTTTGGAGCACACCTAAATCAGCTTTGCCCCGAGCTGCAGGGAGTTCAGAGGAAAATAGGGGTACGTGAGCACGACAAGTCCTTGGGGAAAGTGTGAGCAACGCTGTGGGAAGTATTTTCTGCATGAGTAATGCTGGCCAAATCACTACTTCATCTGCTGAAAATCACAATGGGACATCAATCAATTGAAGAGAAATTCAAAATTAATCACTAGATGAAGAGTATGTAATATACAAGCAACAACATATTTCACAATATCATTTTGCTGAAAACTGTTACAGCACAGACTGAAGTACAACATATATCCATCAAACTTCTCCTGCCCGTATTTTCGCATTTAAAAAAAAGTTTTGTTTATACAAAGAAGTTTAATCAATAATCTTTAAGCAAATAAAACATTTTTAATAGAAACTCTGGCCAGCCATAACAGTTTCAAACATCTTAGTGATTTCGTGACCTTCATTTGTACTGTATGCTCCTACTGGACAGCACGATACGTGCAATGACTTACATTAAGAAAACATGAAAAAGCAACTCCTTGCCTAATTAGGTCTAGATAAAAATTATACTGACTGATTATTACTAAAACAATTTACTTAAGTCTCAACTGATGAGCTTCTTGTCTTAAAGACATCCCTCACTGAAATGAGATAAACTAAATTCCTAAAAAGATGGCACCTACAGGAAGTTGTTACTACAATATACTTCACACTGAAGGCATAAATGACCTCAGCAGCTGGCCAGAGCAGAACTTTAATGCAAATTGTGCATCTTCAAGGAGCTCCTGGGAGATGATATACAGATGATTACAGGAACAAAAGGAAAACAGCCATCCCAGAACCCCAGAGGAGAATTACAGTCAACAATATCTAAAAGCATAGTGAAGCACGCACTTAAGAATTAGGAACCTTTTGAAAAAATGATGTTTGACCTGATTTGGCATCTCTAAGAGAGGCCAACTGTTTTTTTTTCAACATGTTATACAGCACTGAGTTCTACTGGTTAACCGCTTTCCTATTATTAACATTTTAATTTGGGGGGAAAAAAATTGCTCAAGTATCCAAAGCAGACGCAATAAATACTTCAATGCAAGTACTGAGCGCAACCAGAGAAGCTTGGAGCTTTCTGAAAAAGCTGTAGTCCCAGAAATCTTTTTTTATACATACATACGATCCTACACAATAAAACAAAAGAAAAAGCAGACTGAGCTCATTATCCCCAATATACCCACTCTGAGTACCACTTCACACAGTGCGCTAGTTGGCCAAACTTTTCTTCCTCCTACTCACAATATTGGCCTCAGTTTCTGCCTTTGCAGAAGCACATGAGAGACCGGAGGCTGTTCCACCCTCCTTGGGGTCTGCGTTAGTATGGCTGGAGGCCACACCGCCCAGTTCCTGCAGGAAGACGCACAGCTTACCGCATCTGTCCCTCAGGAGTGACTACAACGACCTAGATACTTCAGCTTGCTATTTCTGATCCACCTTCACATCGTTTAGATTTACAATTCTGTAATATTCAAACTGAGATTAAACAAAAAGCAAATGATCAGGAAAATACTCAATTGCTCCTGCCCCTCCCTCCTTTGTATTAAAGAAAACATTGAAATAGTTGTTAAAAAACCGACCATTTTAACAGAACAGTATTTTAATTCAAAGTTTATCACCAGGGTTAAATCCCAAATGATTTCTGTCAGGACCTTACTTGTAGTTTTACTTAAAGGGCATTTTAGTTGAATAAAAGGGTCTTCTGCGCACCAGTAACCAAGGAACGATCAGGTGACATTACTCAGCCCCATTCGAAGGTTTGGGAGGAGGATATAATAATCAGGTAGATTCACCCATTAGCCTTATGAGACATATTTAAAGCGACCTTCCCTTTCTTTTCCATCTTGTGGGAAATAATGAGTATTCACGCCCATCAGCCCCCACACACCCACTCCCATTTAGAAAGGAGCTCAATGAAACCTTTGAGTAACTCAAAGTTCTTCAAGTATGAGGCATTTTTCCGATTCATATTCCTACCTTGCTATGATTTCCTTGTCACCGTTATATTTAGCTCAGCTTCTACACCTTTTTAAGAATTTTCTGCGCTCTGTAATTACATTTTAGTTACATGAAGAAAGGCTTGGAGAGAGAAGTGAGGGTGAAAAACCTGACCATAGGCATCTCCCACAGGCTTCCATGCCTAGCAGCACCAACTTCTGGACATTTTCTTCCAGAACTGCTGTACTTACAGGTAGGTTACAGAATTGATGTGAAAAGTGGCAGCGACCTGCCTGCCGGACACTGCCCTGGGGAGCAGCCCCTTGATGCGCTGCATGGACAGAGTGAGGCACTGGCACTCTGAACACGAAGCAGCACGTGCGTTCGCTCCAGGTGCGCAGATCTTAGGCAGGAACTATTTCCCTCATGCTTCTGCAAGCTTTGCTTCACTAAGGAACAGCAGAAAGATACAGGAAAAAAGCACACACAGAAGAGGAAAGGGCTACGGAGGAGGCAGGGCGTGAAAGCTGCCAGGGTAGCCAGGGACAACTACATCTAAGTCCCATTTACGCAAAAGTGATGGAACCAAGCCAGTCGAGGATGGCAAACAGGAAAAACGTTCCTCAGATCAAAAGCGATGCAGGTCCTGATGTTCTTGCCAAATCTGCCCTTTGACTCATGGAGCAGCCTGGCTGGAGGCAGATGGAGGGAGTCCTCTTCTGTGGCTATTTCCACTGCTTGTTCTAAGGCCGGGGCTCACTCCTGCCTCCACTCAGCCCCCGGCAGAGGAAGGTCCAAGCCCAGCCAGAGCCCCACAGCCATTCTCACCTTCCCTCAGGAGCGGAGACTTCTGTCAGTCCTCTGTCATACGGCTGCAGTGCCAAACGACTCAGGCTTTGTCCTGACTGTGACTGATCAGCTTATTACCCACTTACAATCTCGCCCAGGTTACCAAAGACCAGAAAAACCTCCTGGGTCTGCTCCGAGTCATTTCTGAGTGGCTGTGGGCAAGCCTACGCTTCCATCAGCACGGAGCTGCTCTGTCACCCTGCTCCTGGCAGTCTTGTTGATACAGTTGTTGGAAAGGGCGACAGAGAGAGGCCTTAAAGAAAATCACCCCAATTACACTGATGCTACAAACACGCTTCCACCCACGAGGATGTCACTCACTCCCAAGAGAGGATATGTCCTCGGGATCTGAGATCTTAATGGATAAATTACCGCAGCAGAGGAAATCAGAGTTGCCTGGGTCTGGTGAGGGAGTTTTTGCAAGTCATACCCCATCCAAGTCATGCCCTGGTCAAACAAACCTCACCGAGCAGGTGAGACACATGGGGAACTCAGCACAGAGACTTCTTGTTTGCATTCAACAGCCTGCTGTCTGCTTTTAAAGCCATGCGTTTTTCTAAAGAATGCAAAACAAAAGCTTTCTTTTTAAGACACTTATTTGCCTAAAGCATGTAAATCAAAAGCTTTAAAACATCTGCATTTCTTTCACATTTCCATCATTACCTCAACAAGTCAAACCATCTGCAAAAGCTTAATCAATTTTACTGAACCAGAAAGAGGGTCCATCCATAATCAAAGTGCTATGAAAGACGGATAATGGTTTCTATAAATACTTCTAGCATTAGAAAAGTAACTTTTTCCTATTTACATCTGTTCGCACAATCAGCAGATGTGCTGTTGCTCCTTTGCACATGCTGTTTAATGTGCTTTATGCTCAGTGGGAAAAGGCTTCAAGGCTATAACATGGACACAGCATAAAATGGGGGGGGAAATTCCAAGAAAAAACACTGCAATTCTCTAAATGCATGAATGCTGCAGAAAAACAAAATACGCATCCTGTTGTGGCTGCGGCAATTCCAGCGAGAACAACAAATACCAAACAGGGTGGTTGGTAGGAAGTGAAGGATTTACTGCAATAAATATGGAGATAAATAAATGTAATGACTCACAGGGTGAATTCTTATGAAAAGATGCTTCTGGACTAGGATGGTACTGTTGTTCTTATTAAGACAGCTCAGCTGTAATCCAAGAACAATAAAAACCCAACAATAAAAATTAAACAGCTTCCAAAACCACCGCATCAAGTGTTTAGCCCTCTTAGGGCTAAATTCTTTTCTGATGTGGTAAAAGCTTGAAAGGCGGAGGTTAGTCTCTAATGCAAAAAATCAAGTTCACCTCTTGTGAAGCTTGCCCTTCTGCTTAACAACTTCTAACTAACCCATAAATGTGGTGTCCACAGCAAACTGTATCTGCTGGAGTCCTGTGGTCTGCAACAGATCTCACAACAACAAAAACACCTGGACTCCAGTCCTGACTTCCTCCCTAGCCATCCAAATCTCTGCAAGTCTTCAGCTAAGACTGAAGTGCTGGTGTTTGCCAAAAGCTTGCGCTACCTTAGCGAATATTAGTGAGAAAATCTTGACAAAACTCTTCAGAGCAGTCACAGAAACACGCCAAAGGAAACGACACACACTTTGAATGCCTGTCACTGCCCTGCTGATGCTTTCGGGCGTCACAGCGATGTGCGCACATCCCCATTGTCAGCATGAAATCCAGTCGGGGCTCTGAGCAACTGGGCGGCTGGCGTCAGAACGGTGGCGGCACACGTCAGGAAGGAGGCTGCAAGATCTGAATCAGTTACGAGTACTTTGGGATTCGTTATAAATACAGGGGAAAAAAAAGTTTGCCTACACAGAGATGACAGGTTTGTCTGGCCAAAGGTGAATATATACTTCGATTCCTCAGATACACTTTGTGGGTGCACTTAATTAGAGCAATTCTTCAATGTTTCATAACCTCTCAGAAAACATTGGGAAAGAGATACTTAGTTCAATAATCAGGAATAAATGTGAGTTTCTTATTTTACTTGAAGGAGGTTAAAAAAAACCCTCACACTTTCATCACGTCACAGTTTTGTACTGTTATAAATAAAAAGCATCGCTCTTGAAGAAAATGTTCAGAACCAGCTACTTCCTGCTAGCAAGAGAGATTTCAGGATGTCAAGGGCTGGTGCAGGGCTATCAGTTTAAACAAGAGAATTAGGTTAAGTGGAAAACCTTATACTAGACAATGGACAAAGATCCCAGTCCAAGAGAAGCTCAAACACGAGTATGTAAAACAGTGCAGCAAGGAGACTATTCTAATCTAAGCAACGCATTGACTCAAATGTTCTGCAATACAAACAACATCAAAAACGAGGGCCTGACAATGCCAGCTTGAAGCAAACGTAATGAGAGTGAGATCTGGGCATGCCTCCCCTTGTTAGCTGCAACAATACCCCTGCCTTGACAAGTACTAAACAGCCTTTCTGTTGCTTGCCCTTCCTTAAACTAAGAGCCAATTGCATCAATTGAGCTGTTGACAGAGTCCAGCACTGAACAAGCTGAAGATAAAAACATACTAATTTGTGTCCTAAATTCTTGGACTCAGATGCACAACTCAAAAGGCTGAAGAGTTCCTGGAGGCACAGATCTATTCCAGTAGCTTTCTGAGCCTCTCTGGAAGAGCAGTGGAAGAAAATGTACGTGGAATCAGCCAAAGGATAGAGGTGGCTGTCCTGGCTCGACAAATCAGTGGTGTTTGTGGTACGAAGGGTAGCGCTGAGAAGAAAGGCTTGGCACTCTGGTCTGGAATGCTGCAAGTCTTACTGAGGTTGTAACTTGAACACACAAACCCACTCCAGCAATTTCAGGCTGATTGCCTAGCAAAGCAATTATTCAAACGTTTAAGTATGCTTTATCAGTATGACAAGCACTAGGACAACCCAGGTAAAATAAACGGACGCCAAAAAGCCAAGAACTGCCTCAGAAGGGAAAAGGCAGTAAAAAGGTCAAGTTATAGCCTACTGATGTCCTCACGAGTTTCTTTTGCAAAGATTAATGGGATCATCCTGCAGAAAAAAACTGTCTGGAGGGCTGTCCTGAAATCTCCTGACATACCTCAACTGGAGAAGAAGCATCAGGAAACCCAGCGAAGACCAAGGGATTCCTGAAGTGTTGTAGTGATCAATCACCATGTTTGGCAAAACATTTCTTACACTACTAAGTTTCATTAACAGTACCTTCTTATTGTTCTTACTGTTTCCGTGGGTACACAGAAGTAC
This sequence comes from Chauna torquata, assembly GCA_013399475.1. Classification (NCBI taxonomy): domain Eukaryota; kingdom Metazoa; phylum Chordata; class Aves; order Anseriformes; family Anhimidae; genus Chauna; species Chauna torquata. Next base: position 783,952 of record VXAL01009623.1, on the reverse strand, counting down.
TCATACCATCTCCAACTCTTCTCTTCCATAGACCTGCGCCCCTCAGCAAACTCTTGGTCACTTTCTTTTTTCACTGCAATTTCTTGCCAAGAAATAACTGTGGCATCACAAACTCAGCTACGACATGGTATACAATTTTACAATGAATAATTAATAATGCAAGATGAAGAAGCAGTCATTTCAAAGCATCGACCTCTTAAGCAATCTGAATAGCATACATCTTTCTATTGTCAGTGCAAGAGCTAGTGGTACCAACAACTAAAAAATGTGAGTTGTGCAAAAATCCCCTAAAAACTAATGCATTCTGTAGCCTGATTACTGACGAATTCAAATATGGCTAAACAAGGAAGAGGAAAAAAGACAAATGCAAGTAAAAATATGCGTATCTTGCAATCAGTATGAAGTAATGGGGCTCCCCTCGGTGTTTGAATAGCTTGTGGGTAGTTGTCTCTATGAGCATAAAGCCTTATTTAGTCACTGTGCAAGAGTCTATTTGCAGCCCACACACTCCTACCCATACAGCTAAGGAATATCTAGCAAAATCAAGAAAGGGCTCTAAAAGATACATTCAGAAAGCAAAAATAGTCTGCAAATCTGTAGGCAGTCAGATTTTGCTATCATTACTTCTCTCCTCCCCCCCACCACAATACAGCTTCTTTGATATTCCTCCTCTCTCCAGTTCCCTCATCCTCCTAGATCCAGGTCTCCTCACGACCAGCTGGGAGAGAGGTAAAACGTGTGGTCTGCTCCGAGCTCTGCGTGCTCTCAGAGGTCGATGGCTTTCCTTGTGGCTCACTCTCAGACCATCCTCTCTTTGCTGCTGCGGACAGTTTTCATGGAAGTTATGGGAACTGGATTTAGAGACTCTGCTGCTCTGTCAGATTTGATGGAAATCGATGCGTGTGTTTAAAAGCTAAGAGGATTGAGGAGGAAGCTGGGAAGAAGGAGGGGGACAGACGGATAGCAGCACTGCACAAGCCCTATTCCTTTACAAAAAAAGACCAATAAGCAAAGTAATTGCTAAAGGTTCACTTAAGCGAATCTCATAGACAAACCGATTAAGCGTGGACCACATAAGCAGACAGCGAGGTGGACTGAACCAGATGAACTGCTGGATTCAAGGGGTTGTGATCAGTGGCACAAAGTCCTACTGGAATACTTGAGGGGTTGATACTGGAGCCAATACTTCATTAGCCTCTTCATTAACGGACAATGGAGCAGAGTTTGCTGATGATATAAAACGGGGGAGTGGCTGATACACCAGATAGGTGTGCTGTCATCCAGAGGGACAGGACAGGCTAGAGAAGTGAGCTGAGAAGAACCTCATGAAGTTCAAGAAGGGGAAGTACAGAGTCCTGAACCTGGGGAGGAGCAGCCCCAGGCACCAGCACGTGCTCGGGCACCAGCTGGAGAGCAGCCTGGCAGAGGAGGACCTTGGGGTCCAGGTGCTCACAACTCTAAGCCAGCATTAGTACCCTTGTGGCAAAGACCATCAGCGTCCTGGGCTGTACTATGAAGAGCACTGCCAGCAGGTCAAGGGAGGTGGTCCTTCCACTCCAGTGAGGCCTGCTGAGACGCATCTGGAGTGCTGTGCCCATTTCCAACCTCCGAGGTACCAAAGACTTGAGGTTCTTGAAGTGAGCCCAGCAAAGGACCACAAAGGTGATTAATGGATTGGAGCATCTCTCACACAAGGACAGGCTGAGAGACTGACTGGGACTGTTCAAGCCTGCAGAGGAGAAGGCCTGGGGTGATCTTATCAACACGCGTGAATTCCTGATGGGAGGGTGCAAACAAGATGAAGCCAAGCTCTTATCAGTGGCGAACACTGATGGGATGACAGACAATGGGAACAAACTGAAATACAAGAATTTTCTTTTAAACATTAGAAAAAAATTTACTGTACTGGTTCCACTGCTGGTGGAACACAGGAGCAGGCTGCAGAGTCTCCATCCTTGGAGACGCACAACATCGTACTGGACGCTGTTCTGGGCAACCTTCTCCAGCTGACCCTACCATGAGCACAGGGGCTGGACTAGATGATCTGTAGAAGTCAGACCCTCAGCAACTCTGTGACTCCATGAAATGCCTTCTGAAAGTGTGTGAAGGATGAAGTGCTGGACAACCTGTGGTTACAGAACAGAGAGCCCTCCTAATATAATTCAGAATTACTATTTATTTGGTCACACTGGGCACAAGCAAGAAAGAACAAATACATGCTTAGGTCAAGACCTTTAACTTCAAGCTAAATTAAAAACATGTAACTTGCCAGATGCCTAGCAAAATTTCCAGTGTCTCCTTACTCATTTTCATCAGTATCCATCATTTTATATTTCTTGAAATTATTTTGCTGCTGTTGCAGGAATATTAGATTGACAGTCTCCAAAACAACATCCAACTTTTATCAGAGAAAAAAGGGACAGAATACAGAACTCCTTCCAAAGCAGCAGTGGCACTGAGGTTGACACATCTACCCATACAGGAGTGATACACCAAACACAGGAACATTTTGTTAAAAGTATGATTTTTAGTCTTGAGGAACAGAGAAGGAAAGAGTCAGGCTTGTCAACTCAATAATTCCATTCCTCTCAGCTCCACATGAACGTTTTTGTTCTACACCTAATTACTATTATCTTATATTCCAATATGTTCAAGACCAGATTGTTTAGTATATGGATGAATTCCCCTCCTCCCCCCATGCAACCGCAGTTTTACAACCTAGAAAACTTGAATCAAAAAATTACTTGAAATCTGAAGTGCCCTGCAATTTTGTACCTCTACCCACTTACAATAATTTACATTAATCATGTTAAATTGATTGCTTCTAATGATCAAGGCAAGAACTTTTTTTCAAGTAGCTATGTGTACTGTACTGCCTTGCTCAGGACCTTATCCTCCTGATGGCAGCCTTTGTTTTTATTTTTAAAAAACACAGCCACTGACTTTAATCACACATGAGAGAAAAAACTTCCTTCCAGCCAAGGAATTATAGCTAGAACTGCCTGCAGAATATAGTACTTACACCAGCTAGAGAGAGATGAGAGTTACTTACTGTTAGGGACTCATTCTTAAGACTTGCACTGATTTCCTTGACAAACGTCTGTTTTATCACATGCACTAGATTGTGAGGGTGATGTTGCCAAGAGGTTAGAAAGTAAAACATTAGGACAAGAGTCTTAGCTGCGATTGCGGTCAATGCAGCACTGTGCTGATTTCAGCTACAGTCCAATCTTAGTTCTGAAATCCAGAAAAGGGAATTATTTTGCAGACAGATCAGAAAAAGCAGAAAGTCAAACTTAGTTTACAAAATTGGCTGCTTCTCCCCTTGTGCTTTTTCACTTTTATATATAACAGGAACCTTTGGCACCTACAAGAAAGAAGGGTACCACATCAGAGGAAAGTGGTCTTTGCTCCTTCAAAATTGAACTTGTCAGAGCAGAGAAAATAGGCTGAAAAGGTTGCCTGTATAGGAACATTACAGCAAGACTGAGATACATTCAAGTCAAAATTAAGGAAAGGACAAGAAAGAGAATGCAATTTAAATGCCAGGGTATTAATCTAGGACTAAGACGGCCCAAATGAATGCTCAGACCCTGACTGCCTTGTTGTCCTTCATTGGGTGAATCACTTCCCTCTCTACATCACTATGTTCCCTTCTGGAAAGCAGCAAAAATGCGATGTGCTTTTTTTCCACTGATGTAATGCCCTAAATAAGAGCTGGGCATTAGATCTCAGGTTTAACTGTGATTTAAAGTTAGATTGCCTGCGCCCTTGTCACCTCTGCCATGCGAGCAGGTAGCTATGTCCTTTTACCGTGACAATGCATCCTCAGCTGCTTCAGGCGCTGGTAATTTGCACAACTTTAAGCCTTGTTCCCCAGAAACTGTACTCAAAATTGCATGCTGGCTGGTCAAACTAAAACTGCAGACATCACATCCTATTCTATTCACACAAAACCAGTGTCAAACTTAATCTACAAATTCTACTGCAAACCAACATTAACAAGCTTGATTATACTGAAAGTAAAATCTCTCTCTCCTATTTTTCTTTAAAAGCATTTTTTCAGTTTATTATTAAAAGGCATCAAAACTGAAATCACTTACAATTACAACTAATCATTATAAGAAAAATGAAGTCAAAGTGAAAAGCTTGGCCTGACTGTAGCCAGTGGAAAAACAAACCAAAAAAACAAAACTGCAAACAATGAAACATTCGTTTTCATTCCTGATGAAGCAAAAAGGAGTCTTAAACCAAACGATCATCCTTGTTGTTCTCTGTTAAATCTTTCAGGGCTATTTAATTATTTAAGCATTGCTGCACAGCAGACAGACATCTGTGAATTTTCAGACAACATGAAATAGACAGAATATTCAAAATATATCCAAGCCAGGTTTACCGACTCTTCCTCCTATTAAATGTAACTCCTATTTCTTTTTCAAGAGGGATTTCAGCTCCTGGGTTCATATGCTCAATGATATTAAAGTATCAAAAACAGCTGTTGTTTTCTACAACAAGCAGTGTATGTACTTTGGAAGTTATAAAGGACTTATTTTTAGTTGAGCGATATGCTAATACCCCAGCAGTGTTAGATCAGCACTTCACAGCAGTAACGCAAGAAAACCAGTTACCTAGAGCTACAGCAACTGGTACACATACCTTGCCCACACAGATTTCGGTGTCGGTGAATATGTACCCCATTGGGCTCATTTGGCCAGCAGCACCATCCTAAATTGCTTCTGTAGTCACAGCCAAATAAAACACAGTAAATGCAACTGCCCAGTCCTCTGGGATCAAAATACGTAAGCTAGGCCCAAAATTAGAGGGCCTGACCATAAACCGACATACTGGAGAGTACCACCTAAACAGAGGAGAAGAAATCACGTAATAACGTATCATGCAATAACTCGGTCTCCTCAGATGAAGAAATCCAGTGGGGTCCTTGATTAAAGGGTGTTGTTATATTATTCCTATGAAACTCACAGAAAGATTGATTTTTTTTTCCAGAAACAGTATAAAATCTGCTGAAATTGATGTCAACTTCAACAACTGATGACTTCGATGGACACGGCTAGCCACATGACCGCAGAGGTATAAGAATGCACATTATGGACAATCCATACACTCACCAGGAGGCTGTGGGCTCAGAAGTAATAACTAATTTATAGGTTCTGTTAAGTAATCACATAAATTACATAGAAAGCAATTTGCAGGTTACTTGGTGAATGCCTTCAGTATTGAAATAAAGCTCTTTCTAAACACCAGAAGAATAAAATATTCTGGCTTTATAGATTTTTACTTAGCATTCACACTACTGACAAGGTAGTCGGCATGCTATGACAAGCTGAAGTTTGCAGATACTTTCTGCCTAAATCTGCCAACGCAGGGCTGGAATCCACAGAAAAGACCCACTCTCTGACAACACTTCACTTGGCAGCTGTAATCCATCCATTTACTTTGCTGACACGAACGCGAGGCTAAACAAGGCGATATTTGAAGTCAGCACCAGCATGGTGCTGACAAGAGATTCCAGGAGAATTTATTTATTGCTCATCTGCCACTTACTTATGCCATGTTCCACAGGTCAGCAAATGAAATTTCAGACTATTTTGACAAATATTCAGTGTGTTTGACTGAACTGTAAGCAAACTTGGTTTCATAGCTGAGAACGCAACAAGCAAGATGCTGTCAGACATTATCCATTCACGCTGTGTCAAAGTGAGCCATCAGCCATCATATCCAAAAGCACTGGCAGAGGTTCATGCTCTGGATGCAGCAAAGTGTAAGTAAGGAATCAACCCCTCTACTTAAGAAACATCCAGAACCACTAGGTACTCTAAACAAGGTGGAGGATGCTGCTTGACTCAGTTTTTTGATGTGTGCCTACCAAAGTTCTCCTACGCTGCTTCTGCATGACAGGTGTGCCTGCATCTGTAGCTCCTCTAGTCATTTTGGAACAGGAAGCCGTTCTGTCTCAACGAATTACAAAACAAACTGGATGAAGGCAGATATTCAAGCAAGCAGCACAGAGCTGTCAGTCATGAATTTGAAGTTACTGACACGCACGCAGCAGGAAACAGGCTGATAACGTGACATGCCAGATCTCATAACTCTTGCACAATTAGCAAAATAGCAGGCTGTCTCTATCACCTTGGAGCTAGATATTACATTACAGCCTTCCAGCAACACCAGAGTTGCATTTTGTTTTTTATTTCCATTTATGCAAGATTACATTAGGGTACATTAACCCAACATGTCACTAACAGCTTGCTATTGCCTTTGTTCTTGCATACAGTAGACAGGGATGAATGGCACATAATCTGTATTCTTACTTCATTACATCTCTGGGTCTTGCAGGAATAATTAATACATTTTCATGTGTCATGCTGGAACAGAGGAAGGACAGTTAGCTCATGGTATTTTGTGGAACAGCTGCTACACAATGCAAAATTAAAGACTCATCCTGCAGAATTCTGAACGCTCTCAACTCTTTTTTAACTGAAAGAGAAAGTGACGGCATCCAGCACTTTGCACATTTAGATGCACAGTATACTTTATCTGTGTTTTGCAGGCTAGTAGTCATGTCCAATACTAAGCTGATCCTTCTGCACTGCTAATAAATTGATAAAGATGCTTTCCCAATATTCTGAAGAGGTGTGAAATCAAGCTTTGATCGTCTACATTCTCCATTCAGTTGGCTTGACAGATGAAAGTAGGGGCTTATTATTAAAACTTTTTCAGCTTTGCGTTTTGTTATACCGGAATTTAGAGAACAAACTTTAAAATGATAAAAGAGCACACCCACTTTTTAACCTCCTGAAAAGAATTTAGCTAAAACTTCAAAGCATGTAACAGTTGGATATTTTCACTGTGGGACTACAGAACAGAGCCTGGCATTCGACTATCTGGAAAGATGGACTCCAATGTATTCTGACCCTGTATAGGTAAGCTTGTAAAACTGACCTTTTGAATCCCCACTTACATCCCACAAGCAGGAAAAAGCCTACACGGTACTAGAAGAGGCCTCAATTGTGGCACCGTGCACTCACAGAGCCCTCCATTTGCAAAAATGGATGTAGCGATGATATCCAGGTTGGACGCAAGGGCATTAAACATGCTTTCTTCTGAACATGGGCATGCAGCCAGGTGTTTCCACCTCACCTAGTGGGCTTCACTTCGGCCTGTGAATGCAGGAAATACTCCTCAACAAAAAAAGCAGAGAGCATAACCCAGAATAAGAGAACTACCATGAAACACAATTACCTCATTAGCAGCAGCCAAGCCACAAACTAAAACACTTCTGCTTTAATCGAAAGCATTTTCACCCAACAGAACCATCAAGCTTATTACAAAGAACTGTAAACAATAATTTAGTGAGAAGGCTCTTCAACAAAATGTGGTAAATAGGACTGAAAAGCCTCCCACATCAAACCGAAAGAAGAGCCACGACGGCTAATTAGATCTGCTGTCTCTCCACGGCAATTCTTCCAGTGGCTGCTGCCGGGGGAAGAGCTTTGCCAGCTCTGGGAAAGCTTTGACTCCGAGGAAGAAGCACCTCCCCTGCTCCCTGTGACTTGAAGCCTCCGTGAAACAGTGCTAGAAAAACCAGCCAGACTCCAGCACACCTTCAGAAACAGAGGTCTTCCCTCTGTACTGTGTCACTAACGCGACAACGCAAGTCGCTTTTGCATGCTCCATCCTGTCTCCCCACCGCATCTGCCTGCAGTTAGACAGGCACGGTGCTGCCTGGAAACTGCTCCTCATCTTGTGAGAGCATCTAGCACAACAACCCTGTTGTGCCTGGTTGCTCCTGCAGCACCAGCTCAAACACATTCCTAATAATAAAATACATTTTAAAGAAAACCTGAAATGAACTTCAAGTAAATGTTTTCAAATAATTTCTCTAAGGCTTATTTTCCAGCTGTCTTGAGCCATCACTAAGCTTCAAGCATCTGAGCTTAAAAAATGAAAATAGTAATTATAATTTGACTGCTATTAACTGCAAAATTAAGATTCACGGTCAGAAGTCTTCAAATACCATTAGCACTTTTTCCATACAAAATATTATAGGGTTATGTTTGGGACACTGGAAAAGTTTAACAAAGTGTATGGCTGTGATAGGAAACCGCTGGCAAGAGCGGCAAGTTTGGCACAGGGAACTGGGCATAGATAATGCACCTGTGAATTAAATAAGCATTATTTTTTAAAAACACATTGGGGGAAGGCATTAGGAAAAAATGGTTCTCTAGTAAAAACCTTTTGGAGTGCATTGCTCAGACCCAAACCAATGCACATAGGAACGAACATTCACATAAAAACAGGATGTAAGCTTGTGTAATACATAGCTGGCATCTGACTTTTGGCATACCCATATGCTCTTGACTACTTTGCAAAATAAAAACGTTTCAACTGCTTTCAATTTCTTCAAGGAACACCACTCGTCAAAGGAACTCAGCTGTTTTACATAGGTCATCATTATCTGGAAAACAAAATGCTTGTTTAGAGCTATTTCTAACACTTCTTACCACATACTTCTAACTGGCTTTTTTTGGAAACGTACAGTGACAAGATGCAGCATCCATGGACCACGAAATTTTATATATAATATTTTATATAATATGTTTTATACTGAAATGTCTTATACAGAATCTTGGACAATTTTGATGAGCGCTGTCCAAGCAAACTGCTTGGCACCCAAATTTGCCAAGAGTCACTACAGACCGGTGGATATTATTTCTAATTCTCAGACAGATTTACTTCAAGAGACTTAACTGTTAACTGATAAATCTGGAGAGTAAAGAACACCCACAGGAAAGCTTTTGCTGCCAGCCACACAAACCCAATTAACTCAAAGCCGGAAGAGATGTTCCTCCAGGTCATTCAGTCTCCATGAAGAGGTGAACCAACCCAAATGCCTCAAGCAAGACAAGCTCACGCACTAACTTACGCGCTCCCTACAATGGCGATGGTGCCTCTACTCGCGGGTTCTGATCCTGATACCAGGCACTTCTGACACGAGCGACAGAAAGCAGAGAAGTGGTAAGCCTTGCACACAGAGTGCTGACAACACCAGGCAACGCAAATCATGTCAGCCTTCAGCTCCTCCCTTTGTCAAACCAGCACGTGAGCCCGAAATGACCGTTTTAAACGCAGTCAGGTGTTTAAGAGTTCCCAAACTCACTTTGGTGATGCTAGAAGTCATATAATACCAAACTGTAATCTAAAAACCGATCACCACTGCATCCTTCAGCAACCGCTATCCACCTGATGAGACAAGCTAAACCGAACCAAAGACGGAGGTGAACACCTTGCACCTCTCGGCAACAACCTTTAACCAGCAAACAACGCTCAGGATAACTTACTGAGCTGGTCAGAGCAAAACCATTGTTATTTTGCAGAATTACCATTCAGAGCAAAGTCACATTCTAAATCTCAAAGAACGAAGTAACTCTGTCCTTGAGCTTTACTTACATAAAGCCAAAGATAAGAGCAGAAAAAAAGCAGTCTAAATGGTTGGGAAGGAAGGAAAAAATGGAAGTTATTTATTAGTATCCTCCTGCAGACACTTCCTTCATTTCCAACACAGGTGTTAGCTAGTGTCTCAACTGAACAGCAACAGTTCACGTGATTCATTTTTTTCTGATCAGGCATTGATCTGCCTTGCAGACGATCCCTAAAGGAGCCTGCAGCAGCTGTCAGTCCCTGCAGATGCTCTTTCTGTTACAGTGAAGTTTTGGATTGTTCTGGAGAAGTGGTAAGGGATGAAAATTGATCTCTTGTGAACACGAGGAGTCACTGCAGGAATTAAGTGAGCCAAGTAATATTTCCCTCTGAATATCACAGCCTTTATGATGTGCAAAGATAGAAGAAAGCAATTTCTGTTCTACTTTAACTTAATGCTTTTCAAGCAAAGATCTCTGTGTCCTCCTTGTCTCCTTAGAGGCAGGTGTCGTCCCTGGGTCTCCAGCAGGTTGGGTTTCGATACAAAATCTCATCCAAAAAAGAACACAAGCCCCCATCTTTTCAGTTGCGGGTGGGATCCTGAAAGGGTACTTTCAATATGTAAACTCAAATCTCCAAAAAACCCACCATCATTTTAACAGCAGAAACTGAGCACAAAGAACATGTAAAAGACAGATGCCTCGCTCACAAAACGTCTGACAAAAATTTTAACAAAAAAGAACAGCTATGGCAGAGGAGTAGAGAAGTTCAATGAATCAGTAAAACTAATTAACTTGAACCAAAAGATTTGGAGAAGAAATATGATTTTTTTTTTTTTGAGCTTTCAAGCTTTAGTTTTTGTGTTACTGTTTGTCTGCTTAGAGGCTCCAGAACACCTACCACAAGTCAGCATTTATATCACACTTTTCATTCAGATGCATCAAATAACATTTCAAACAGACTAATCTTCGGATACATGAAACTACATTGCAAGAAGAAAACCAACCTTGACGTGATCAATCACAAGAGATCAAGAACAATCCAAATCTGAAAATACTGTTTTGTTTCAAATGCAGTTCTTCATCTACATAGAAAAATGGATTTTGAAGGTAGACTTAAATCCAGATGTAATTATGCCCTTATTATGTATAAGCACAGAAACAAAAAGCCGAGAGGATAAAAGGACTGCTAGCCATGATGTTATTTAGGAAGTCTTTAGTAGGATCAAATTGGAAACGATACAGAGGCTGCAAGCTCTGGGACTTTCTAACTCTCTGAAGGCATTACCAGTCTGAGTACAAAATCACTCAAAACTCCAGATCTGCCAGCTTCCTGTATTTAGCACCCGGCCTGCTAGGCAGACAGTAATACCCACCAGTGCAGCACCGAGAGGAAAGCACAGGGCTCTCAGTCTGTAGGACATACAGGTTTACAGTGTTTGGTAAAAACTGGGCTTAGACAGAAAAAAGCAATTCTTTTCCACTTTGAGAATGTGCAAATTTGCTGGGAGATTCAGTTTACTACATTCCCAAAGGGATGCCTAAAGATATTCTATAATCTATCTTTGCTTTCTTACCTTCTCACCATTATTTACAGGCAGACCACTTGCTGACAACTTTCTCTTTCAATGACTTACCTATTTTCAGAAGATACACTAATGTCCTCTCCAGAACCTGGCCCAGGTACCGGCATTTTGTCATGTGCTCCTGTTCTTGCCCAATAGCCCATGGTAGGCTTCGAGAAATTAAGACTGTTCTACAAAAATGCTAAACTTTTTGCTATTTAAGAACTCAAAAAATTGCAATTGCACACAATTATGAGAAGTTACAAAGGCCTTCAGTGAAATTTGTAATCTACATCTGTTCCTAATTATCAATGGAATTTCTAATGGAATTAGATTGGTGCTCTCAGTTGTGAGGACAAGTCAACATTCCTCAAGTGATTCAAGGACAACGTTCACCCCAGAAGACTCATTAGAACAACCTCCAAAGACTGCAAGCAACTGAGAGACTTTTTTTTAAGCCTAGCTTCCTTGAGAACTGACGCTACGTAGGGCAATTAAAATCTTAAGAGGAAATCTTAAGAGGCAGTTTCAGACTCCGTAACACGAACATTATAAATCCATCTCCAAAGAAACAACCCTGAAATACAACTTACTCTTTTTATTACCAAGAGAAGCCTTGAAAAAGAGAAAAAATTTCAAAAGCAAAGCAGTAATGTATTTTCTTGTGTAAAAAAAAAAAATAGAAAAAAGATTTGATAGCTGTCACTGCAGCACGCAAGCAACACAAGGAAAAGCCTGCCCCAACACTCCTCAGCCCCAACAGCTTCTGGCCTCACATATCCCTGCCGCCAGCACTGGCTCTGATTTATCTGAAGGCACAGTTCATGAAAATATACCGTTATCCCAAGTGAAATGAGGCTGGCAATACTGTCCCTGGTGCCTTCTGGAGGATTTTTGCCAGTGTGCTAGCACTACCGCAGTGAGGAATCAGAATACCATGATTAGGACGGGACTAGAAACCGCAAATGTAAGGATGATCTATTACAGAATAAAGACAACCATGGGAACATCATGACTTGTCCAGAGTCATGTTTAACTGCATTATGTCATACTGAATTCTCCCATTAATATTCTTACAAATGCACAACCCCCGGCCCCTGGAGTAACAACACACGTTCTGTGAACAAAACCATCACAGCACATACAGCTACCTAAAAGCAGATAGACCAGAAATAGCCAGTGACAACCAGAACTGCCAAAATTCTGCAGCTATAGTGAAAACCCACGATTTATAAAACCTGGACTAGAACCAAACTCCCCCACACAAACCAATGCAAAATAATTCATCGTTAAAGCATCAAAACAACAGCACAAGCCTTGAGACTGATCTAGCCATGGAAAAGGCAGGGGAACAATTAAAACTCCCTTCACTGACAGTAGCAGAAGACAGCTAGAAAAAAAAAGGGCAAAAAAGGCAAAAACAAGACCATTTTTATGTAGGAGTGTTGAGCCGTATGTTCTTTAAAACCTGGCAGACAACTGGGAAATTAAACACCACAGGTAGGGATCAGGACGGTTGGCATCTAGAGCGCCCGTTGGAAGCAGCATGCTGGCCCCTTCGCATCCAGGATGTTTCCAGCAATAATTATATCGAGTCTGACAACAGCCTTCCTCCAGTGACAAGTGTCATCCCTCTGCCTGGGGTGAGCAAAGACAGGGCCACAAAACCGTGGCATTAATAATCTTCTCCCGATGCAATCGTCAGCTACATGGAGGCAGTGAGGTGGCAGTCCTACCTGTCGGCGCGTTCCTGTGCTCTGTGATGAGAAACATATTGACACTGCTTTCCAAGGAAGATTCAAATAAAATCGTTTAAATTAGGTTAAAAAAAAAAAAAGACCGTTTAAGATGGATCCTTGGCAAATGCACACTTATTCTGATTAGATTTCTCACCTTTGGCATTTCAGAACTGTTGGTAGAAGTTTCATGAAAGAAGGCATGTTAGATTTTCACAAGGGGGAAAAAAACCTCGCAGAAAACCATCTATTTTACCCTTTAACAATGACACAGCAGGAAACATTTCCATGCACCAAATACTGACAGAAGAGCTTCACTGAGAAGATGGAAAGATCGTGCAGGAAACTAACACAGGGTGATAATGTTATGCAGCTTCTCCTATTAAAACTACCCAAAACCGACACACGGATGAACAAGTACATGAGTGCTTGCTCATCTGCAAGATGACAAAAATTGCTTTAGCCTTTGAAATTATGCCAAATACAACAGGAAAATACAATTAAAACAGGACACAGCATTAGTATTAATGATATGGAAGGCACAGATGAGGAAGAAAAATAAGGAGTACTTAGAAAAAATTTTTTACTTCAAGCCACGTGAACAGCATAATGAATTTTCTTGTTGGGTAGTGTGCATATGGCTTTGAAATGTTTTTGGCAAACGCAGACAGTACTAGGAAATATAAAGGCGATGGTAGGTAGGAAGCTTTTAAGGAACCCAGCGAATTGCAGTGTCCTGAGATAGCATCTCCAAACAATCATGACAGATGTACGTGTGGAAAGTGTTTTCTAGATTTCAACTAACAAATAGCAGACAGTGTCCACAGCACCTCCGTCTAAGGAATACACAAGTCCTGAACTACCAAGCTGATTTGGCCTTGTATTACCAAGGTATATAACCCTATTCTTTCAGTGTTCAGCTTATTTGGCTGTCACAGAAAGCAAATGAATAAAGCTCTATTTGTTCACTGTACAAAACAGCAGATCCTATGCTCTCTGTTAAGGAATCCCTGGAATTGATTTTACTAGCAATCAAAGGCTCTGGCATCCACATAATTATGGACTGACCTCTCTGCTAAATCCAAAGCAGCCAGTTAACTAGTAAGCTGTTCTTTAAAATCCACAAGAGAACTCGTATTACCAAATTGAGATTTTATCAGCGTGAGAAGATTAAATGCTGGGAAACACATTGCTTAGTTTACATAATGACATCAATCATCTTTTTATTCTGATTTATTGCGCTCTAAAACAAAAGAGGACGGTTACTTACCTTCCAGTGATCATGACCTAACTGCAATGTAACGTAGAAACCACAAATGTTCCAAAAAGTAACACTACAAAAACGAACAATGCAAACTTTGCCTAAGCTGGAAACAATTATGAGTTAAACAAAGGCAGAGGGGAAAAAGAAGTGTGAAGGGGAACCACAAATTTTAATGAATGTTTTATTAAATGCTGAAAGCTGTAGTCAACAAGTCTGTAAAGAAGATCAGAGTGGGAAAAAAAAAAATGGCTGAGTGTGGAAGCTTGCACCAGGTCTACAGAAATACAGTCACTGAGGAGGATACAGTCAATGTGCTGGAGGGCAAATCCAGCCTCCAGATGGAGGTGGTGGGCTGGAGGCAGGGCCGACAGCAACCTCAAGAGGCTCAGCAAGGCCAAAGGCAAAGCTCTGCCCTTGGGACATGCTCTGCCCCTGACTGGGGACAGCTCTGGATAGCCACGCTGGCGACATTTCTGCTGGGAAGGCCTCATGCGAGGAGAGGCTGAGGGAACAGGGCTTGGTGGAAAGGAGAAGGCTGTGGGGGGGACCTAGCAACAGCCCCCAACACCGACGAGATTACCAAGAGGACAGAGCCTTCATGGAGGTGAACTGCAAGAGAACATGAGACCGTGCTCATAAACTGAAAGGAGGGGGGATGCTCTGACTGCAAATATGGGAAAAAACCAACCACATGGGTGACTCAGCTTTGGAGCATCCAACATCACTTGATAGCTATCCATAAGACAAACTTACGACTGGCAAAACTGAAGCCTTTCCAAATGGACTGCAGTGATAACGAAACCACTTGAACAGTACTGCTTAACGCACGCAAGTAAAGGGGTCCCACCTCTGAAAAATCAGTTTAGGGCACACAAGGTGGCAGACAGCATCCTCCATCACTGAAAAGGTCTTTCAATGCAAACAATAACAACACAGGTCTCCCAGTCACTTCTGCAGCTGAAAAGAAGGTAGTCTTCGGATACAGAAGTAGAGGGCTGAACATTGAGGCGATCTCTTTACGTAGCATTTATGAAAATGGATGTTGATGACAGCTTAAGTTTGTTGTGCAACCTCCCAAAAAGTTACCGGGATCTTGCAAAATGTGTGGGGAAGAACTGTAGAATTACTACAACCGTAGAAACCATCGTACGTATTTTAAAGAAGAATTCATTTGAAAGTGACCTGAGGATCACTGGCTGAAGGAATCTGCAAGGGAAGAGGTTCAGTAGCTGACAGCTCCTTCCTTGAGCTGAAGGAGGCCCCGAGGGTTAGAAGCTGAAGATGCGCTAACATGGGTGTCATATATGACACGATTTTGTACAGCAATTAATTGAACAACTTGAGCTCTGAATTTTGTACCATTTTTAGATCTCAGAACAAGACTGCTTTCCCAACAGCTACAGCTGTATGCTCCGGCATAAGCCAGAGATCTAATGCAAAAATTAAGAAGTTCCTTAAACAGTGAGAGATCATAACTGTCCCTTGCAGCCTGATCTGTAATGCAAACATTCACAGTACAACTGTTCTCGAAAAATCAATAATAAGGATTTGGTATCTCTGATGTGACTATGAACGCGACTTCTTCCAGGATCTGCAAGAAGGCAGTCAGTTTTGACGCTGTAACACCAGCCTAGGGAACTGAACAAACTCCAGCTCCACGTTTTAAATGACCAGAGGCAGACTTCAGATTCACCGTTAACCTCTCAAGCAGCCACACTTAGCCTGAGCGTCTGCAAAAGGATCCCAGGATTTGCAATCTGAAATCTTGCAATCTGACATCAGTGAAACAGTCATCTCCTCCAGAAGAACCACAAAGACCGCTTGATGTACATTTGTTTTGGCTTTTACAAGCCATATACTCCCATGCTGTCAAATGACAAAAGGCATTTTCTTACAGTGTCTGCTATACACAGACATTCTTATACAAAACTACTATTTGTATACAGATATATTTGCATATCTACTTGTATATAGAGTATGTGTGTGCGTAGTTATTCCATATACACTGTCTGCGCATTTGTACTACGCACGTAAAAATGTCTTCGGGAAAATTCATTAAAACTTCCATATTAATCATGTTGTGCATTGCAAGTATTTTCTTAAGAGAGGGACAGGACCACAGCAGTTTCACTTCACAATGAAGTGCTCAGATGCTACAAGACATCTATGCCCTAGAGAGACAAAAACTAACTCAAGCTGCAATCATATCCTTAGAAGCTAATCGTAAAAGCAGCCATTTCTCTCCCTTGCATAATTTATTCTCTCTAGGTAGGCATTATTGGTTTTGTTTTGATGATGCTGTTAAGACATGCTATGGATAACCCAGCACTACCGGTTAAAAACTCAGCAGTGTGCATCAAACTCACTGAAGACTAAATTCAGATAAGCACCAAAAAAAGTTAGCATGGTAGAATACAAATTTCACATATAACTGGATAAGCGTAATGAGTCTACCTAAGAGTTTTATATATAAAAACATTAGTCTGTGCAAAAAAAAATATTTTTTAACTTAGAAGGCTGTCAAAAAACACTCAATTTCCCTTGAACTTCTTCCACAACTGCTGCTATCTGAAAAAGTTTCAATGCTACTATTGCAGCAGTACTTGTTTTGAACACTCACCTCTCCTTTTCCGAGGAAGGTATGTTTTTAAAGGCAGTTAGCATTCTTCCCATGTTAGGGTTCCCAAGGTTTCCAGTTTCTGAGTGAGGCTGGGAGACGCAAGATAGTGATTTCTTAGTGCTTCGCCATTCTTTGGGAAGAGGACGTTACTGTCTGGCCAGTCTGATGTCAGGCAGCGCTGGTCAGCCTCGCCTACTGCAGCCTCAGAAGACCTGGCACAAGACTGTGCTAGTGCTAGGGAGCATCACTCCGTGCAAAATCTACCTAGACACCAGTCAGACTGCTTCCCTCTGGCAGTTAGAAGAAACCAAGTGCCAAATTCGACGCTCAGCAATAGGTATGTAGCCTCACCATTCCCAAAGAGCACACACCCTGGCAAGATGTTAGACAACAATTCAGTCTAGCAATGCAAACAGAGAAAATGCTTCAGCCTGCTACCTTCACCACACTGGTTTTGTTTCTTGAGCTGCATCCAGTCTGTGACTACTTGCTGCGTTTTACAGCCTGGGAGGCTTCCTGGCGCTCTTTGCCAAGACGGTATAACAAAACCGTAAAGAAAACCACTTCCAGAGTAGTGGAATTTTCCCACCTTAGGCTAGCAGTCTCATCCCAGCCCTGCAAATGCTCATGAATACCAGACTACAAGGTCTTATTGAAACAAAAAATAGCTGGAAGGATGAACTTGCAATCCAAGTCAGATAAATTAGGTGCACTGCCTGAGTTTGCATTTTCAATGAACTCTTCAAATTAACATTTACCTGGAAACTTTGTTCAGTCTTTAAGGTTAACTTCACCAGAAGTATCAGAAGAGTTTAATTTAAATGAGAGATCCCAAATATGCCAAGTATAAACTTTATATGCTTAAGGTATGCATCCATATAATGCAAGGTGATACAACAGAGATCCATGTAAGGGGGAAGTTGGTCCTTTTGTTCACCTCTACCCCCACACTCCATCTCAGCTGAGAGGTACATTTCACAGCTCGTTATCAGTTAGGCCACTAATCAGTACCACACTTTGCTCTGGCCAGTCCAGAATACACACATCACAAAAAGGATCAGTAAACAGTATTTTAAAGAACGTAAAAGTTCCCACTCCTGGGTTTTGGTTGTGACCAATTTTCTTATGGTTTAATAAAAGCACGCAACATGTAAGACTTGTGAAGAAAAAAGTAGCATTTTGAAAGAGACAGAGAAGGACGAGATCTTCTTACTGGCCTTTAAGGTAAAGGCTGCTCATGTAGCTGTGCCAAAAACAATTCGCTATCGTTTGCTCCACAGAACATATGCAGCTTGAAGGAAAATCTTCAAAACAAGAAGCAAAAGAATCTATTTTGGGGATGTGATTACGTTATGGTCAACAATTTAAGCATATGGTGCATAAAACTACCATGTTGAGTTTACTGTCTCAGATAAAGCACATTTTTGTTTGAATATCTGGTCTCTGATACACTGAGTCACTCTACTGCCCGAAGTACCAGCTCAAATGCTATAAAAGGACTGACTGGGAATCACAGAGTACAGTGTTTGCACTTGGTTAGGAACAAAATGCTTTAAATAAACTGCTGACTCACCTTGTCACGCAAATGATGCTCTGCAGCCTCAATATTCAAAGGATCGTCAAAATTCAAAAGATCCTGGAAAAGAGCCAGAGAACATTATAGGGTTTCCCCCCATACCGTCCTCAGTGCATTATACAAGAAATCCCAAGCCCTAACGAACAAGAAAATGAAGCAAATCAAACGAGACCAGCAAGTGTAGTGCCATTTTCTCACTGCCTTGGTAGGTATCCCTGCCAAAGGTAAACGCAAACAAGTTTGGTGGTTGCAAACTGAATCACAAGTCAATTAAATGACAACAGCAGCAAGGCACTCAACCCCATCTGGCTGCATGCCACATCTAGCCCTATGACACATCTCTCGGGCAGTGATGTAATTCTATTTGAGAAATAAGACAGTGTTAAATCAAATTTTGAAGAAACATTCGAAGTTTCAGGAGGCACAATCGCTGTTGATTTTTGTTCAACGGTAAAGTAAACCCTAATTAAGCTCAAACCTGCAAATGGCCTGGTGATAAAGCAGGAAGAGTTTCCTTAATGCCACCTTCAACAACAAAGTAATTTAATTCTCTCTAACCTGGTGCCTGATAGACAGGAACGTTTTAGTGCAATGAGAAAAATATGGCCCAGAAGGAAAGGGAGTACAAAGACCCCAAGAGATAAGGGCACGTGGAGGGCAGAAAGCAGAAAGAGTCAAAATAAATCTCAGGTCTATCAGTTTAATCCCAACGAATATTAACTCTGGAAGGAAAAAGGGCCTAGGGTTAAAAACAAAGGAAGCCAAGCTGCTGGTAACAGGTGAATCATCACAAAAATAAATACTGAAACAAAAAAACCTTATTCTGCCTGCAGTCCAGACCACTTTTCCCCTGCTGAAGGTTAGCCTGTGACAGCAGTGACATGCCATCATTTCACAAGTGAGAAAGGCCTGTCGCTCTCAGACTCCTTGTCACTCACTTCCTTCAAGAAAACCGCAAAAGAATCTGCATGGCAGACAGATACAGACTTCTCTCTGGAAAAGTCAGCTTTTCAAAGCCTAATTATTTTTAGGGAGCAGGGTGGGAGGGAAATCCAAGAGGCAAGCTGCAAAGCAGGGCTCTTACAGGACAATAAATCCCAGTGGTCTCTGACGTGTGACCATCACTGCCACTGTTTGCCCAACAGATTAGTTTTATGTGCAGTTCTGCTGCTGAAGGGACTTCTTTGTACCTCTGCTGGATTTCACTTGCCTCCAGTTACTTAACATGCAATGGGAGACTAACTGTGAAATGCAATTACTCTTTGTTGAAAAGGCAAACGCTCTCCAATCTTCTAAATCAATTTACTCCTCTCTCTGAAACAGGCTGGGGCTAACAAAGCCCACAGCGATGCTCCTCAGCCAAGTTTTTCAAAGCCTGCCCTGTACACCCTGGAGTAGCTGAGGTAGTTCTCACCGGAGTCCACGACAATCCTGGCGATCAGCTTGGTCAATGCCTTTCTTTGCTTTCTCTTGACTGGCAGCAACAGCTCTGGAAGGGGACCAGAATCCTGTACTCGCTAAAAAAAGGCAGTTTTTGTACAGTAAAGACTTGGCCTCCCTCTGCTTATAGGGCAAAAGCAGCTGTCACATCCTGCCTGCCTCTTGCAGCTTCCTGCAATCTCCTCCTTTTTTAAGCTTCTGCCAGTGGGTGCCGAGGCCCATGAGCGTGCATGCAAGTGTCCGAAGCACTAATGAGACTGCAGGGCAGTCATTCATTCCTAAACATCACTTTTAAAAACCGCAACACCAACACACAATTGCTTCCCAGGGTAATAATGAATTTCTAGTTCTGGCAAACCAGCAGAAGGCATTTCTTAGCATGTGGAAGATCCCAAGTAACTTGTTATCAAAATATCGCGTAGCAGATTTGCAACCACAAGTAAAAACAATCTATGAAAACACGGGCAGTACAGACTGTCTGCACAAGCCCTGCACTTAACAAAAGCACAAACTGATTTTATATTTGTACAACACCCACTGAGGCCAAAGGGAATAACGACCTTACGAGGCAACATTAGGTGATACGGAAACTTTACCAGGCAGGAAAAGGGAAGTGGATATGCAAAATACTCATTTACTTACAGTAAATAAAGAGTTTAATCCCCAGACAACATCCTGCAAAGGAAAAGCACAGTCAGTGAGGCATGCATTTCAGGTGTTTTGAACAAGGTGAAAAACTATTTTTCTGTTAATCCATTAAGTTACTGGAAATGAAATCTAGGATAATGGTTATGTTTTACCAGTTTAAATCAAAACACTGAAAAAGCTTCCACACCTCATGGATGCCTGATATTTAGAAGTCACCAGAAACCTACTTGCGAATATTAAAATACAAGTTCAGATCTTCCTGTGTGTGTAGGAGCCTTATTCCTGTTACTTCTCTGCCCAGGGAGAGGAGCAATACCTTATATGCCACCACTTGAAAACTGCACTGCTTAGTCCAAAGGATGGGTATAAAACTTAATTTAGCAATCTGTTCTTAAAATTAAAAAATTAAAATCACGTCAGACAAACATTTGAAACTGTGTCAAGATATCAGAGAAAACAGATTTAGGTGTAGCACGAGCACAGAGAGATACCGTGAACATATGCCTCAAATTATTTTCTTGCCTTTAAGCATCTATTTAAAAATAGTTGAATAGAGAGGACTTGTGATTGATGCAAACAGGAAGCTTCAGGGGAAACTGTCTCCAAATGTTCCCTCATTTGGCGTCAAACACAGCTTGTTTTGGGGTGTGCATCTCCAAACCAGGCCCATTAGCACTGACCTAAGGGTCAACATCCTCACTTACAAGCCTCAAAGAGTAAGAAAACGCACGAAATCTAAGTATTGCAGAAAGACTCAAAAGGATCATCCGCCACCAACTCCAAGACTTTCTAGAGAAAAGATTATTTTCTTTAGTAGCAACATAACTAAGCTACCCTACTGCAAAATCCCAGTGAAGTCCGGGCAACGGAGCTCACACCTACCAGGCAATTGTGCAAGATCAACGCTGCAACCCCGGCTCTTATAGCCAGCTAGTGCTTGACTGCCTACCAACAAAAACCATGCTGCCTGATTTCCACTAGTGGGACAAACACTGCACATTAATTGCTTCCTGGCCAAAATGTACCTTTCGCAATACAGCCTCAAAGTAAGAACTACCTATCCATGGCTAAAAAGCTTCAATAAATGAGCGTGTTTCTGCTTGTTTCCTGTTCTGGGCCCATTAGCTGAAAGTGGTGGACCACAGAAATCCATATCTCCTAAAAATGCTACCCAATTATGACCTAATGTAAATGACATGATGTCAGCATTATCTGGAAAACTGCCTCTTACGATCCCATTTTCCTTTGATCTTGCACAAACAACCTTCTCAGTGCATCTACGTTTAATAACGTGAAGCTGCCCAGTAAAGCTGACATTGTCACAGAGCATTTCCAGTTTGTGTCTTCTCCTAATGGAGCTTCCGAAATCATCAGGTATGGCAAAGACAGTGACTCTTTCAAATGTATTCCTCATCTTCAATGGCAGCACAGACGCAAACCGCAAACAAAAAAAAGGGGACACTTGAGATACCTAAAAATTACAGTTGTATGTACATTTTAAGACTACAGTGCTGAGCAGTCATCCCTGCTCCCAAACAACCATACTGGCAATTCTTTGGGAAGCATGAGAAAGCTGACTACTTCAAGTAATGGATGAAAGCCATCATTTTATCCTTTACTTCAGTTCTGCGTTTGTTGTTTCGCCACAACCACCGTCACAGAAACCAGGCGCAGCAGGGGTTAGCAAACCATGGCATTAGGGACAGCTCTATCCCGCAATGCCAAGGCCAAACTGTTTGTACAGTGCAGTGGCGCAAGAGGAAAAAGTCACTGATTAAAGGAGGGTTTCAGGGGCGTGGGGGGCCTGAAGAGTAGGACAGGCATGAAGGTCTCAGCTTCCACTCCACTTTCCTGCCATGGCCTCACTGCTCTCGGGGTCTGCTGCGCTTGGCAGCCCCCACGTGCACGCAGTGCCGCTGCTGCCCGCGGTGTGGATGCAGATAGCGGGTAGGCAACCGGGGATGGCGGCGAGCCTCCATCTCCCCCCAGCCCCGCCGCTCCAGCGGACGCTCCGACTCCTGAGGGTCAGCAGCCCCTTCCCTGCTGCCCTCAAAAGCTGCACTGTCCTTCAGGGAGCCAGACTGAATGTCTTGCATCTGATTTTAACCCACTGTGCGTTTCCCACAGCCCTTGACAATGAGACCTCGCCAAAGCACAGTAACTTGCTCTCCTCCACTTGAAGAAGCCAGAATAAATTAACTTTTTAAGGGTTGTCTTATCTATGTAACAGCATAATGCAAGATGCAACAGCAGACTGTGGCTGGAGAACAGCATGCAGAATTAGGATCCCGAGTGTTAGAAAATGTCCCAAAGAGGCACAAGGAGCTCACCCTAGGGCACTGGGGTCTGCCCATTTCCAAATCCTGCCTGAATGCCAAAACAGCATTGACAAGGTTGCAAACTGTTTACAACTGTTCAGCTACTTACCAGCACAGCTAAAACCAGCCAAACAAAAGAGCAGCTCCTTCGCATGGATTCCACAATGCTGATCTGCTCACCTTCTCCTACATTTCAGCTGTCCTTTACGTTGAGCAGTGCTAGAGCCTCAAGCTTCCCAGAGCCTCCCCAACAGGACACCCACAGCCTCTCCCAACAATACAGGTTCTGCTCCAACACAAGCAGTTACGAGCTGCACCTTACACAAGCAATGTTGCAACTCAAGACAGAAATGTAATTTATATCAAATTATTCTCCCACATCATTCCATAAACACCACATTTTTAAGTTTACCTAAATTGCTCCCAAATTCTCAGATGTTGAAACCTGCTTTTAAGACTCAGGGATCCTTGACTCATTACTGAATTCAAGCTGGCTTTGCACAGAATTCTATCCCCCCCCACCCCCCAAAAACAAAAATCAACCAAACCAAACAAACAAACAAAAAAAACAGCAGACACCGCTGTGAGGCTGTAAGTTTTCAGAGTGCTGTATGTTTTCACAGCCATTTTAGAAACCAAAAAGCATAAGAGGATTATTATTGTTATTACTGAGCAAGTTATGCATGAAATTCTTCGTATAATTTCTGATCTGTTTCCATCTATTCAAGTCTTATGATTTGCTGGATTCATTTTACACCCTTGCATAGTTCCATAAAAAATAATACTAAATTACTACTACAGGACAACACTTTGTCATGAGCTTGAGGCTAGCCTGGATTTAAATTAGGATATTGAGAAAGGGAGGTGAGGCAGCACAGCTGAGCAGCAGCAAAGCAAGTATTCAATATTCGAAAAACCTGACACTGTTGTATTTGCAAAAATAATCACTTTGCTCTACTGGCTTCAGCAGAGCTGCTTGCTGCATGCAGATGAGCAACTTGCCTGAATGCTTAATGCTTTCCTGCCTAACTGAAAGGATTTGCAAGCCATCAAAGAACAGATACTGTCAGATTTAACAAGTTCAAAAAAAAAGCTAAACCGCAGTTTTCTCCTAATGTAATAAAGCATCAACCTTGGCTACAAACGTTTACTGAACTTCTGGCTTAAATACTCTGAAAGCAAGAAGTTAACCTTATGTACATGAATTTTAATGACCATCACACACAGAGGTGGGGCAAGTGTTGCCCCACAACGTTAAGGATCCACACCTTCCTGCTGCTCCACTTCAGTAATGCCTTTCTTGCTCCCAGAACTTTGCCACTATGAAAAAATACCTTTAAAAGGAGAATCAAGCATAGGACTCCGCACACTCACACAGTGAATAACTGGCGAGACTTCCCTTTTCAATGATTCTTTTTGTCTATTTCCTTCCACATGCTTAACATTGCAGTTACAAGGTGGTGGGCTTCTAGTTCCCCTCTACTACGTTAATTAGGAGGTTTCAAGTATCACGCTTCAACTAAAGAGCCAGGGCTCCCAGCAGGGCAGCCGCTGGTTATATCCACAGTGCACAACCTGAAGAGGGTATAATGAAGGAAATACGCGCCCTTTCACGGCACTGTAACCATTTTGAGCTCAAGCATGGTGAAGTCAACACAAGCAACTCAGAAGATCAACAGACTGTTAGCAATAACCCTTTGTAATCACCCCTTTCATTCTTGGGTATTTTTGTATTGCATCTGAGTGAAAAGTTACATTAAATCCCTGCCCGCAGGTTTATTTATGGCATGCCAAACGAGGAAAAAAAAAAGTGCTGCTGCAGCAATGTTTAAAGTTCAAGAGCAAAGAGGCAAAATACTAAATACAGCCTTTGAAATAGCCTCTCCTGAGGCTAGGGGCTCTCAAAGCCTTGCATTTGTAGGAGGTCCTAATTCAGTTAGTCACCAAATATGCACAAGTGGCAGTTCTCACAACCACTTTACAAAAGCGATGCCATTGAAACCATGTCAGAGACAAGTGTTTAGCTACGCTTTTGGAAGTCTGGAAAAAGCAACCACACAGCAGTTCCTTTGAAGAGAGAGTAAACATGTAAATTGTAAATTAAGGTTTTCCTTTAGCAGGCAAAGTATATTTAATACATGGATTTAAGTGGGGAACGAGCCAGACAAAAGCAGCTAATGAACTTCTGATCAAAGAAATTTCTTTGGAGATTCAAGAAGAATTTCTGATCTAATAGACTAATTAAATTAAAGCCCTTTGCAAGACCTTTTTTTTATGTACAAACATTTTAACCCATTCAGATCAGCAGGGGAGCAGCAGTCATTTACACAAGCAGGGGTCTGAGGGAGTTTGTAAAAAAAATGTACAAGTAACTCCAGTAAAACACATGCCAAGCTTCGTACATCCCCATTTGGAAAGGGGCTTGAAATCACACCTGAAAACTCAGCATGCTGAAAGCCAGGGGACAGCTCTCTCCTGACTGCCTGCAGATCAGCCCAAGATGGTTTTCCAGTTCCATTCACCTTCT
Source organism: Chauna torquata (assembly GCA_013399475.1). Classification (NCBI taxonomy): domain Eukaryota; kingdom Metazoa; phylum Chordata; class Aves; order Anseriformes; family Anhimidae; genus Chauna; species Chauna torquata. The sequence goes on along the minus strand of VXAL01009623.1, from coordinate 758,821 downwards.
TCTGCCAGCTCTAACGAACAAGCACAGCTTCTTCCTCTCTTCATTGCAGCCTAGAAAACCAAGCATCCTCCATCCCACCCAGACCCACCTTCCCTAGGGTTTGTAGGACTCCTCTTGCTGCCTCTTCAACATACCTCCACAAACATCTTGGACTTCTCCCCATGGACTAACCTCTCATTTGCAACCACTACTCTGTAATCGACTGCACAAAACTTATCACTGGTCTGTGGGGTTTAAAAAAAAATAATCATGTTTTCATTCCAGAGACAGTAGGCACTTCTTAGCTTACCAAAAAAACTGCTTCTTTCCTAAGCAGTCTTCTCCCAAATACAAAGTTCTCGTTTAACATTGCCTCTCCCTGTCCTGCTCCTCTCTAATCTTGCACATAAAAGTATCCTGCAAAATTCCCGTGCCAGGTAAAACACCGCTTCCACCTGCAATAAGGTGATGAAGAGAACATCGGCTTTCTTCAATCAAGCACAATGGCAACCTCGGTTCTCATGTGCCTGCAATCCCCGCTCATGCTTCCCACCCAAACATAACAGCAGCAGCTCACTTAGAGGGCTTTGGGTAATTTAAATGGCATGAGCTGCTCCAGTTAGCAAACACAAAAAAAAACAAACAGGAGGAAGGCTGAAAAACAATTTCTTCTGTGCTCAAATATACTGGAGGGAAGAAAATAGGAACAATTATAGTCTGTTCCTCTCCCAGACTAAGACATCTGTGAATGGCAGAGCACGGAGGAGCACCCAAATAAAACCCCCTGCTTTTGTTCCCGACTCCTTGACATTTGTCCCCAGGGTTACTTCGGAGCAAGCAGATAATCTTTGGCAAATTGTTCCCAGGGGAACTCTGCGATAGCTTCTTAATGAACTACACCACGGTGATTATGAACACTCAAGTGATCACCCTCTGGAGACCAGTTTATTCAACTGATCAGAGTCAACACCAATTCTGTATTTCAGAAATCAACAATTTTGACAAAACAAGCATAGTTTAATCGGGCTTACAATGTACTACGCTGCTCTACTGAATCACTCTAAAAACATGCTAGTAATAATGGCTACTGTATTTAAAGCAAAGATTTAGCTTTGCCAGAGCCATTTAAGAAAGAAAAAGACCATTTCCGCAAATCCTTTACGAAGCAAAGGTTTTCACAGGACATTGATTTGTGTAAGTATTTTCACTAGTTTTGGCCTGAGAAATCAAGCCTGACAAAACTGATAAAACAGACTTACAAAATCAAAATACACCACAATGTGCCCCTGCTGAACAACTTCCTAAAGCTTATTATGAGGAAAAAATGTAATGTCAGATCTACACAGAAGACCATATTCAGAGGTTTATAACTTCCCTTTAACAAACACTGGGTCTGAAGTTTTTTGTCTGCTGCTTATTCAACTTTTAGAGGTGGAGAAGAAAGGGAAAGAAGCGAAAGCAATAACAACGGCCATTTTACGCACTTTAGGAGAGCAAAGATATTGAAAAAACAGCAATCTTTTGCACTGCACTTTTCTTTAGATTATTTCCTTTACAGGCTTTATAGCGGGAGACACAAACCATCGAGAGGCACCTTGTGGCAAAGCTGTGCCTTCTGCATTAGCTCAACTACCTATCTGACTTGTGATCACCCAGGATGTTACAAAGCAGTTTCCGAACAACTAAATCTCCCTCGCAGTTTGGTTTTCAGTGAACACGCACCAGCCTTCCCCAACCCCGGGTGCCCATCAGTCACCCAGCATTCCCACAGAGCCGCCAGGAACGGCTCAGCCCTGCACAGCGTGGGCAAACCTGAGACCTCCTCAGGAGAGGACTTTGGGTCAGGCACTGGCGCAGCGAGCAGGGCAGCGATGAGCCCGGTGGTGTTCGGTGCAGAGCGGTAGTGCGGTTTTGAAGCAGATTCCCCACCTGTCCCTACTTTCCATGTGCTGCTTCAGGTCACAGAGCAGTTCTGGTGCACACGAAATCAACTTCCGGATGAAGTTAGGCCAGGTGTTCTGCTGCAGATGCATACCATGTGTGCTCCAGCACCTAGTGGGAATGTAAAGATCCGGACCAACGAACAGGACAGCCTACATCACCCTCCAAACCATACCAGAAAGAAATTTCTGAACCACCGGGAGCTCCTACAACACCCTCAGGCACTTCTTACATTTGGAAAGAGACAAATGGTACACCTCCCTTCATGTTTGCTGACAACCTACAGCCCTCAAAAGGACTCTTCTGTCCTTCCCAATCTACCCACCCCTTTACTGGTTCAAAACCTCTCTCTTCTGTACCTACCTCTGCTGCCTACTGCTCCTCCCCTTGCTAAACCACTATTTTTCTATATTTATCCACTTGTTTCTTGCTGTTTCCCTAGAGCTGTCTTCTGCAATGCTGATATGGCCTTCAGTATCCCAAAACATACAAGAAGGCATGCAGCTTAAGTCCCGAGAAAGGGACACTGTAAACCTGTGCTACAAGAAGGCCTGAAGCTCCTCGAGCACCTGGACCCAGCAGCAGTATCAGACCTCAAGATTGCCATGAAGGACCAGGAGAATCAGAGGACAACATCACAGTAAATGAAAGAGGAAGCCCCTGCTCTCAAGATGCAGTACAACTGCAGGTTGGGGAAGGTCTGAGACACAACCCCTCGCTACAGAGGATCTGAACAGATCTTGAGGTGGGAGCACATGATGGAGCTTCTTGCTCATTAGATAGCCATGCCCTGGGATCACTACACCGAGCACCTGCCTGTGTCAGTGCCCTGTTCAGCCCCCTAAGTTAGGTTTGCCATGTGCCATGATAAGAGCCCTACTGGGCTTCTGTAACCAACCACCGGTTCCTCTTCCTCCTCAGCTGATCATGGGCTGATGGCTTCAGCAGCAGCACCGGGTTCTGATCCTGTTGCACCGACAAGAACAGAGCATAGGTTTGAAGGAATTTGCTCTATTTCCAACATAAAGCCGTTTGCAGCTTCAAGTAAGGCAAGCAGCCAGCAGCCAGGAGATCAGGAACTGCCCATGGGAAGGAGATAAAGAAGCGCTGTTGTACTTGCTAACATACTCTGGGCACTAACAGGACATTGAGATCACAGCCTGCAGATGCACCACCCACAATGAAACATGGAAATGCCTTTATTTCAGCAGAAATTCCCAGTAGCTCCTCAGTGGCACAGTACGTAACATGGCATAAAACACCAGAGCACGCAAGCCAAGACTACTTCTTCAACCAGACAGGCAGTCACATGGACTCCCCTGCTCATTTCCAGGCTTGGGAGTAGCTGCAGCTACTGGGTGATTTGACTTTTCTCAGTGCTCCTGCTACAAACCAGCATAGAGCCTCTCAGCCTAACACAGTTCACCTCTCTCTTGAATTGCACATATAATTTTCCAGGTGCTCAGTTTTGTAACCTTGATAATCACGAGCAAGAAGATCCCAGAAGCTGGATGTAAAATTCATTAAATCAACAATCTCCTTGCTAAGCTATGCCTTACTTTCTGGTATTTCGTCCTCCTGCACTGTAAGAGCTGGCATTTGCGCTCCGTCACAACCATCAAGCCTTTAGTTTTCTTCTTTCAGCAACTTTTTCTACCTTGCTTTGCCACTGTGGGGGATAAACACACTCCATCCAGAAGGTAACTTTTACAAGCATGTGCTTTGACATTTCTGCATACAGTGGGAAGAGCCACTACAAGACAGGATTTGAATAAATCAATAGTAGAACGCAAATCAGGAGTGATTCTACTACTGTCACAGCAAACAACGTTACCATGATGCTGGCCAAGACAGAAGTAGCATCAGCAGCAAGAATTAAATCAGAATGCCACAGAATCTTTTAGCTTGGAAAAGACCTCTAAGATCACCCAGTCCAACCGTTATCCTAGCACTGCCAAGTCTACCACTAAACCATGTCCCTAAGCACCACACCTACATGTCTTTTGAAGACCTCCAGGGATGGGGAATCAACTACTTCCCTGGGCAGCCTGTTCCAATGCTTCACAACCCTTTCAGTGAAGAAATTTTTTCTAATACCCAACCTAAACCTCCCCTGGCGCAACTTGAGGCCATTTCCTCATCTCTCAGTTGGTGCCTGGGAGAAGAGACTGACCCCCACCTGGTTACAGCCTCCTTTAAGGCAGTTGTATAAAGCAATCAGGTCTCCCCTGAGCCTCCTCATCTCCAGGCTAAACAACCCCAGCTCCCTCAGCCACTCCCCACAAGACTTGTTCTCCAGACCCCTCACCAGCTTCACTGCCCTTCTTTGGACACGCTCCAGCACCTCAATGTTCTTCTTGTAGCGCGGGGCCCAAAACCGAACACAGGATTCAAGGTGCGGCCTCACCAGAGCCGCATACAGGGGGACGATCCCTTCCCTAGTCCTGCCGGCCACGCTACTTCTGATACAAGCCAGGATGCTGTTGGCCTTCGTGGCCACCGGAGCACACCGCTGGCTCACATTCAGCTGGCTATCGACCAGTACCCCCAGGTCCCTTTCTGCCGGGCCCCTGAGAACATACAGGCTTACTCTTTTTCTCTTCATCTTGAAGACAGTGGCAGTCATTGTCTGCTTAAAACATTCCTCTATGCTAATTACATACAATTTTGACAGGAGACCACCTATTTTCATTAAGACAATGAAAGAAAGTTTTGTGCTTATATCAAAGCTTTTAAGATTACTCAGGTTTATGCTTAAACATTGGTAACTGGAAAAATTAAGTCGAGACTGATTTACTTCTCCACGAGATTACAGTTTGACACTTGCATGATTTCAAATAAAGTAACTTTTCCGCCTGAAGACAACAGCAGAACCAATTACAACAAACAGGACATTTTCCCACTTAATAATAAATGCTAATTAAATAAGCAAGCCTCTTAACAGATAAACTTCAAATAATGATAGTTAATTGTAAAAGAGCCTTAATTCCTTTAATACCTTTTATATTAGATTATCTAATAACACAAACAGATATTTCTTAACCTGGTATCTGAAGCTATGGGAAATGAATTCCTGAGGAAAATATCGTTTTCTTACAGGTCAGTATAAAAAGCTGTCTGCACAGCAAACGCTCGAGAGAACCTCGATGATTCCCACTCCTGCTCCTGTCTCTACTGACAGAAGTAACACAAACATGACAAAAAGAACGCTCTAAAATACCCTAATGAAGAACTGAAATGCGTATGCTTCTTCGGAATTAACATGAAAATCCTACAGAAGAGTTCTCCAGTTATCTGCAACCCACTGTAGTCCCATCAGAACAGGGTTTAAAAAAAAAAAGACCAAATATTCCTTGTGAACATTCATCATAAATTTTAAAAAACTGTTTTTAACATTACCATGCTCAGCCCTCAGCAAGTCAGAGTTGCACAGAAGTGCCTTGATCATTTTTATGGTTCATAAATCAGTCACTGACCAATTTCCAGTTGTAGTCTGTGGCAGATAATTGCAGAAGAAACAGCTTGACTTTTAGAACCAATTAGGCAATCACAATACATAGATCCACTTCTTCCTCTATTTTTTATTTTTTTTATTTTTAAATTAATCACCCGAGAATTTCACAGGAAAGTCAAAACAAACATTTGAGAGAAAGCTGATGAGCACTAGGGGGGCCTGTCTTAACTAGGCAGATGATAGTCATGGTCAATAAGGCACAAGAAAGTACATGTTGAGGGATAACAGGGGCTACTGGAGCACTCTCAAGTTTGAAATTGGAACTACTGAGGGTCAAAAAAGCAGAGTATCACAGCAATAGCAATATCGCTATTTCATAATAGGTATTTAAAAGCTGGTATCTTTAGTGAAATAAAAATCTGAGACTAGAATGAGTTAAAACTAGCTATTCACTTTCCACCTGGAAAAGTCCAGCTTTGACCATCAGACCCAAAAGCAGGAGAAAAGCAAGCTATTCAGACAGTCTGAGCAGAGGCCCAAGGTAAGTGCTGCGGTCCTCAATTTTATGAATACTCTGTTTTAGAGAGGAAAGAAGTATGCAGTAAAATGATGCAGAACCTCACGGCACGGAGACAGAAAGGTAAGGGAGCTCCTGCTGCTAACTCATAGCTGGCTATAAAGAAGAGAAAGATTACAGTAAAAAATCAGTCTGAAACAATGCATCAGTTTTTACACAATCCATGGTCTGAGCAGGCTGCTACCAGAAGTTATCTAAGAATTTAGTATTCAGGAGTGTTTCTGTGGATAAAAAAACATTTGCAACTGCATCAGTGGTGATAAAATATCGACTGTTTTAAAAACATTAACCTACCCACAATCTTTTTCAGGGTTAAAACCCAACTTTCTCCATAACTTGATTAGAACATATCTAATACAGGAATTCAGAAATGGCACATTCTTTAGTGCCTTCACTAGTACACACGCTGCATTTCCCAGTGGTCCACGGAAACACATTCAGTAACAGGAAGAAGTGGAAGAAAGCACCTTGCTCAACACTTAGTAACTTCTACAGAATTCAGGCATCGATGAGATGACACTGACTGCAGCAAAATGCCAGAAAATAACATTCAATTAGAGAGCTTTTTTTCCCCTCTTAATAATTATCTACTCTGTTAGAACACATTTTATTAGATAACTTTTACAGAGTACTTAATTTTTGTTTTGTTTTCAGAAAGTGAAAAGGCATAATTTAAATGCCTTTTCAAGTTGCTGCCCAGTTGATTCCAAAGAAAGCGTTAAAAAGAGGTCACAGTAGTTTATTTTGAAGGATTTTTCATGTAGGAGCTCTGCTGCCACCGCAAGGATATGGAAGATGAGACAAACTTCTAAAGCTTAAGCCTTCTAAAAAGTTAAGTATGTAACATACAAATGGATGAGGTAGCAGAAAACCTACAGCAAAGCTGGTTTGGCTTGTGTATGTGGCTTTTGCTATTTAAATAGCTTTATTAATGCACTTAGAATGGCTGCATTAGTAATGCTTGACAGTACGTGTCACAGAAATCCAATACATCCTCCCGTTCTTGAACAAAATATTTTAGCAGAGTACTGTACTTGGGAAAGTTGGGTACTATTCCTTCACAAAAACAGGCTGCCTTCCTATCATAACTGAGCGGAATATGAAATACTGACTTTCAAGTCTGCCACTGGCCAAGACCAGATATTTTCCATAGTGCTACTGCGCGAATTCATGTGGTATTCAGCCTGTAGAAACAAGCACGTTCTCCCAGCCACGGCACCCAAGCGCTGGAAACGATTCAGGAAGGCCGGATTAGTGGGCACAGGTGGAGCGTGAAGAGATAAAAGTAACCCGTGTCGTATCTCATGGCTCTAGTTTGCCACCGGTCTCCCTCACATACCACTTCACGTAATTCCCTGGTCTACAGAGATCACGTGCCTATCGCAGAATAAGTAATGTACATGGCCAAATAACTGGTTTGTGCAGCTATCCTGTAGATAAGCCAGCACAATTCTGCATTTTCCATCTCAGAACTGTATGTAGCCTGGAATCTGAGCACTTGGACACTAATCAAACTTCAACAGCACTGCTCTGGGAACAGGGCTTGTAGCTTCCCAACCTCCCCAATGGCTATTTCTGCCAAACTTTTTTGAGGCTACTTTTGTACTAGAGCAACAGTGCAATTACTGTGTTTCTACAGAGGCACAACTCTGACTTCAGGACCAATGGGCAGTACTTCTTATTTGTGATGACATTTTGAAATCACGTGGAGTGATCACACCACCAGTGAGAGAACACTCACTGAAACTGCATATTTAAAATAGACTCTGAAAACAAAAAGAATGACAAAATGACAAACTTTAAAAGTGACAAGATTTTAAGCTATAAAATGTGACCTTGCAATTGCAGTGCTTCAATGCCCACGGGGAGTAATGAAATCTAGCATCCACTCTGGGTTTATTTATTTTGCTTTAACTTATAGAAGGTAAAAACACCCCAAATTGCTTCATAAAACTCAGTAATTTGACTCTCCTGGCAGTTGAGATTCACAGATGTTTCCTCTTTGAGACGAATCACATGCAATTAGTAAACTGATGCAAGAATAGAACGGAAAAGAAAATTAATACATATCTTCTGTCCTCACTGAGGATAGGAAGTCAAATACAGTGTCAATAATTATTTCCACCCATAGACTTAACACACAGCAGTATTTTAATCTCCCTGAGAAAGATTCCATAAACAAAGCTAGGAGAACAGATATATGTGCATTCCTGTCAAGTTGTAATATTGGTATAGTAATTTTCTAATTGTCTGAAGCTTAAACATTTGTAGTCCAAAAACTTTCTCTGGGAATGAAATACAGGAACAGAACCAGTTAATTTAACTAACCAGTCAGTGTCTTGATTTAAGCTAATATGAAAACAGAAATGCAACAGGCAAAAAAAAAAAATCACACTGACGAAAAATAAGCAAACAGTAAAAAAAACAAAAGAACACAAAAGAACACACACTGATTCTACTTCACTTTCCAGGAAGTCCTATAGCTCAGTATGACATTTTTAGAGACAAAGAAGTTGCAGATCTCGTTCATGGTTCCAAAAAGGAAATCAAATATCAGATAAAATTCTATTTCAATTTGCTTTTTAAAAAGAAAAACACCTGACATGTGTACCCTTCATCAACCTAGCTAGTGTTCCTTGAGAACCAATTCTGTCAGGTTTCCTGGTAAACATTAAAGAGAGATTATTGCTCAATGCTCTGCAAGACTCTTCTGACAGCAAGGTCACGTAACAACAAATGGACAACAGACCACTTCCTATCCCAAGACAAGAGCAATCACTGCACTGAAGCACGTCCTTTGTGACAACCTCCCCAAGAGCATTTCATACTGCAGCTATGACTCTGAACTTGTTAACACTGCCCAGCTGCTGCGGGACTGACCTCCGAAGCCAGTCTGCAATCATGGTGGCAGAACTGCTGTCAACTTCATAAGGGCCAAATTCCACTTACATTTTGGTGACGCAGGCAATATGACATTCGAGGCAAGTTTAAAGGGCAGAGGCAGTTAGTTCCCTGCTGGAGTTACTAAAACAGCCGAGAGTGCCCTGCTTATGCAGTACTTAAGTGCAGATGTGTTGCTCACCCCTTCAAACATCAAGGACGAAACAGAATTCAAGGCAGTACAGTCTAATTCTATGTTCCACATGGTGTTTTTCCCCAAATGCATCGTGCCCTTTACTTTTCCAAGCTCCTCTATGCCAAAAAAAAGAGTTTATAAGACAGCTTATTGATTTGTCAGAAATGTCAACACAACGGAAATTGTAAGGGTTATGGATTACTATTAGTCCTGCTCACATCACGCTCTTGCATTTGTTGCCTGGATAAAAAGACCACAAAGAAATCAGACCACCCTTACTGATAGTGGTTTCTCAGGGTCACCTGTACTCATATCATTCTTCAAAACTTTTTAATGAGTCAAAGCAGCTACACTAAAACCAGCAAACATGCCTATATTCTGTTAGCACTGTACTTACTGTTTCAGTATTGCCACCGGCACTTGCTGAAAGACAAAAACCCACGGCTGCTTCTAGAGCAAACTGCATTATCTGTCTCTTCACAAGTCCATAGAAGTATTTGAAAAGATATATCTAGTTTGATATATGTATCTAAAAGGAAATGGTACCTTTAATGTTCTAGTTGGAGCCCAGCCAGTGCCATCAATTGAATGTTCTCTCAATAAACTGAAAAAAAGATAAATATATTACACAGTGTAACTTCTAGTTAGGCAAACTTTGTCAGAAGTCTTCTCAGAAAGCATTAACAACTTCAGAAGAAATTGCAATGTTAGAATTACAGACCTCTTGCAGTATATCTAGTACCAGGATTTTTAAAAAGCACAAAAGCTGATATGCCATCCTAGATCTACGTTCTTCACACAACTCATTACAGATTTCCTGATCTGAGCTCAGCTTTGTCAAAAATCAAATTATTTTGATTAAGCATACTAAGTGTGACAGCAGTCCTCATGACACAGTCCCAAAACTGAGCCTTTATTTTCCCCTGAGCACACAGACACACGTGTGCTCCAACTCAGAACATGCTCATCTTTGGTGAACAGTCAGGCCTTGCAGCATGTCCTGCATGCATCTCACCAAATGTGGCATATTTCGATCCTCCGAAGAAGATATTTTGGAGGGATAACTCATTACCAGCAAAGGGGATCATTATCCTCTCTTCTGTGAAAGGACTTCAGCTTCTTAAAATCAGGTACAGGTAAATGAAATAGTTTTGGTCTGTCTGCTCAGGAAGATTCTTCAACAGCTATAACATCAACAGATACATCTCTACAGATGTGTCTCAAACTTCTGAGGACACAGAGCCGTGAAGTCTAAAGGCAGGGTCTTAGAGGCAGCTTCTCCTCTTCCAGGAGGTGAGCCATACTGCATGCAGAACATTTTAAGGCTTTACAAACTCAATATCACACATCCCCAGCTGGAAATCGCGAAGCACGGATGAAGTTCTCTGGGCAAAACAGGTTGCTACAGGAGGAAAGAGTTCCTTATAAACTGTAATACGTACTCTTAATTTTAACATTTATATTTATAAGATATGGACTTTCCTATGTGCATACATACTCTATAGGAATTTTACATGACCTGCATATTATGCTACATATTTAGCCCACTGAAACTGTTGATCCATTTACGAGATGAAAGTGTTGAGGTGTATTCAGTTGGTTAGGCATTCTTGGACCTTTTAGGTAAAATCATCAGCAGTTATGAGAAGTAAAAGTATTGGAGACCAGAGCATAATTGAGAAATTGCAGAAGTCTTGAAAAACTGAGAAAAGAAGTCTTGGGCACATTCGTGAAAGCAAAGATAATAATGTGAATAAGAACGACAATCTGGGAAACTCCTTTAAGCATCATTTCACAATTGTGTCTTCCTCTGTTAAGAAGCAATCAAATTGAAAACACGTACAGCAAATTAGCAAAGCATGAAAATTGATCAGCAACAGTAGCTTCTACTACTAAAATGGTAGGGTTAAAGTGAAATAGTCTTAAGTTATTCATTTCTCTCTTTTTTTTTTTTGTAGCATTACTCCATGTTCCCTCTACAAAGGCTACAAACAGGATGAAAGTACTGGACAAGACTATCCCATTTTAACTGTGCTGCTAATCTCACTTCTGTGCCTTTGAAAAGATTAAACATGCCATTAACACTAGTGCAGCTCAAAACTAATTTCAAGAGCATTAAAAAGAGCACATTTTGGCTGTGCCTTTTGTTGATATTACAAACGCGTAAGCAAAAGTGATGCTGAACAGGCAAGAGAACAGGCAAGATTTTCAGGTTTTGAGGGAACAATGGAGTTTAAGCTTTCTTTCTGTCTGCTCCTCAAAATTCTGCTACAGTACTCCCCTTCAGCTGTTCATACAGCTCACTGTGAACACAAGAGCATGGAATAAATGAACACATACAAAAAAAGCATGAAAGTATCCACTGACAGAGCTCAAAGTGCCTCAGCACATCAGTCAAGCCTCATTAACACCCTTCAAGCTCCTGAAACCCCTCTCTATGCAAATCTCCAGCTGGGGATGCTCGGCAGCCAGGACTTGAGAGGAGACACTCATACCCTTCATAGAGCTCTGCCAGGAGAGCAAAGTAGATAGATAGGTGTACCTTTGCCTCGTATTTCTGATTTGCTGATATAATTTTTAGAGCAGCATCCTCTTTCTCCCTACAGATTGGGAATGATCATTAGGCCCCTAACCAAATCACACGAACAAACAGCAGAATGAACACCAAAATGAGTAGAAACACACAAAATATGTAATGAATTAGAAGATGAACAAGACCAGGGAGGTGGTGGAGTCACCGACCCTTGCGGTTTTTAAGAGGCGCCTGGACAAGGTGCTACAAGATATGGTTTAGTAGCTTAGTGGGTAGTAATGGTGATAGGATGACGGTTGGACTAGATGATCTTGAAGGTCCTTTCCAACCTCGTGATTCTGTGATTCTGTGATCTGCATGCAGGTCCTGTTCAAAGGCCGGTCCTCCATGGGTCGTGATGCCATGGAGGAGCTGGGTTACCAGGAAGTTCTCACATCACACAACCTACAGAGTTTTCCTCTTCCACTTAATGTGTCAAGAAGCTGCCCTCAACAAGGTGTAAGAGCCACCTGTTCTAGCAGGGTTTCAGGACACCTGATGGGCAGGAAAACCTGGTCACTTGAAGTGACTACTCTAGAACTGCCAGCACTTTGCTGCATCATACAGGAGTGCCAGAAAGCTTATCTAATATGATTTGCTTCCTTGTGATGTTTTAGAACGAATTTGCATCCATAAAGACAGGAGTAAACAAATTCTGCAGTTTCTGCAGCTTTTCAGACTCCTAAAGCTAGCTACAAAATGCACTCATTGCTGAAAAAGTGAAAGGGTTGACAGGAGAGTGCGTGCCAAGGTCTGAGCAGAAGTTTATCAGGCAGGTAACTTCACTAGGAACTGGGACGAACAGTAAAACAGCATTTCCAGTTGCTCTGTCCTGGACTGTAGTTGGATCTGACAGAAGCCGAGCATGCCCTCAGTAACAGGGGGTCTGGAACTGATAACCGCTCCTTAACTCTGGCATTTCTGTGTCTAAGGAGACCTCACCAAACCACGATTTCAAGTCCTTGTGTCTGAGTTCCTACGGGAATATTGTGAAATCACTATTTCTGAACATACAGGAACCAGAACAGCCACTGATACAACCAGCCTGCTCTTCAACGTTCGTTTCCACAAATATCTTTTCACTCTGTGACTCAGAAAAACTGAGGAAGTTTTTCTTTTTAAATACATAGCATCCTAAAAAAACTGCAAAAACATCTACTGAGCTGGGAACCACATGGTTCTAAGCTTAAAACTTTCTGAAACTCAAGTTGACATGATTTACAGCTTAACTAACTAAAAAAAGATATTGTAATGGGGAGGTCAGTCCCGGAGGAAGTCTGCTTTACATGAAGATCTCAGATGAACGCATTTATCAACACAGAACATCAATTCCAACAAAAGTTTCGCCTTCCAAAAAGTTTTGCCCAGAGAAATCGAAGCTGTGGGTGCCCCATCCCTGGCAGTGCCCAAGGCCAGGCTGGATGGGGCTGTGGGCAGCCGGGGGGCTGGGAGGTGTCCCTGCCATGGCAGGGGTTGGAACCGGGTGGGCTTTGAGGTCCCTTCTGACCTGAACCATCCTGTGACTCTGTGATTCCTTTTGCCAACAGAAAGCGTCAATCAAGGTAAATTTGAATTAAGAAGCTGTAAATCCACTTCAGAAAGCCTCTGCTGGCAGGGACACATTGCAGGGCTTATTCTCCTCTTCCCCTCCAGCTGCCCACCTCTCAATCCAGTACGGCCAGTGCAATCATTCCAGAGGCCATGCTGTAAACTGGAGGAGCCCAACAATTGGGGTAGGAGGCCTTTCTAGAGAGCCTTTTGTTTCCATACCGGCACAGCTGAGGAGACTGGGAACCGGGCAGAACAGAAGTAAGCCATCACTTTAATCACCTTTTACAACTGGAGAAATCGCAACACGGATCTACACTAGATAATACAGTTAATCACTTGCCAAACACTTCTCCATTTATCACCCTTTAATACTGTGTCATGAACTGCCCAACTTTAACTAAGAACACCTGCAGCAGAAAGACATGTTCAACAACACGGTCCACCCCACCACAGAGTGGAAAAACAGCTACATGGCAGTGAAATTTCTCAGTGGTTAAGCTATTTTAAAAGCTTATGTGGTCAGGGAGAAAAAACAGCTCAAGAAAAGGACATCATATCAATAGGGGAAAAGTAGGGATATGTCTTAGACATTTTTGAGAAAGCAGTCAGCTGGACTATGTAGTAAGCATATTCTTTCTAGGTATCTTGATGTTTCCTATCTGTACGTGCAGTGCAGGCAATATCCACAAGTATGGTCCAGACCTAACTTAAGTAACTGCAATCCATACAGCACAGACAACAACGCTTTTCATGCCCCAAACTACCACATTTGACACAAGTTTAATCATCTGCTATGTTTTAATTAGGGATGATTACCTATGAAACCAAGACATACCATAGTATAAGGTATGTTTAGTAGAAAACAGCTGGAAAAATACTAATAAGGAATTTTTTTTCTGCTAAAAAAAACAAACAAACCCTGAAGCTATTTTTATGTAAAGACTCTGGTAGAAGTTGATTGCAGGTACTATATATAGATTGCATTCTCCATTATAACAGGCATAAAGCAGTCTGGGTTATTTTAGCTTTTCCATCTAAATGGTAAGACATTTCAAAGGTTTAATATGCTTAAGTATCTGACAATCAAATAAAGCTGACATTTCAGTGCAGATGCCGAAGAAATGACTTCACTTCATTAAGTAGAATTACGATGTTCCAACACTACAATTGTCTGTCATAATTAAAATCACTTTAAGACTAGAAACACTGAAATATCCTCAAGAGTGCAAGGAGGCTTCATTTAACCTTGGAAGATGCTGCAGTACAGTCAGTGCTTAAACTTTTAGCTATCTTTTGGTGTCTAGTATTTCCTGCTCACTGGTTCCAAACAGCTTATTTATTCATGCCTTTACTTAGGCTTTGTGACTAAAAGCATCCAAGCTCTCCCCACTCACTAGCCTTCAAAGGTTTTAGTGGAATTTTAACTGGAAAAAAAAAGTGATCCTTAACTCAGTCTCCTTACTGTCACATGAAAGGTTCAGCTGTCTGAAACGCAACAGTCCCAAGGGGCACCGAGGCAGCTCTGGTTACATGGCAAATTGGCTAACTGCAGCGACATATATTTGCCAAAACCACCTCCCTGTACCACGGGCATACAACTACAAGTAACTGTGGGCAACCAGATTTTTAGGTAATCTCAGGAGACTGAGGAGGTTTTTCCACTGCTCTTAAATCCTCCAGCCTCCCAAGTGAGGTCACATCTACAGAGGCCAGCCCTCGCTGCCTGTACTCCTGCTGCAGCCGGGCGCTGTCGAACACCAGGTACGTACTGCAGCCATCTGAGGCTGGTTCCCATCACCCTTTGATGGCGTTAGCTTCTCGGAAGCGTGGAGCAGACCGCTGTGGCTAAAAGCGCTCATATCAGCCCATTAGCTGTTATCAGCTGATGAGCCTGACCCGCCTACGAAGGAAAAAAAAAAAAGACTACTCTGAAAAATTCACTCGCAACCAAGATTTTATACACAGCATTAAAATGATTTTTAAATCTAGAGGAAAAAAATTATATATATATATTTAAGCACTAATTTGCTACACACGGTGGCAACTGTTTCGGATTTCCAGAACAAACTTTCAATCTTACTTATTTTCATTGCTTATGCTTCATTTAGTTTTTCTTTTACGTCCCATTAACTTGAGAAATGACAGCCACGCTTCTCACTTCTGTTTATGTTTAGTTTCTGGCCAATTTCACCATCAGGTACTCAAGATGAAACACTGAAATTACAAAGTTTCAGAAACTGATTTTGAAGAGGAAACATTTACTATCAGGCAAAAACACCTCGCAACATAAGTCTGTCCCTTTGTGAAAGTAAGCTTTTGGGCTTCCTATTTTGACTTATGCTCCCCCAAGTCTCTTTTGCTATAACCAACACGTGTCTTCTAGCAGATATTAACTGTGAAAATAAACAAATAGCAAATACAGAACAGCTGCTGTGAAAGTGAAATGATTTTTTTTTCCTTTATGAAATAAAAATAGTTTCCAAGCACTCAGCACATACAGACATTAAACAAGTCTTCAGCCCTCTCAGGGCCTGAAGACCATTCATCTATGAGGGGAGGAAAAAAAAAAAGTTTCGTCTAGATTGGATTTTACACTTTTACCCTAAATAGAACAAAACGTTAAGTCTGAACCTGAAGAGCCAGATTCTACCCAGTCCCTAACGCACAGCAAGAACAACACTCAGTATATTTGTGTTCCTAAGGGTCACATGCCGGTCTAATTTCCAGAATACGTTGAAAAAATAATACTGACATGAAAATTACAAACAACATTTTATCACACGAAAGCATTCAGGATAAAAAAGTGCTGTTGCTACCTTAAGCAGATTTCTCCCGTCTCGGTAATGTTCGGATGCCAGATTCTTGTCAAGCATTTTACCTTTGGAGGCTGCCAGGATAGAAAACAAATTGCAAAATTACCCTTTAAAATACAGCCAAATCACTGTTACAAGTCACAGAAGTGAAAAGGGAAATATATTTGATATTCACAGCCTAGGTTCACATGTTAAAGACCCTGATAATATAATCTGCAGGAGGTACATCAGCTTTCTCTGCCCTTTAGCTTCTCTTCCCTCTTTACAAATGATGGGTTGGTATCAGGTTTTTTCCTCCAAAAAAATTAATTTTGAAGATAGCCAAGAAAATCTGCTCTCTTCTCCTGTCTCCCTCAGGGAGAGCAAAACAAAACAAAAACCACTCAACGTTATTTAGTTTCTTAACACTTCACCAATAAGACAACAATTTAAACAGTGTCACAACTGTTTTTCCACAAGGTTTGTCCAAGTTCTGGGGGGCTGATAAAGAGCAGCAGAGGATGTAACAAGAACTGCATTGGAAGAACTGTTTCTTTCAAATGGAGACCCTCTTATTCAGAACTGAATAGAGTATCAAGAGAAGTATGAAGAAGCGCAGTCATAACCAAACTTAAGATGCTAACGTAAAAAGCCACCAAACTTATTTTCAGGCAAGATCCCCAGAACTCTGAATTCCACAGTGAGTTTTGAAATGCAGATTCTTAAAACACAGTCTCGTTTGCTCTGGTTTTGAGAAGTAAAAAAAGAGGGGGGGGTCATAAAAATGCTGGTAGCTTAGCAACAGCACATTACTCCATCCCTGTTCTCCAAATTATGATTTGCAGCTTTCAGTCAAGCAGGTTATCTCTTATAGCAAGTGTACTGTAACATCAGCACAGACCAGTACCTTTCATAACTTCAGTTAAATCCCGTATTATAAATGTCGAGCTATCTTCAGTCAAGAGACAAAAGCTCTAATAGCTGTATCTGCATAGCGGTGTGGTGTGTTTCGTCTCATTGCTTTGTTCCCCTTTGTTCTTAATTCCCCAACATCTTGTTAGGAAAATATTTAGATGCACATTATAAATTCAGCCCAGCTCCTTGGAGAAGATGTAGCAAAGCGCATGTGATACTGAGCTAGCAAGAATATGCCTGTCCAGAAGACAAAACCTCTATCACCAAAACACATCTCCAATTCATGACGTAGACATTAGCTTTTCTCCACAAATGGAGAAAATGTTCGTCCGACATCTGCTCAGCATTCAATCCTCAAGGGAGACTGGCTGCCCCAGTGCTGGATCACACCATTACTGGAAAGTAAGTGGAATGCAGACAACAGTTTCCGACTTTTTACCTTCAAAATTCATAAACGTTCACCTCGGAAGTTTTCTAACAGCACAACCTTTTGTCAGCTATGCCTTTGCACTGTTTTGAAAGATTATGCCTAGTTCTCAAAAAAAAAGGGAAAGCAGCAGTATTTATTCCCTGCTGGTAGCTCAAGATAAAAGAGCAAATTTCTACCACATGTGCCTTCAAACAGAGAACGTAGTAATGAATAGAAAACATACGCTTTATACAAACAAAATCTTTACAAAAAATCCCGAAATCCTCACAGTCATTCAGAGTGAAGTAACTGTTGTCTCAATTTTTAGTAATGTGAAAACAAAAGAATTCATTTATCCTTTCACCAAATACCAAAGTGCTTTTCAACTCTAAAAATTAGAAAAACCCACTCCTGACAGTAAGACAAAGGTTTCCTTTTTCTCCCCTTCTTCTTCTGTTAGAATGACAGACAGGACAACTGCAGCACTACCATAAAATTTATCTTCAGACAAAGCCTCTCCTTTGAGCTTTTGCTTCAAGTAATCTTTGTGGATTTGTTGATATAAGGAAGACTCACAAGCTTCCTTTGCGATGATGGTTTGAGGTGTTCAATGAATCATCTCCAGGTCATACACAGGACACTCTGCACAACAAAGCTTACAAAATCCATTTGTTTCCTTGTTCATTAGCTCATCCTTTTCCTCAGATATTGGAAGACCATACACAGATCCACAATCAACTGGGGAGCACACCAGTGAACTGAGTGATTTTCTTCTCCATTTCTAAGCAGCCACTTATCTTTTCAGATCCCTCATTAGTTTTGAGGATGGAAGCTGTCCCAGCTTTCACTTCTGCTCTCAGTCCACTTCAACGAACCGCTTTGTGTTCACGAGCGTTAAAACATAGTGTGTTCAGTACAAGAGAGCGTTGCAAGCAGCTGACAACTACACATACACTGACTTCAGTTTTGGTAGAAGTTTTGCAGAACAAACTAAGTCAAGTTTGGCTTTACAGAACAAGCTTTAAATCAGGTTTGTCCCACTTCTATAAAAACACGGCTAGCAATCTCTCCCCTGCATTGTTCTCAGTAGGGTCACCAAAGAGGATTGATGAAAGCCTCTCAATTTTGAGATTCAACTCCCTTTCAATTGCTTGCTGTTTTCACCACCAACATATTTGCCAGAATAGCAAAAATGTTGCCAAGCCGAATGGCAAAAATATTGCCAAAAGAACCAAGAGCAGCTCTGCTGTTAAATTCATGGCTTCTGACCTCTGCCCAACGCACCCCACATCATAAAAGCCCTGGAAAACTGGAGAGTCCCTAAGACTCTCTACTCCGACACCATGGTATGTCAAAGCCACGGGAGCTGCAAACAGGGCCTGGCTTGTGGAGTCAGACAGCTCGGTTTTAGGTCATTGCCAAACCACATCTGTACTATCAGTCAGGTTCGATTCCTTAAAGCATCAGGTCCCCAGTCCTGCAGCACCACTGCTTCACCAGCTGCACCTCACGGCAGAAAAGAAGGCTTTGTTTTGTTCTAAATCAAGACATGCCCCTGGTCAGTGGATTTCTATTTATTTAAAAAAAACAAAAAAAACAATCGCTCCCATTTCTCACTGACCCCTGTTTCTGGGCAGCTGGTCAACCAAAAAAGCAGTGCTTGGGGAACAGATGCTGCAGAGGTCAGGCAGCAGCCCTCGGCACTGAAGGCATTCGCTGCGTACTTCATTATTTGGCTTGCCATTTCACAGCTTCCTCCGACGTCTGTGACAGCAACATTCCTGGCGGTTTTCGTAAGCCCAAAGCCTGGCAAGCTTCTGTTTGCTGTACACAAACGCTCATGAATGTGCAGCCCAACAAGAATAATGCTTTAAAATGTCAAGTGACAGGGTTACCAGCAGATTTTAATATTTCTAACAGCATGACAGCTGGAGGAGACGCTACTCTGCTCTCACGACCCTACTGCAACACCTGTATCGGTACCAACTGCTTTCCATTCTGTCACAACATCCCATTACCGTTAGAAGAACAGTCCACAGTATCTGGTACGTACTATTTTACGTTATTAAAGAAGTCTTTCCTTCATATTGTGTATTTGCTCAGGATGCAAAAGAAGAAGAGGATATTAGGAATGTATGCAACATATGAAGGGCAGCTGCACGCACATATTAATATGAAAGGAGCAAGCTGTCACTTTTCTTCCCAAACATGTGGAAACACGAAGTGTTTAACAGCATAGCAGATATATCCCACATTTCCTACCTGGGACAGGAGGGAGCCCTCATATACTAGACACTGAAATTTCTTTCAGTACTTCAGCAATTATCTTTACATAAGAATTGAGAAAAAAATTGGAGCTTTTAAAAGCACCTCAGAGAATAGGTAAGAAGTGTTGACCTTCTAGAGACTTTTAATGCCATAAAAAACCCTTGATAGCTGAATATCAATACCCTTGCTTTTATCAGCATAGCATCTTTTCACAGAGTAGCTCTGACTTCTGTGGGGAAAAAACACCTCCCAGGATGAAATTTTTTTTCTTTTTGTGTTCAGAACATGGACAGTACTTATGGGGAAGAGCTACACAGAGTCTGGAAGACATCAAAAGCTCAAGTCTACTGGTTTTGTGTGCCATGCCCATAAAACAGTGCAATAAAAACCAAGAAAGCCTCAGCTGTGAACAGAAATCAAAGCGATCAGAAGAGATTGGTTGCGAGCAGAGGGTTCTGCAGAGAGCAGGTTTTCCTAAGGGTCCAAAAAGCAGCCAGCCTGAATCAGATGCTTATAGAAGGAACAGACCTGAGGTGCACAAATTCCTTTTGGAAGACATTTTTGGGTCATGTATGGGATGAAGTCCTCCTCTCAGGATGTTTTTTACCCTGACTGTCCCCGGAAAGCAGGTCCATTCATTCAGGACCACAGGCACATGCCTGTGTCCTTGTGACCAACTCTCTTCCTTCCTTAGGGCTGCAGGAAGCATCACCTCTGACTGTCCACTTGGAGGCCACATAAAGAAGACAAGCAGAATTCCCCACTTCGGCCTCGTTTCCAAGACAGGAGTTTAAAGAGTGAGGAATCACTTCTAAAGTTAAGAGTTCTTTGTAGTAGTTTCCACGAAAACACTGAAAAAAGCTTAAAAAAAGACTAAGATGCTGGGTCTGCCTTAATTAGGCAGGGAGGAAGGTAACTGAGAACACTAAAGTATTAAAACAAAGCCTACAGCAGTCAAGTGCTTTGGGAAACACAAACACGCTGCTTTAAAAGAAGTCCTTGGTGAGCTCTTACCTCTCTTCAGCCTGTCTCTAAAGCACAAAGCGAAATGCAGCCCATCAGCCTGCAGGCGTTGGGTGACACAATTAAATTACCTCTAGCACTCCAGCACAGATCTACCCGAACCACCCTTCTTGCATGCCCAGTAACTGATGAAAAACAAAAACCTTTTCCTGTTCTCAAGTTCAGATGCTTCTAAAATTATCAATCTCTTCAACAGCTTAAATAGGTTTAGTTAATTATGGATATAGTGGAAGAACCCTTCTAATATTTTACTGCCTTACAGATAATCAGAATAAACGTTTCCAGTACCACATACGGCAGCTCAAGGATGCAGGAGTGTCTGATCAACCAGCTGTGTGCTCTGCTCACAAGCACGAGGCAGCACTTCACGGGTAGAGCTCACTCCAAAGCATCCCTCCCACATTTTAGGCTCCTGAATCTTTGCACTGAGGAAGCCTAGGTGCCAGAAGCCGGTGTACCTCCTAGTCAGCCACACATAAAGCATGAGGATAAGTTACTTCCCTGTATTCACAGATCCACTGCTCACCAAGAAAATAAGTCGGCCTCCAGTGCTTTGCTCCCTAGACAGGACAGCATGCCCCAACTGCAGTTCGCAACACAAAGCCTTCCAAGTTTTTCCTCTTCAGTTACGTACTCTGATACTCTTCCCGTCTGCCACCATCCTACACATCTGCTTCTTTTTCCAAGGCAAAAGCTGAATGCTTGCTCATGAGGAATGAAGGGGGGAGAAGATAATTCCCCAAAGCAGCAGTGAACACACAGGATTTTGGCAACAGCATGCTACAGAAGCTAAAGGATGCCATTACAGAAACTACACTACAAATTATGCATTTTGCAGCATTAAAAACACATGTTCTTTTTCCTCTACAAGCTCAAGAAATTAGCTAGAAAAGGGATGCAGGCTCAGAGGCAGGGCTAATGACCTGCCAGTCATGCCCGGTGTTCACCTCCCTACTAACGCAAGCATGCTCAGCACCACTGCAAGGAGCTTGATGGAGACGTGTGAGATCCCAACCTTGCCTGCAGGCTGGAAGAGCACTGGCAACTCTGAAGAGATCCGTTAAAAACATCGCCACCACTGATCTTAGTTTTATTCTGCCTGACAGAAAAAACAAACCATACAATTTTCCCAATATTTGTGAATACACACTTTTTCATTAATAACCTGACCATACTTCAACATTTAACTACCTGAATTTTTCTTTTTTAAATAAATTGCTCAAAGGCAAACTTTTTACTTTTGCGTTGAATGAGGTAGGTGCTCAGAATTTAGAAATCTCTAATTAACATTTGCTGTAGATATTCTGTCAATGTTGAGCAGGGAACCATAACAAACCAGAAGATTTTTTAATTATAGCAATTAAACAGATCAAAATCAACATTTTGTTCTCCTGTTACCATGCAGCAAGTACTTTCCTGCAACAGTGCTGTTTGAGAGAAGACATTAAACACAAGAATTTAAGAAATTAAAATGAGCATATACTGTGTATTTCCCCCTGTGCCCAGCATTGCCACAGTGGTTAAACTATTACTGAAGATGACAAAAAAAATCAGACAGGTGAGAACATGAGAGGGTTCCCTCCTCCATCATGAGTGTCATGTTTCTCAGGTACGTGATGACACGGTTTATTCTAGTTAGTAAAAGGATGCAGTCACCTGAAGTGATCGCCTTCGTATTTATAATATGTGCATGACCACACAGAAGCGTGTAAAAACTGTCACCATGTGAAATACTCGCGGTGAGGTTAAAAGGGGAACTTAAAAACAAACAAAAAACCACAACTGGAAACACTAGATGTACTAATAGAAGCATACAATGAAGACAGCCAGGATCCAGGGTTTTGTTTTGACCAACTCCAATAAAATACTAAACTGTAACAGAGTTCAAGATCTCCAAAGAGTATTACTCTTCTCTCTTCACCAGTTCCCAAACCAAAGAATCAAGTAGGAGACATGAGGCTGTGAGGCGAGTAGGGGTCCTTCAGGAGGACAGTGAAAACCTTGAGATTTCTAACAGTAACTTGGAGGTAGCTAGAAAATACTGCGATGTGTTGCCTGCTTCCCTTGACCCATATTATGAAAGGAGAGTGTGATGATAGAAAAACGAGCAGGAAAATTCAAAGCTGTTTCAGAAACGGTCCTCCACAAGCAGGAACGTTTTGAAAGACACAGCGCATGTCCCATGTATTTGTCGACCATAAATAAAGGAATATTAGGAAACTTGTGCAGGCATCCTCTGGAACTCCAGCTGGCTCCTCAGCTCCCAGAACCATACCCTTTCTACTCCACTGGCAGTGGTGTTAACGCTCTGCTCTCCAAGCTCAGTCTGGGAATTCAGGCCATCACATTCCACACTGCTGCACCTCCTTTGTGCGCGCATATACAAACAGCGCTGTGACAGCAGCTGCTACATACATGTGATGCTGGATTTAGGCTTGGTGCATTTGAACACAAATCAAAGGTCTTCTCGGACACGTTTCTCTAGTATCCTCCCCTACACATTTTTCAGCCTCTCTGAAAGAAGAGCTCTGAACTACCAACACCAAAGGCCAGAAAACAGAAAGGAAAGATTCAAAAAAAAAAAGTTACAAAAGCAAGCAGAATCATTAAAAATGTTCGAACTAAAAGAAAGCGAGGCTTCCTTCTTCCAGCAATTCACACCTCTAAATGCAATTATTGCAACTCAAATGCTCAAATGAATATAGTTTCCTTACATATCAAATTATCAGAACACAGAACAGTAATTCATGAGAACCAGACATATGCCCCGACTGTTTTCCATTTTTGGAGTCAATCTTTCTCTTTTGACAGCTAAACTCTGAAAACAATGTCTGAAGTTATTTTTATTGCAATTGTACCTCTCCCTCCCTTGGCAGGATCTGCAATTTTCGTAGAGTAAAATAACGGAATAACATTTCTCATGTTTCAAAAGGGCAAGTTCTCTGGAGCTTTCTATTTATCTATAATGAGACATGGCAATCATCTGGAGGTCCTCTGGAAAGCTGTTTGCTTAATAACCATTGGAATAGGTTTGTTTGGGTTTGGTGAGTTTCTGTTTGTTTGTTTTTAAAGGTATTTAATTAGGCAGCCTGGGAGACAACCAGCAGAACAGGTGGAGCGCACAAAAGGAGGCCACTTGTCACCATATCTGTGCTTTCCACATCCTCCACTGCATGCTCTGAGAAGGGATTAAGCACCTCAGTCCAACACCACAACTATAAGCGCAAGTTTGAAGGCCCCATAGAAACAAAAAGCAGAAACTTTTCCTTTGTGTCCACCTGTATAATTCTCTCTTCTAGATGCACTATTTTTTGTGAGAATAATCATTAAGTGCAGGTCTCAAGAATAATCAACAGAGAACAGACGAGAGTGGAACCTCAGCCAAAAGGGAGACTCTCAGGTATGACTTGTTTGCACTTCCAATCAGCCTCTGCCTGTTTTTTTTTTTTTCCTTAAGGAATAATATCGTCGAGTGAAATGAAAGCCTCGAGGCTTTTTGGTTACAAACACCGCACTGCGAAAGTCTAGTCAGAGAAGCGATCACTCCCACTCCCCAGGACTCATGACACTGCATGTGGAACAGTGTCCCATCTGGAAGTCCCCAGTACCAGGCACACAGCAAACTGGAGTGAGCCCAGCAGACAGCCACCAAGGCGGTTAGAGGCTGGAGCGCACGGAGTACAAGCAGAGGTTGAGCGACCTGGGCTTGTTCAGCCTGGAGAAGAGAAGGCGAAAGGTGGGGACCTTGCTGCTGTTTGCAGCTACCTAAAGGGAGGATCTAGAGGAGGCGGGCTCAGACTCTTCCTAGTGATAAAGCAAGAGGTGACAGACAAGCTGCAACAAGGGAAATTCTGACCTCAGGAAAAAAATTCCCAGCAAGGGTCATTAAACACTGGAACAGAGGCCCAGAGAGGCTGTGCAATCTCCACCCTCTTGAGATTTTCAAACGCCACTTGGCCAAGGTCTTGAGCAACCAGATCTGACTAACATTACCCCTGCTCTGAGCAGGACTTCAGGTGACCTCCGGAAGTCCCAGGCAACTGAGATTTTTCTACATTTCTACAATATTTTAGCAACAGACAGAAGGTCCTTTCCTAGTCTCAGTGCCAACTTCCCCCTGAAGTTCTATTTCATGGAAAGGAAATCTAACAACGACTAGATTAATGACAAATACTCACCACCATATTGTAGGCATCAGGAACTTCAATTTCAAACTGAAACTTTCCACCTTGGTAATAGCCCTCATCTAGCAAAGAAAAAACACAAACACATTAAAACAATTAACGAAGAAAATAACGGCTGCCACATAATACAAATTATCTGTCTTTACAAAGATTCAAATAACAGCATGAGGTTATCACCAAATACTTAAGACACCAAAACACTAGCTGCCTTGTATGCCAAAGAGCGTGAACATCGTGCTTTCCACCACCCCCAAAAGCTGTACAGCAGAAATTTGATTAAATCAGAAGAGCCAGTCCCAGAGTGACCCTGAAAACACACCTGCATGATCACAGCACCAGGTGATACCAAGCTAGATGAACCTTTGAACTTCTCATGCTCGTCTCAACCGAATTCTGCCACATAATGGCCAGGGGGCACGTGGTACCACAAAACCAACTCTCAGAAAGAGCTGGTTACATACTTTGCTTGCTCACACACACTAAATCCTGTTCAGCCACAACACCCTCAGACTTGTGCTGGCAATTACATATCGTAATAGGAATAACGGTGTGCAAGAGCATGCTTCACAGTGTACTACAAGAAAAAAGCATGCCAGGTCTTTCGACTGACAATTATCCTACAATGATATATCAGTTAGGAAAATCTGCCTGCCTCTGTCAACCTCAGATTCAATACTGAATTATTAGAACTGCTAAACTGTAAAATATGAATTCTGAAGATATCTAGTTGCATGTAATCAGAGATAATTTAACAGATAACAGCCTGCAACTCCTGAGATAGCTCTGCTTGGGTGCTGAAGTGTGTCTGGCATTGCAACTATTGAGTTTTTCACTATTCTAGTTCTCTGTAACACGTAGTACAGCCATGGTAAAGAACAGAGTCAGGAAGGCCGGTTATCCTTGCATGACTATTTTTAATGTATTATTTTAAAAACCAATATTGCAAAGGAAAGTTCTGCAAAGCAATCCATAGTTTAGAGAAAGATTTAAGAGACTTTTCTTATCTATCTAGCTTGTTCCCCCTCACCAAGAGTTCTAGCTCTTCTACTACACATCACCAAAATCCTGTCAGGAGAACAGGGTGTCTTCTGGACCTGCCCCCTTCCCAGACCAGACCTCACCACTCTCCGCACAAGCCTGCGGCCCATCCACACTAACTGCCATAATCACAAGAGAGCAGGCAGCACCTTCCCCCCTCCTTTTTGCAACCTCTTGCCAGCTTACTGAAGGGAAGGCATCACCCTGTTAAGAAGCACCAACCCTCAGCTGAAGCAAATGAGCCCGTAGATGCTGCCGAGGATGACTGGGCTGCCCACTACACCCAGCACACCATAGCAAGAGAGCCGTGCCTGCAGAGCAGCGACATGCTGGGAAGCACGGCACGGTCTGGTGTCTGCCAAGAGCCTCTGTGGGGGGCACTGACAGGTTCAGCACACGAACATCAGCAGAAGTTTGGGACTGGAATAACAGCATGGGCACAGAGCAAGGAAACAGAGCACGGCCGGTCTTCCCCACCCTGCGCGGTGACATTCACGACTGCCTTCACTCTGAACTGCTGGCTTCCAGCACCCAGCCCACCCGAACCATTTGTCATCCCACATACACCTGCACGAAGCTGCAAGCCGTAGCTGTTGCACATCTCACTTTGATAACCTGTCCAGAACACACGTTTTTCAAACACATCCTCCATCTCCACTCCAATTCAATTTTGAAGTGCGTTTGATTTATTGAACAGACCTCTCAGGCACACTGCTACGCTTTACCAGTGAGTAACCACGCATGCACTGGTTTTTATGAAAAAAAAAGGCAAGTCAAAGCATTTATCTTTTGTTTCCAAATGTACTGGAGATAAAAAAATCATTAAAGCAAACCATTTCTAAAGAATCGAATACACAAAGGAGAGTTATACCAATATCCTTTTGATGAAACGGTTCCCTGTCAATTTGCCAAACACCTGAAGCAAGATGCTGTTTCAAGAAAGAATGATTATGAAAGTGGCATAATATTCTGCGTGGAGTTCAAACAGCCCAGCCGCCACCGAGTTAGCCTGCAGGACGCAGCTGACCGCGCTTTATCCGCCACCTAGCGCAGCGTAACAGCTTTCTGACCAAATCGCAGGAATCCTCATGATTTCCAAGCATGGTGCCGTTCCTTGTAAAACCACAGTCGGAAGAATCAAATGCACAGGTCTTTCAGTGAGCAGAGCAAAACAACCAGCCAGCACCAGACAGGAATTCGGTGTTATAGCACAAACCATGTACCTCAAAGCCTTCCACCAGCCTCCTCACTGCCCTTTGGCTCACAAGCACTTATCAGGCAATTGCTTCCCAATGAAAGCCACCACACGCAGCACCCACGTGTGTTTGCACTGGGAGAAGGCTGCTGCAAGGTAAAGGAGAAACAGCAATACTGTGAAGGCTGCTCACGAAGCCCAGGGGTGGAAAGTTGGCTTAATTTCAACAGTTCCTGGATTTTGTGGACTCAAAGTGTAGTGCACAGCAGCCGTTCATGCTCCACCCCTGCTAATGTGAAATAGATGCCTGTTGATGAATGTATCTACATGTGCCTTATGTCAGAGAAAATCCTCAGATTTAATCAGTCTTCACTGTAATCCAATTGTCCAAAAGAAACATTCAAAAACGGCTCCAGGGGAGGAGAGCTTGCCAGAAGGCTGTCAGATCCTGCCAGCCAAACAGCAAGAGAAAAGCCATGCTCCGCAGCTCTGCGGACTGAAAACACCAGGCCCACAGCCTCCGTGTGCAGGCACATTAAGGTAGGTCCTCACCTAAAACCGCAGGCAGCAAGATCGCTGTTGACATTACTGAAAAGATGCACAGGCAGGGGAGGGGGGGAAAAAAGCTAAAGAGTTGTTTACTTTCTCTGCTCTTCCTCACCACGCAGACGTAGCTCAGGGTAGCTCCACACCTACCCAGCCAAGGCAGAAACTCCCAGCATCCGCACGCAGGTGGAGGTCAGACAAGGCAAGCTCTCTTGCTGTATGAAGCCAGCACAGCAAAAAGAGTGCGGAGCATCCTGCAGGATTACCGAGACAAACTGGTGTACAAAGGTGTGAAACGACCGCCGGAGTCAGTGGAAGAAGAGCAGCAGGACCAGACGGTGAAAAAACACCCCTTTTTCTTAGCAAAAGCTTGGTTTAGATTAGCTCGAGCACTTTCTAACCACATATTAACACCTCCGCAGGCCATGAAAAATTCCTCATGTATACCTGCCATTTTCTTTTATTTATTTTTCTGTGTTCTACATAAGGCTGAGAAATCTCTGGAAGACCTAGAGCACTTTAGACGTTGCATCTCACGCTGGAGGTCATTTCCGCATACATGATCAAGTGTCCCTCCAAGAGCAATCAATACTCATCACTGTCTTACACTACAACTTCTAAATTCCCATTTTGTGTTTCTGGTTTACCTTAGCATCAACCCATGCTGCAACTAACCACAAACTGGTTACCGCTTCTGTTATAGAATAAGCAAGGGCATATTTACTAAATTAGAAGGGTAAAACATCTCTCACCCTGTCTTTAATTCCTCTCCCTTTTTTTTTTTTTTTTAATTAAAACAATTCTTCCTGTATGTTTGTAAATCTTTTCACTAAAGCATGCTGCTCATTATCAAACGCTCAAATTCACATTAAAAACCTAGCGTCTCCAGAGGGCCTCAGTGCCCAGCCAGAAATCTTGCAGTGCACTGACAAGCTAAGCCCTCACGACGGAGTAGCCCTATGGCATCACGAGCAAGGTAAGTAGGTTCTCCCATGTGGTTGTTCCTTCCCTGCGTCCATGCAGACTCAAAGACTCTCAATTTTTCAGTCACGTAACAATGCTGGGAAAAACTGAAGTTCTGGCGAAGTTAATAGCAAGAAAAGCACTGTAAATAAAATGGTCAATTAAAATAGCTTTAGCTCATAACTTGTCTGCTTACAAGAGACTTTTCCAGAAAGGGAATACGTCCGACCTCCAATTCTTCCTCTCACTGCAACATTCCTCCCACTTCAGTCTCGAGTTTCATTACTAACAACCCAGCTCTGATCTTAGTTTGCGTTTGTGAGGTGTTTTGATGGTTTGATGCTGTGAAGATACTAAATTATTTTACTGCTTTAAAGGAAAATGCAAGATAATTAGGACAGGCCACAAAGGACGTGCTTTTGATAGTAGCTCCTTGAATCAGCAGCATTGAAATGCTCAGCCATGCTCACTGACATTTGTCATTTAATGGCATGCAAAACAGAAAATAGGCTCTTTATTAATTCCCTGAAGAATGCGACTTAAAAATAATCACACTAACCCTAAACTACCCCAGCTGTCTGGGAAATCACATTAACTCTGCACACTCCTCTAGTTTTCTTCATGTACAAGCTACCTAAAGTCACCTTCCCTCCGCCAGGTCATTACTATGTTTCACTCTCAGCTTCCAATTTTGTGCTCCAAGCATCAGTGCAGCAGGCAGGACTCTGCCTGTGCTGTAAGCATCTATCTCCTTATTTTGCCTAGCTTTTGATCCAATAAGGTACTGGTACAGGAATAAGAACAGAGGCAAGCGGTGCCATAAGGGCATTTTTCAACGACAGAACAATTGGTTCAGATGACACAAGGAAGAAGCAGCTTCAGACAGCAGCAAAAGCCAGCAGAATCTGCCTCAGGAACACATAGTTTGTCCACTGTGGCAGTAAAATCTAATTTTTACCCATTCTCTAGCATGTGCTACTATACATCCCCTCATCGTGCCCTGCACAAAGCTGTATCATAAAGGAATAAGAATTTCTTGAGCACAAGTTAAAATAACACGTGAAATAAAGTCATCCTCGAATTTTCTGCAAATTCATTTTCATTTGAAACTCAGTCACCAGCATAATTTTGCAACATTAAATACTAAGAAAGGCTACTGTGAGACGTGGAGAACAAGGGAGCTGAAAGTATTTCTGCTTGATGTTATTTTCTTATTCAAACCCAAAGAAGCTTCATTCATTGTCCTTTCACAACCAGCCACACTTAAGATGACTGCGTAAAACAAAGCACCCACTAACAGACCGTCAATAAAACAAGGCCAGAACACTGACTGCAAAAGGCACTTCCCATGTTAAACACGCTCAGTCGGTATCTTCACAGTAACTTTGAGAAACTGTATTGGTGAAAGATTCCTTATAAAATGCAGTTAGAGAATTCAAGCTCTAATGTTAATCAGAACAAGAGAACATAAACACAAAATCAGAATATAAAATAATCAGCACGTCTTTACCAGATCTGTCATAGAAGGATGCGATCTCTAACTGCAGATAAGCAAACTCGGAACCCAAAGAAGCGAGCCAGCAAGCAGCAGTTCGCTATGCAGACTACCAAACCCGGCTGACACACACTTCCTACGCAGCCCCTAGCAGTGAAAACTGCAAGAAGCCATCAGATATTCCCTGGCATCAGCAGCTGCGCTGAGCCCCACTCTTGTTCTGCAACAGGAAAGCTGCAGAGCTCTTTGCAAAGCGCTCCCTTAAGAACCAGATACATGAGCAGGATTTCTAGAAGAAACTCAGCCACGCAATGCCAGAGACACTTCCAGGTGGGAGGAGGAAAAACGGCTCTTCCTCCTGTCAAGATTCATGCAACACTGTTTACACACTACAAAAATAACGGCCTCCAGCCAAGATTTTTGCCCATTTGAGCCAGAAAAATCCTGGGACAACCACCTAGCTGCCTCTGCTATCCCAGAGAAAACTGAGATTTAGCATACTCTAAAGAAAAAACTTCGATAACAAAAGTAAACAGAAAGCTACGAAGATTTTCTCGGCATGTGTTGTGTTCTGCATTGAGAGAGCTGTGCTGAGCTGTAGCTGATCACAAGATTCTGTACCTGAATTATGCACAGCTGAAAATAGATGTTTACTTCGGTCAGGCTACAACTGCAGGGACTTCAGCTGTGCAGCTATATTTAGAGTAACAAAATGTTAATTAAGATCATCTCATTCCCGAGATCATTTCAGCAAGAAGCTAGCACAAAAACCATGCACCGCACTCGAGGACTGTCTTCTGACTGCAACATCATGCTGCACAGCAGTTAACAGACAAAAAACCGATTGTGTATTTACACACCTTAAAATTAGTACAAAGACGCTATCGTTGCTTCACCTTCAAAACACTCCTGACTTGCACTGTGATGATCTTGTGAAGTCAACTCATTTCCAAAATAGGAAGTATTATATAAACTGAAGGACAATTAATTGGTGCAAGCAGACTAACACCCGCCAACTAAACGTGACTACATCTCCTACACAGGATGAGAGGTTAGAAGTTTGATAATAGCACCTGCATTTATTTCTTGATTATATTGACTAGGGCAGTCTTACTCATTTTTTCCATCCCCAAAAGGAGCTGCATGAACGAACAAGTTAACAAAGACCACCCAAGATTTCTACTGCCAAGGAAGTGCTAGCTGGTTTTGGCTATTAAGAACCAACAGTGACATCTAGTGTTCATTTGATACCAGGATACTGATTACCAAATATATTCCTATAACCCTATTAAATGTAAACCGTTGTTTGCACAGGTAAGACATCACAATGACTGTCATACTGCACACAAGTTCTGTTGTCAATAAACAGCTACAGAAAATCTACATCTACAAGAAGCAGTTGGCAAGGAGATACTGATCCCAGCACATCCACCTCAAACATTTCAGCGTACAGAACATATCAATGTTCTCATTTGAATAGTTGCACAGTTTCAAAGATAACACATAGCAAAAGTGTTTCTGGAGTTTAAACAGATGGATCCCCCATGCAAATTCATCCACAAAACACCACAGAATGGGCAGGGTTGGAAGGGACCTCTGAAGATCATCTAGTCCAACCAACATAGCTTTCTATTCTAAGACAGCCACATAAGCAAACTCCGTAATTTCAGATTACCAGTAGGAAACTCACCTGGAAATGACGAATTCTGAACAAGTAGTTCTGAGGCTTTATATTTATTGAACAACATGCCAGCAGAAGCTCCACAGTATACTTAAGTCATGTTAAAAGATCTAATTTCCACATAGTTGAATATTCAAAGACTAAGAGACTGCTACTACTTAAGCATCTTCAGACATGAATAAATTTGAAGTTTTCCAGCAGTTACATCTGTGTTCTACCTTTCCAACTCTACAGATTCAAGCAATCAATAGAAAAGAGTAAATCCGCAACGCAACAGGGCTGTAATACAATAATTTCTTTAGACATAGTCCAAGTTTTTTTTCCTCAGCAAATAAAACAATGTGACTTGAAATTGGCTCGGGAAAAAAAATGTTTTCAATCACAATGTGCAAACAAGACCTGACTACTTGCTGAACTTGCTCAATTTTGATGGCGTTTTTATTGGCATCTAGTTCTCAAAATCCAGCCCAATTTCTCCACTGCCCCTATAAAATAATCACTGTGTTACAGCCAGTCTTTCTTTGACTAGAAAGTTTATTGTAGTTTTGAGCAGTCTTAGAATTATGTTCCCTAAACATCAACACACAGAAACAAAAGCAGCATGTTTAGAAAATTACCTGGGATTACAGTTAGTTGAAAGTAATGAAGCTTGTTTGGGTCAGGAAAATTCACTTTACATGTACCTGTGAAGCAAAAGAGCAATTTATATCAGACAACTGTATTTCCGTTGTTGGGAAAACAAATATATAATCTTTCATATCGCCCAAATTCACACCCTGATTAATCCCAACATTCCAGTCATGTGATTTCCTACACTTTCTCTCCAAGTGCCTCTCCTCCATGTCGTTACAGCTCACCTGCACTAACTGAACTTCACTTCTCTGAGCTGTGAGGAAGAAGTTTATTTCCTTCCAGTAAACCACGTTGTCTCACAGACATGCCAAAGGAATTGGTCTTCTGCACAGATGCCAGCTACATGTTGAGAAGACAGCATACAGAACCAGCATTTCTTCCTTAAAAGTTCTTTACCAGTAACACATGTATCTTAACATCTGATAATACCCTTCAGTTTCCAAGAAGCCTTGCCACCACCACCCTATGCTAACAAAGGATTATTTACACCCGCGAGGTGCACTGAGATACAAGCTTTACTGACAGCCTCATCCAAAATCCTGTGAAGTCGCTGTTCAGCTGTCACATTGATCAACGTTGTTTCTCATCCTAGCTGAGTGCCACAATCAGCCTATTTTATTACACCCAAGAGCAAGTTTCAATCTCGTATCAGGCAGTCAGATCCTTGCCCTATCCCTCCACAAATTAGCTCTCAAGGTAAATTAGTTCTTCAGACTTTTGTACAAAAACAAAAAGGGGGGGGGGGGAAAGAGTCTATATTTCATTAGTGTTTTTATAGTGAATTTCATGAAAGAACTGTTGTGTTAAAAAGGACTTAATTTGCAAACTAACACTGTATTGGCAACGTGCACGTTTCAATTCGTGAGGCAACACTTCTTCCTACCAAGGTTTCACAGTCAGCCACAAATAGCATGAATTTGATGAACTGACCACTGCAGACAGCATGATTCCAGGGCAACTGCAGCTACTGCACTGTTTGAAAATTAGCAGAAGGCTAGACATCAAACAGATGCTCAGATACGGCAGGCATAGGCAACATTTAAGACTGCCTCAAGATGCGCACGTACCACTACTACGTATTTCTTTTTTGTTTTGTTTTGTTTTACATCAGCAGTTACACTAAGAGCGAGGGTTCTGAAGCATCGTTACAAAGCAAATACTTTTTATTCTCAGACTAGATGACTTTAAGGACAATAATGAGAATGAAGAGCAAGTGAAAAAAGAAAACATCCATCTGTGAGGTTGTGTGGGGGCTGTTATGAAACTAGTCAGTAGTTTCAGTTCAACAGATGCAAATTCACAGCGTAAGAGCCATTTGTTTGCTTTTGATGACACAAACTAAGTTGCCTTCTTATGCACAGAACTGGCCTTTTTTGATTATGGCACACACAAGATGTCAAGCTGGCACCAGCAGACGCATATATCCATGGATACACTATTACCCAAATTGGGCTGCCTTTAGCTTCTGAATCCATCAAGCTGGCTGTACTTTCTTCCTTAGTCAAGAAGTTAAATAGTGAAGATATAGACCATATTTGCCTGTAAAAATGAATAACTAGAACTGTACACAAACCCTTGTAATGCATTCAGAGTGTAATAGCTACAAACCCCGATACACATTTCTCAACAGTTCATTATCCTATAGAGGAGTCTAAGCAAAAAAGTTGAACAAAAGCTAAAACGACTGTATAAAATCTCTGTGACTGCCTTTAAGAAAGAAGAGCATATAGAAAGGAACAGATAAATAATGCTTCTTCACACCATCCCTTTTTGCTGCTTCTGTTCTGTATTCCCCCCACCATTCCTCCCATCAGGCAGTCTGCAGACTGAAAAGCCTGATTTTTGAGATCTGACAGCTGATTTTGATTTAGAAGCACACAAGTAGAAGAGGCTCAGCAGAAGCAGTACTCAGTGGTCTAACCTGGAGGGAAGAAAAATGGTCAAAGCTTTTTTCAGATGGAGAAGACCAGAAACATCCTGGGTTACCTGCCAGCGTAATCAGTGGGAATATCGCTGCTTTTCTTTAAAAGATACGCACAAGGGCAAGACAGTGCGAAAGCACAGCACGGCAGTAGCCAGCATGTACACTCTCAGACTGCAGCAAGCAGCTCGCACCTCCTTACCTGCAGGGGAAGCATCTTAGATTACTCTGAAATAAGAACATGCATCACAGGAAGCTATGCAGAGCGAGTGATGGGCTCTGAAAGTGCCTCCAAGCCTACTATGTGATAACTTCCGGGCATGGACGGCAGAACGATGCTGTTCTGGTCAGCGCTTGAAGGGAAAGAGAGCTCCGCAACAACTCGGCTTTACTGTCAACACCCACCCTTAGCAACAAATACAGAGCTGCAGGAGCTGTACTCTCCTTTATACCAGGGCTTTGTGTTTTGCTGTCTGTTACAGAACTAACTCTCCGAAGCTAAGGATCAGAAAACAAATTCAATTTTTAACTATTTATCCTCAGCTTTAGAAGCAATGAACAATTTACCCTGTGCTCTTAAAAGCCTATTTTAAAGTGTCCATTAACATTTTTAGCTTTTAGCATAACACACATTGCAGGTAAGACTCCAGAGCTAAAAAACACATTATCTTCCTTTTTTAGGAATATTTTTGATTTTTTTTAATTATTTTTCATAAGTACGTTCACTTAAGTAGCACACCAGGTTACTGCTTGCATGTGAAACAAAAAAAGCAGTGGGCTGACAACATTTCCTGAGAACTCAGCTATTTACTCTGCCTCTTTATCAGCGTCGCTCTTTTTAAAATAACGAGAGCATGGAGGAGAAACAGGAGCGAGGTAGTAAGCGTACGGTTCAGCTCCAGGCAACTTCTGGGTGTTTCGTGGCAAGGAAGCTCCCACTCCACCAGCAATCAAGTTCTGTAACGTAACCGAATGATCGATACTGCTTCCAAAGGACACTAACTAGGGTCCACGATTCCACAACACCTTAAGAGGGGGCAACAAAGATAACCTGTTCAAGCCCGCGCCGGCAGAGTTTTGCACAGCTTGCCCTAGAGTTAACAAATATCATTAGCATTCATAAAACAATCAGTTCAATGGTCCTTTTCCCCTTAAAACGCATGCCATTAAATGCTATACTTACACGGTAAATTAGCTTCAAGTTCTGCAACCTCTGTTGAAAGAAAAAAACATACTGTTATTTATGCAAGCATAGAGCCATTCTTGAAGTCCAAATTGGCAGATCTAATTTAAACCATGCTGTAATTATATTTTAAGTGAAATCTGATTTAAGCCGCACTGAAGATTTACCTTGAAATTTCTCTTTAAGCCACGCAATTCATTACTAAAAATGCTCATCTGCCCTACAGACAAAGCAACCGTACCCTACTGTGATTAGAGGGTTCAGCTCTGCCAAGAGTGAAGCGCCAGGCTTCTGATACACAGAGCACTGGCATTTCAAAAGCTGGCATCATCCAAACCTCCAAACTTGTCTACGTAAGGCACTAATATACAGAAGACCAAAACCCCACAGCCTGCAAAAACCAGGAGCAGACAAACCTTGAGAACCAGGGTGCCAGCCCAACGATGAAAACAAGCACAGGAGGGTCGCAGCATCACTCTCCTGCATCTACCTGCTCACGTTCTCCACGACCATCAGCTACAGACTCCCCCAGGCTACACACTGCTTTTCTGGGGAAGCCTCCAAACGCCGCACCGCAGCCTGCACACTCGGAAACAGCTACTGAGGCCCTGCTGCGAGGGCATGGTCATACTAGACATTGTCCTGCCTGCATAATCCAGCATTCAGAGCACCCAAAACCCAAACCCTTCACTCCAAGCACCTCACACAGAAACCTGCACTGGTCAGGGATAAAAACAACTGCATCCATTGCGCCAACTGCCCCCGAAACCTCAGCACTGTTGAACAAACTCAGAGCAGGGAGACTTTTTGCTCCCATGCCTGCTGGATATTCTCCCTGGGAGCATTGTTTGCTATAGATATGCATTCATGTTCAATTAAAATTTCTTTTTATTCATTATATTTCCCATGCCTAAAACTTCAGGGTTACTCATAAGAAAAAAAAAAAAAGGAAGTAACCCAATTCAACCCAATTCCTAGCTCCTAGGAAGAGAACTTTATTCCTAAATCCCTCTCTCTCCATGTTGCTCTTTGGAAGACCCACTGCTTTCTCCCTCTTCTGTGTACTTTATTGAAGTCTTACTTTTAACTGCTTGTACCTTCTACAGAAGGATGAATAAGATGCAAGAAGCTACCTTCTACTTTTAAAGTTCCAGGAAACCTAATCAAGAATATTTTTGCATTTCCTGTAGGTCCCCCGTTCCCCCCTCCCACACACACACTTCACTTTCTGGTCTGCACAGGCACCAACTATTTGTTTGGGCTAACAACAATGTATAAGAGATTTGAACACCAAGTCTTAAAAACACACATCTAAAGAAAATTATAAATTGAGCTTAAGATACGGGGAAAGTTTTTTCGCACAGAATCTAAACAGATCTCATCACAATTAAAAGCTCACTAATCCCCAGAACATCCATGCTTACCAAACCTGGCTTGCCCCTCCAGCAAGCACAACGCTTATTTGACTCCCTCTCCCACTTGCTTGCCCCAGCCCGGGTATCCCTGCATCTGCAGCCTACTATATGAAGGAAAAAAAAAAAAAAACAGAGAAGAGCCCAGCAAAACAGAGCCACCACGTTTCACACTTTTACATAAAAAGTTCACCATTGCATTCTTTAAAATCCTACACTCTGTTGAAAAAAAAAAAAAAAAGGACGAAACATCCACAGTTATTACCCAAAGCACCTATATACAAGAAAGGAGGAAAACTGAACATTTGGAATAATTCGAAACACTTCTCAAGCTACCATTGCTGATGACAACCAGCTAGTTATTGTAGGTTGCAGCTATACAAACCCACCATCAGAACCGCCCCCCCAGCCCTTCCTCTTTACTCACCAGCCTTGAATAGCGGGAGGCACTATCAGTATTTATTACAGGGGGGAGTTTAGGACCAGGCCCTTATTTTATGGTATTGACCACTTTCCTTATTGCTTTCTTTGTTTGTACGTTGTTCAGCTTAATGAACCCTGCCTGCCCTTTGCTTTAATTCTGGAAAAGGGAGAACCCCAAGGACAGAGCATGCTCAAACCCTGCAACAGGCAGGCTACGGTGGCTCTGCTGAGCCAGGGCCTCCCTGCTGCCTCGCTAAATTAAAGAACAAACTTAATTCCACAAATGTACTGACCTTCTCTTTCAGGAAGTGACAGTAATACAGCAAAACAGTAAAGAAAACCCTATTTGACTGCTTTGCATGATGTTTTGTGGCTAGGCAGTACCAGCAGTCTTGATTC
This sequence comes from Chauna torquata, assembly GCA_013399475.1. Lineage (NCBI taxonomy): Eukaryota > Metazoa > Chordata > Aves > Anseriformes > Anhimidae > Chauna > Chauna torquata. The sequence continues at coordinate 721,191 of VXAL01009623.1, read as the reverse complement.
ACAGCCAGGCACCTCACTGTTCCTTAAGCTGCTCAGACAAACAGTTGGATAACCCAGGTCTCAGGAAATGCTGCGCAAAAGCATTCCCAACATCCACTGGAAACCAGTGCTTGCCAGTGCCGACCCAGCGCTGGCTTAGAGGCACAGAAACATGGAGTGTCTCAGTTCCTCTCGCAGTCGAGAGGCCTGATTCCCAACCAGAAGCAAAGCCGGGAGCAGCGCAGGGCCGCGCTGATAAGCCATCCCGGGTAGGTCCGAAAGGCTGTCGTGGAAGTGCTGACGCATGCCAGAGCTCCTCCGGGGAACCAGCTCGATACACGCAGCCCAGACCCGGCCTAGCTCCCGACCAGCCAGCCTGCTGTCCCTGAAACCTCATTCAATCTGGTGCAGGAGCACGCCTGAGTACTGTGTATCTGCAGCGTCCCGCACGCACCTGCTGGAACCAGTAAGCTCGGCTGGACCCGAGCTGGCTCTCACCCCTGGCACGGACGAGTTGCAGCCTTGAAAATGAAGAATCCCACTGCACTGGGTTTCACTCAAACACCAACAAGGAACAGTTTAACAGTTCCAGGGGCTATACAGACAGGGTAAAAAGGCAGGGGTTGAACTTAAACCCACCACTGACTTTGGAAGAGTTGAATGCAAACTGCTGATGTCTGAGACGCAGCTCTAAGACCTTTACAGAATGGGAGAAAGCTAAGCTACACACAAGCAACCAGAGCTATTTATAAATGGTTTCACAAACAATAATTCTCCCCAGCCATGACAATTCTCAGGACAGAAATAGGAACGCACGCTCCTGATATGTGTGCAGGCATATGGTTTATGATAGACCCACGTGGATGTTATATTCAGTAACGCATAAACTATAATCAAGTTGTTCTGTTCCCTCCCCTACCCCCAGCTCAGCTCAACAAGGCAGAACAAAAAAAATGCTTTGTTTACTAGCCGTGCCACGGACTCAAGCCATATGCTTCCCACTGTACTTTAAGTGCACAGAATGAAAGCATTACTTCCTCAACTGAAATTAACGTTCTCATCCACAGCAATACTTATTTCTCCCTGGTTTTGTCCAAAAAGCCCCCTCTCCTGTTTAGGTCCCCTGTTTAATGTGTATCTTTAAGACTGCTAGAGATGAAGATAAACACCTTGACACTCCTAACAAAAACTCGATTCACTAAGCATTGCTTCTAGTAGTAAAATGCTGTTTGTCTCTTAACTCTCACCCACCCATCTTTAGAGCTGTCCATACTTGGCTCCTCTGGACTGGCGACCATACAGATCAGTGTTACAAGTCAAGCAACCTGCCTGCCACCAACAGGTTTCCAATAAAGTGGGACTACTTCTTACCCTTTCTTCATTTCATTCCAAATGCTTGTTTTAAACAAGAAACTATCAAATCACACGCTTTAGCTTCTATACATTACTACATTACAAAACTTACAAACCCAATACCTGTAACTAGAAAAAGCCACTGGGGTTAGAAATCTCTAACTCCGCAACATATCGCTTCAGGCTTCGCATACACTGAAAATCAGAGGCGTAGGAAGTGAAGAGATGCATTGAACCAGGCTCCCCCTTGAAGCCCTAGAAGAATTAATTAGAAGTAACAGGTTTTTTTCAAATTAACTTGGACCCTTCTTGTGTCTTTTTGGTTCTACAATATACATCACAGGTACATTGAAAGCATTTTATTGTAAACTGCTATGTCACTCGTTATCAAGGAGCTTTCCGCTGTCTTCTTCCAAAATAAGGCATTTCACTTTGGGAGGCTTAAAAAGCACCACTGAAAAGGAAAGGCTTTTGTGAATAAGTTGTGCAATGTGCAGAACTGAATGCAGCATTTTCAAAACAAAGTCTCATGTAATTTCAAGAGTGCTAATGAAGAAAGGTCTTTCTTTTTTTCATTCCTAAAAGTACAGTTTAATTCTCACTTCTCAATTCTCCTCACCCACTATTGTGACAAGGAATATTACCGTACCTGAAGGTTTGAAAAAAGCCAATATGGGGATTCTCCTGATTTTTATTTACAGTGCACATTTACCTCATTTTTTGAGATCAGTTTCTGACTTCCTTTCTTTCAGGCTTGTACAAATACACACCCGAAACATCGTCAGGTTACCTAAATCTGGTTGTAAATCCAGACACGCTGAAGACGACTGAGGAATAAACCATGCTAACTCATTTTCTTAGAAATCAAGTTATTTCAAGCTGCCACTTGCAATCAAATTAACCAGCACCGGTAATGCAAAACTGGATGTATAGATGCAAAGCAACAAAAAAGCAGTTCAAGTGACAGCATTTGCGATCAATAAGCTTATACATGGCTACTACTGACATCCTGGCACGTCCTTTGTTTTCAGTTCAATTTAGTACTCATGTTCATTAGATAACATTGAACTTACGTAATACTTTGGCTTGTCCACAGCTCCTTTCAAATTTTTCAGGAAGGATCTGCCTTTCAAGCTCAGCATTGCAAGGCTTTGAGCACCCTGCAGGAAGAGGCATGCGGCCGCTACTCTTAATTTAATGAAGTTCCCCCTTAGAGATGAATTTAAAGCTCTTTTAACATCAGACACTGTCTCTGCATTCACACTATCAACTTCAAGGCACAGCAGCACAGAACAAACAGCTGCTAAAGCAAGCGTACTGTTTGCTCTACTTTATCTTACGTACTTGGCCTACAAGAATTAAGGCCCTGCTCTGCAAGTGCGCTTGTATTGAAAATCCAGTGAGAATGGAGATGCAAGAATGAGTCATGCCGAACTTTTTAGAAAGCTGTGCTTTATTCGAGCCTCCTTCCCTCCTGAGCATGATTTCTGTCTCCTCCTCCTCCTCCTCCTCCTCTCCCCCCTGCCAAAATCAGTATGTTTTAGACCTTTTCCAGTTGTTCATGTTTCCCCCATTTGATTCACCTTGACATGTTAGTAGTCACTCCTGGTCTCTCTCCAGTCCACCCCTCCTCAGCTAGAAAGTGCCCCGTCCCCCCCCACCACCACGTAGCAGCCTGAATTACTACTCCTTGCCCTCCCACACCCTCAGACACTTCTGCCCTTAGTGCTTTCAAAGTTGTGGATGTTTTCCTGACACATCCCAGGGTTTTGCATCAGAACCACTGTCTTCCTCACCTCAGACACGCGCGTCCCGCTAACCTCCCAAACATACTCCATTACTTGCAGAGATGACCAGCGGGGGACAGCCTGCTACCAAATCCTGTCAGCAACCATGATTTTAACACCCCAGAGAAAAAGCAGCTGCAAGAAGAGATCCAGCTATCTCAGAATTACTTCCCTTCATAAAACTTTAGGGACAGATTCTCCTTCCATAACGTGCCCATGACATAACCCAACAAACAGTGCCCTGAGCCACGACTGATATTTCAATGTGTAACTATATTGGACAGGTAAGCAATCAAAGTGACAGCTTGTACAAAATAACAAAGGGCACTAGCATTTTAGGAGCAACGTTTTCACAGATGAGGGATTAAAAGCCTGTTTCACTTGCATCCATCATCAAATCAAGGACAGCACTTGATAAAACTCTGCTGATAGCTCACTTCCAATTTCAGTAGAAATATTTTGAGTGCTGACTTCCAATTTTCCTCCTCAATCACACAGTGCAATCATACCTACATTATCACTTTTTCCAATTTTCAGGCCATATCAGTTAGCAGACATATGCAGTTGGTCTACACTTAGTTTTTAAAAGTTCATAAGTGCTGTCTACACTTATCAGTGGCTGGGGTCACAGCCACCTACCCCATCGTCAAAATGGCACTGATCTGTTCACCAGTCTGCGTACACAATACATCCGAGCACTGCAGGGTTACCAGGGTGACAAACGCATCCTTCAAAGAGATCCTACGACGCCTTCCTGGACTGGACTCCCTATCAACGCGAACAAGGCTGTCTGTGTCTGGGTGATACCTCTAGTAAAACTGGCCTAGACACCTGTCTGCAGAATTTATGAGCCTATCGCCAACTTAGCACGGATCAGGAATAGAAGAGCATCTCTCCAGCACATCATCATCATCGAGCAGGCAAAAGCTATCAGACCTCAGTTCACACACTATCACTAGCTGCCAGAGGTAGGTGGGATTTAGGGTACTGTGCCAAAATCACCCTCAGCTAAGCTTCCAAGACAGCCTACCATGTGTGTAAACTGCTGTGGAGGACACTGCACAGACCAGTTGCCTGTTGTTCTCATGTTGCCTTAGAAGCTACTGCCTAATGTAAGGCCAAAAAGGATCCAGGTATGCTATGGAAAAAGCATAGCTAACACGCAGCTTTCCAGTGTCCGTGACCACAGCCCCTTGTTCTTCCAAGTCAGAGGCTTTGCACTGTAGAATAAAACCATCGGTACTAATACTGCTAAGAGGCACAACTGAACCCATGCCGATCTCAGCACAACTGCTGGGGTAAACAAAGACAGCACATGCAGGGCCTGCTCTCATCTCCTCCACCAGAATTTCTTCTCCTTTTTGTAGGAGAGGCTGTTAATTCACTGTTGCCAGGAGATGGAGCTTAGCCTTTCGGGCATTCTGGAACTGTCCTCTCTGTATTTGATCCCTCTAGCCTAAAACATTAGCAACAACAAGTCCTCACCGCTACTCTTACAGGCTCCCACCAACTTTCTTTCAGACCTAGCACAGCCACCCGACACTGCGCATACAACAGGGCTATTTCAGTTCCACACGACAAAGTGGTGAAAGGCACCTGCACTGGTCCAGACGCAACGTCACCCCCGACGCATGCGCACCTTTAGTGGGCAGCCCTTCACTCCCTGTCGTTCCTGCAGATCCAGACAATGTGAACTGAAAACACCAGCAGCATTAAAACACATCACTCAGGCTCTCAGGTGCTGCTTCGGCTGATGGACCTTTAGTAGCTGGAGCAAGTTCTAGAAACTTTTGTACTTGAATGATCTACATCCAGTTTAAAGGGCACCTTAGAAGACGATAGCCCAACAAGTCTTTCTAGACTAGCCACTAGACTTTCCCCTCAGCTCCAGTGCAGTTATACTGAAGTGATCTACTTTTACCATCAGTTCCCACTTTGATCCAGAAACCATTCTAACCAGACTGACAGCCGCTCCTACAACTCTTTTTGGAGAGCCATGTGATCCAGCTTTCACACACAATCAGACCATGATGTAACCCTCACGCTTGTCAGAAGGATGCTGGCAGCGACCTGCTCTTCACATGTGTCAGTTTGGCACTCGGCTCGTTCAATACTTAGCCTGTGCTGGTTTGCTAATGGTAGCAATAACGATTACAGTGTCAGTACTAATTTCCTATAGCTTACCCTCCTTTCCTCCTCTGCAAAGGGGTAAAGATAGGTAGGGTTTTAGTCATAAAACTGAAAAGCACAATTGCTCTTACCAAGGGTACAGCAGAATTTCTTTAGGCACTTCACACTATACCAGAAATTGAAGCTGAAATGTATTTACATTATACTGCTATCTTCCCTGAAGTCTACACTTGCAGGTTAATGAAAATCTCAGAAGATAAACATTTAGCAATTTGGCTTTGTAGTTCATCCTGGCTGAAGAGCTTATTCCTCCCGTCTGATGCCTCTCCCCCTTCAGAACTGGAGTTAACTGAGGATTGCCGAACTGGAAGTCTAAAGCAAGCTCTTCGCGAGAGTTACCACATCGGGGTTTAAAGTGAATTGAAACACCAGAGCAATGCAGTGAGAGAAAATTGTGACCATAATGTCCCAACAGCCTACTTGAGGCGCCTTCCAGTGCAGCGAGGCAGTAGCATCTGCAGTGAGACCTTGCTCCAGTATACAGTTATCCACCGGAAGCTACCCTAATCAGAAAAAGCCGTACGTAACGCTACAGTTCAGCAATATCATTCAAGCAAATATATCAGTGTTGATCTCAAGTCGATCTGAAAGAAGACCAAGAAATATGAACATTTCAATAGACTGGTATGAATCCCAACCTCGACAGCTTACACATCAATGGCAGTAATACTCACTATTGACCATTTTTTGCAGAAACATCAACATAAACAATATATTCCTTGTCACTAGATCAAGCTGCACAGCTTGAGCATTAAAAACCTCAACTATTACCAGAGGAAGTAAATCAGACTTTAGGTCCATAGATATGACAAAGTGCCAGCACTTATGGATTTTTAAATATAAGATTATCTGTCCTACACAAAGACTGAAAAGAGCTGTCCTCGGTTTTACTATAAAAGAGCATAATCATTCAGTCTCACAAACTACCTCTTTTACCCAGAACTGCCACAAAGTACAAGGTTTTTTTCCGCTCCAATGCAGAGCCAGCTAGCAACAACCTACAGTAGCCTTTCTATAAAAACTAGGGTTTTTTTTTTTTTCTCCATTCTCTACTTCTTACTCAACTTCCAGAGACTCCAGGCCTAAGGAAAATCTTTTTGTGTATCTTTCTAATCTTTTTTTATTTTTTATTTTTTTAAAAAGTTCGGTGCCTTTTATCTATACCATTAATGACTACCAGAACACTGATGCTATTTTAAGAACTTACTTTCCTGTCACAGGCAGTTATGGTTTTTCCTCAAAAAATACCTTCCTGTCAAGTCAAATCTGATACTCTCCCTATATATTTAGTGACACTTAGGGGCCAACTTTTTATCACAATGATTTAAAAAATTACGCAGTATAGTTCCCAGTGATGGATTAATTTTTCAACAGAGTAAGGGGGAGGCTTTTTAAGTTTTGCATTTTCCAATGAAGGTAAGTGTCCTGCAGGCAAGGCACTGTTGGAGATTTGATGTATGCCAATATATACCCCACAGTATAAATCATGAAGTAAGTCACAAGCAAGTTTAAATATACTTCTGGAAATCATTTCATACAAAATTTAATGTTGCACTCTGCCAACAGACCTGTAAATTGTGAAACACAAAATTTATGTAAGTTCCTTTCACCTTTAACAAGCAATTTATCTCGAACAGACACCCTCCGAGTCGAATCAGAAGCTGGACTGGATGTACGGGGTCCTCTGACACCATCATCCCGCTTCAACTTGCTTGCCAGAGTTAGCATTACTGCTGTCTTCAGTCTAGAACACAAATATAAGAACAAAGTTGATTACCAAAACTCAAAGCACTAGGGGGAAAAAAAAAGCACAAAAATAGGCTACAGTTAGCTCCACATTCTACAACTATGATCATATTCTCAGCAATCAAAGAACATGATATATACGGTTAACATGACTGCAATTACAGATGTGGATGAACTAGAGTGTTTGAAGAATGAGAGTTTGTTTCAGACATGAATACTGAGAGAGTTACAGTACGTTAGGCCAAGAGGAAGTTCGGTTTTGCCGGAGAAAGGTCAGGCTTTCATCATTGTTTACAGTCTCATTCCACTGCACCACCTACCACAGCGTACCCCTGCTTGACATCACTCCTTCGAAAGAATTACGGTGAGAATCTCCCTGCTGGACCCCTGGTATGACCATCCTCATCCAGGTCTCCTGTGACAATATTCAGAGCTACTTTTCGGCTGGCCAAGGGCTCCTGGAACTACTCTATAGCGCTGGGAAGTGAGTGTTGAGTCAGCTAGCGGGACACAAGAAAGGGAATGGATTTAAAGTGCAAATAGCGCAACTATCTATGCAACTGCACAACAGTAACACAAAGCACTCTCCATCACAGTGCTGCGATGGAGAAAGTTACATGCAGAGCTTTGGTAACTGAAGAGAGGTATTTGCTACATCAGTCTTCCACTACAGAAGATAACTGCGATGAAATATAAATTACAATAAAAGGTGAACAGAACACCAAAGTCATAAGAACAAAACATTCCGCCTGCTGTGGCTTGATACATTTTGACACTACTCCTGCTTGAAGGCAATTCATTCTTCTTACCAGTTTGGCCAAAAAACAAAATAAAGCTAACCAGATAGATACCCTTTAGGCCTCACCACCACTAAAATAGAGAAATGTTTATCCTTTCGTCACACATGTTAGTCGAGCAAAATAAAGGCCAAAAAAACTTGTAAAAAAAGTCAGCAGACCGTCTTTATGTGAACTAGTTTGAATACAAGACCAGACAGGTATGATGTAGCAGAGTTATCAAGACATGAAACAGATGCTCAGGTAACATCAGCTTTCATTGCGTAAAATGGAAAATCAGCCGAGATACAATGCAGTCAAGTCAAGGAAACCACTGAGAAGATGAGCAAAATATAAAATGACAAGACTGGACCCAAGACTTCCATGTCAGCTTCACGCTATGTATCTTGATGCTTCTTTCATTCCTGTAAGCAAGCCCTGAAGTTTATCAGCTCGACTGCAACGGCGGTTGCTTCGCTTATTTTATTTGTTTCTGCCCCAGAGAAAACAGGTGGGAGAAAAGGCTCTCTGGCCTGCCAATCTAGTCACTACTTCTACAAAAAACAAACAAACAAACAAACAAACAAAACCAGCCTGATTGCTCTTCCAAGTTTGTGAGAAAGCTCAGGGATTTATACCAATCGTCAAACCAACACCAAAGTACTAGCAAAGGGACAAGGAGAAATCAAACAACTGACGTGACATCCAGCTGTTGAGAAGAGCGTAACAGATAACTGAGTAACAAGGTTTAAAAGAGAAGGAAAACATGTTCCACAATAGTACCAGTGTTGCACTATTAGGTAAGATATACAAGAAGGTCACATTCTCCAAGGCTGACAGGTATGTGCACTAGGTTCAAGATCCAGATCAAAAAAAAAAAAGAGTAAAATTCAGGGCAAATGGAAATCCCGGTTGCCCAACCTAAACAGAATCA
>VXAL01009623.1:508456-712009 GCA_013399475.1 Chauna torquata | reverse complement strand
CGCGGCGTCACGGCCCGGCTCCCGCGGCCAACACCATCCCCGGGGCTGACCCGGGGCAGGGGCGGCGGCGCGGCTCCTCCTCCTCCCTCAGCCGCCCGCCCGCCCGCCGCGCCGGAAGTGGGCGGGGCTAGGGGCGGGGCCTAGGGGCGCGCGCCCTTCCCCTTCCTACCCGCAACAACGGCTCAGCCGGCGCCTGCCGCGGTCTCGCGAGAGTTAGGGCGGCGCGAGCGCAGTTAGCCCCCGGCCGGCCGGCGCCATTTTGGGCGCTGTGTGCTTGCGGGTACCGGGCACCGCGGTCTCGCTGCGCCTCGGGACCGGCAGTCCCGGCTCGGCTTTCAGCCAGCACCCGTGTCGTCTTCCGCCGTACCCTTTACGGGCGGCCCGACCGGGTCACGATATTAATTACATTGAGTCGCCGGGGCGATGGGATAGATGGCAACGTGACGAGAGGGGGGGAAAGAATAATCGTCAGTGCGACTTCAGAAGGGGAGCTTAAACACCAGGCTTGCCTTCGCATCGGTGCCTGCTGAGATAAACTCAGTCTATACATTCCAGCACCAGAGTAGCAGAAGCAATAGTCTGTCAGATGCAATAAGTGTGAAATCATCGGAGTACTCTCAATACGGCAAAGTAAATGACTTGGCTGTTCTGAGTTGACTAATTTCACCACTTGAATCTTTAGAAACTTTCACAGTCAGATCAGACTGCAACCTACAAGCCTTAGCTATGTGCATAACTTTGAAGAGTTCATCCATCCCTTAGCATGCAAAGAATAGGGGAACCAAAATTAAGCAAATAGAAAGCAGATAGAGAAGCCTCCAGGTTACAAAGTTTGATAAAGCAAAGCTAGAGACCAGACATAAGGAAGGTTTGGCAGGCAGCTATTAATATATTCATTACTTCCTAAAGACAGGAACAATATTGCTTCTCCTTTACTTAAAAAAAAATAAAAATAAAACCACCACAGAATTTAGCTCAGTGAAATCTAGTGAATCCAGTGGAGAACCAAAGCTCAGAGACCTTAAATGACGTTAACCCTTTCACAAGCTTGTTGTAAAAGGCGTGTAGCCAGCTGAAGTGGCTGAAAAACGTTTGCCTTTCCTATAGCTCTTGTTATTAACAGCCTGCCCAGTTTAAATTGCTCATGCTTTTGTTTTTAGATGGAAAGAGCTGTAACTGAAAACTGAAGAAAATGCTTAGGAAAACCTGCTGTCTGGCTTCAGCAGGGTAGAAGGCAGGAGGGAATAAAACCCAGTGTGTATATATGTTGACAATGGCTAGAGACAATGAAGATGGCAGTCCTTTTCCTACCCACCTCCATGGCTGTGCCGCACGCACCAGCTGGGATGTTTAAAACTGCCAACTTCAAAGGGAAAAATCTCAAAAATTATCCGAACCACTATACCCTATTTTTTTCCCGTGATTGCAGGTGAATCTGAGTGCAAACAGATCTAAACGAGCCCGTGGGATAGCTGCAGAGATGCCGGAGACTGCCGCGACCCTGCTGGGCATCTCAGAGCAGTGAGAACATCTGGTCTGCCTCCCCCCTGGCTGTGCCTGGCAGCAGGTCCCATTCCCTCTGCAAGGAGGATGGGGGCTGTTTGTAAGCGAGCAGCTTGGACGCCTAGAAAAGCCTCTGTGTAATTTTGCTTCCAGATTTCTATTCCAGTGCAGTCAGGAAATGAGAAGATGGCTTGAGGATAGCTGTACCTTCAATAGCAGTAAGCCGCGCTCTGAAGCAGACTGTCGTACAACATAGTTCTGTGATCCTGTCACAACGCCTGCTGGGGCATAGAGGGGCAAACAGAGGCTGCAAAGTCAACCTCAGCACTGGCATTTCCTGGCTTTTAAATGTTCGCCTCGTAACATCAACATCCTGAAAAGACAAGCCTGAATGATCAAGATACTGATGTATATCATCTGCTTTTGCTGATCTGTTTCTCTTCTGAAAGGTGCTGCCCACTACCGAAGTCCAAAGTTCAGCAAGCAGGCCAGAGTCACAACAGCATTATTATTAATAAGCCTTAAAATGTCCCACCTTAGCAGCAGCCAAACTAAGCTGCTGTGTAAGGTCCAATACAAAATTGTTTCCTTGAGAAAAGCCAAGAAACCTGCTTTCTGTTTTATCGTCAGGTATCAACAACTGTCCTCCCTTTTTCTACGGTACAGCAGTTCAGTTAATATCTGGTGGCTGTGACCTGTGCTGGTATTAATAAAATATTTTTATGAGGCAATTCATAAAGGTGCTGTCAACAAACTGCTGCCTCCTGTAAAGACTAATTAAAGGCGAGCCAATGGTGTCCAGCACAGGATGTAATGGTGACAGGTCTCCTTTCACCCTCTGCCAGTTCCACTTATTAGTGATGAGCAGAACTCAACATCTGATGTTCAGTGACCTTCTGGAACTAATTAACAGTTTCAATTTACTGCAGCATGAAGAAAATCAGATTAATCTGAACCCATGGCCTGGTTATTCTTTTTCTTCAGACAGTGTTATTGTAAGTCTAGACAGCAAGACAGCAGTGCTGTTTACTAGAAGCGTCTCCTGTTTTTACTGTGATCCCTCTCTACCCACAAAAAATCTAGGCTGTTGAAATGAACATGTTGTATATATACAAAATCGGTATCGCGAGGGATACATGGCACTTGCACACGCTTCCTACTGCCATGTTTTCTCAACTCATTTGTTCCTTCTTTTGCTTTGTTTGACTGTGGCTTTTTTCCCCCACTTGTTCTCTCACCTCCTTTTATCACTGAGACTGGAGGAGTGTAGTAAAAGATATTCCCGTAGCTGATCTCTCAGTCACCCAAGAGTGAGGCAGAGACCAACATCTCGAGAAATACTTTCTGCAAGAAGTAGAGAACCTTGATTTAAAAAAAATTCAGTCAAACTGCTCCAGTGAAAACTTTCCCAGTGGGTACCCCACATCAGGTACCACGTTGCATGTCTGAGTAATCAAAACGGTATTTTCAGAGGTGCTGAAGAGGTGAGAGTCTCAAATTGTTCAGCACCTTAAGGAAATAATTGCAGGTTATTACGCAATTTCATGATGTTAGCTCTATATTTATGTCTCTGTATCAATTATTACTTAAAAACACAAACAACTAGTTGAAAATTCTTAATGGTTAGAACGCGTTGATGCATATTTCATTTTCCCATCGCTGTTTCTTTGACCTGGAAAGTATTTCATGTTCCGCACAGCGAAATTTTGAGCAGCTCCAGACATCAGCTGATGTGTCAAACAAAACCAAGACTTTGCCTCTGTTGGATTTCAGATAATTACCCAACCATTTTCCATTGCCCAACAGTGACTGTTCTTGAAGCTAGAGAGATGAAACAAACGTCTTGCACTTAAACTATCCCACCATATAAGAGTATTTATGGCTTCTTGTGTCCTTTTTGGTCTATTTTTTTTAAGCTTTTATTTAACACATACTTCTTTCTGTTGAGATGAAGTGGGGAAGGCTGCTTTTTGTTAGAAGTATCCGTTCCTGCCTTAATGGGTGGGTGTGTGAGTTCTCATATGAAGCCAGGAACAAAGAGAACTAACCATTATCCTAAAACTCCCTCGTGGCTTTCCTAAACACAGCTTTTCTGTGCTCTGACTTTATAAACTCCAGCTGTATATCCAAACACATTCTATCTACTAAAAAGTAAAGTAGAAGTCCCTGCCGCAGATACGCACCAGGGAAGCAGTCATCGGTCCTGGAGCGGCAGCAGGCGGGTGTTCGGTCAGAGCGTCAGAGATAATCCGTGTTTTACTGGCATTTTCTCAGCGCCGGTGATGCTCAGTATATGGAACAGTGCTAAAAACTGAAACCAGGCTCTTTTGGGGCACAAATGAAAATCAGCTCTTGTTGTTCTTAAGGGTTTTACCTTGAGAATGATATTTTAACTTTTAACATGACCATTGCATGATTACTTCTTGATCTACAACTGTCATATTATCTACGTTAATGCTGTTTGCTTTCTTGATTGTCTGAAGCTTCCAAGCTATCCCCACTAACTGTGAAACAAATTCTTTTCTCACCCGCACAACAGATAGCAAACAGGTAGATAGAAAAGTGAGTTAGAACTATGTGCTTTGATGTCAGAAAGTAGATGAAGAGAAACACAGTATCTTGCTGGTGCAAAATTTTTCCTTAGCACACGCGCCTACCAACGTTGGCCTTTCTGGTATTCCTGACTGACATGTAAGTTAATGGTACCCTTCAGGAGTTAGATTGTCCCCTGAAGAAGAACATGGCCCCTGTGGATCCTTAGGATCCTTATGCACACAATTACAACACAGCGGTATCAGTTCTGCTCAAAAGATAGAGGCAGGTAAACAGATTGCTGTTTAAAAAAAAAAAATGCTTGGCAGAGTGTAAGACTGACTTTCCTAGAAGAAAAGCAAAACTGGCTAGAGGAAAAGCAAAACTGGAGCAACCCCACGCTCTTCTCTGACGCCCTAGCGTGCTTGCTTAGTCAGAAGGGAGGGTGGAACAGAAAACAATGGCACATATGATGACAGCGATATGATTACGTCCCACGTACAATTAAGAAATTTGGCCTTCTCCCTCTCCTGCTCCTTTATGCAATTAGTGTTGGATATGCTGCAAATTAACTGTGTGCTGTTCTCCTTTCTAACAGCTTTGTCAGCTTTACTGGACTTACTTGAGGAGCTTGGCAGGGAGCTGCGAACTGCCCGCTGGCCTTTGTATCAGGTGTGGTCAGCTGCTGAATGACTGGGACCATCCAAGCCAGAAGATCTGGACCAGCTGGATCACTGGTTTACCACTAGCTTTTCTGCCTGAGAAATGCCCTAAGGTGGGCACAGCATGGGAGAAGACACACAGAACCTGCAGTCCAACACAAGGGACCTCAGGTCAGTAGGCTCCAGCTGAGAGAGAAAGCACAGCAATGGGCCTGTTGCATTAACAACTCACTGCTCACAGGCTGGCAAGAACATTTCCAGAAGCTGGCAAGATCAGGGGAAAATCACGGCGGACAGGGTAGGATCCAGCAGGATTCTGTGCCACAGGTGTCCGGTCTGCCCACTGGACACCTCTTCAGGCAGAGTGCTCCCACATACCTGCAGCAAGTGCCCGTGGGAGTCACACTGGCCACCAGCTGCTCGACTGCTCAGGGGCTTGTTGGGCTAGTCCTCCAGGTGTGTCTGCTGCATCTGGTCCGAGAAGAAGAGGTCCTGCGAGACGGACGCAACGACTACCCCTGTGCTGTTCCTCGCAGGTTACTGTTAATAATGGGTTAGCATCGGGCACATCTATAAATACCTCCAAGGAAGTGTAGCAGCTGCTCTCCCTCCCAAAGCTGAAGCGAAAGTCAGGAAGACTCAACCACAGAGATAATTACCCCAGTTTAATAGGTCTTTCTCAGAAGTACAAAACGAAGGTCCTTTTTGCAGACCAGGGAAGTTTCCAGGATCAGAAGAGCTTTGATTCAGCACATCTCAGCCTTCGTCCGCGAAACCCCTACTGAGAAAGGGGGTATGAGAGCAGGAGACGCGCAGTTTGGTAGGAAGCTCACACTGAGCACCCGCAGCTCCGCTATTTCTTTTCCATTACTTTGTTACAAAACAAAGGTAAACCCATTCAACTTGCATTTCCAGAGTGTCCTAAAAACAGAGTGCAAATCTTTTCTGTGCTTAAACTTCCTCTGCTGTAATTGTGCAGAGTTTGGCTTAAAAGATGAGGTCTCCAAAGAGCCTTCTTGGTGCCTCAGCTTTTGGGCCCAGAGTTCCCAGTCAATGAAGAGATGCTGGTTCTGCCTTTTTACTCAGAAGCACTCAGCAAGCCAGGAGAGCTGGGATCACATTCTGCCCACAGAAGAGCAAGAGATTAAACCTTGATGGAGAAGAGCACACATTTTTAGGCCTCTATGGAGAGGCAGGTTAAGGATGCATCTCATTTGACTCTTTTTAGATAAGGCATCCGATTTTAAGTATGAAGATAAAAGCAACATGGTATCAGACAATATGCAGTGTATAAAGAGTGAAGGGAAGCCAGCGAGCACACAGGACAAATCTCTGGCGCGGCAGGAAACGCTCACCGATAGTCGTTGCTTTCCACCCCCTTGTTTGCTTCTTGTTTGCCACAATTTGTGGGCAGAGCACTGCAGGAGAAAGAGGCCAAGAAAAGAGGAAAACAGCCCTATGGGCTGTGTCTCAGGATGATTACCGAGCAGCTGAGATTTGGATATATTTTATAACAAACAACCATGCAAAGCTCTGAGTAAGATCAATGGACATGTTTGTCTGTTGTTAGCTATCAGAGACTGCAGTGACCTGGAGTTTAGCTGCTGCCGCTTCTGAGTGCTGCTAAAACCAGAGAACAACTGGAGCGATGCTCTGAATCAGATTTCCTGCAGGTCTAGGAAAAAAGAAAGCCAGAAAACTCACAGCTTTTTGTTTGTTTTTGAAGGTTTGAGATTCTTGCTTTGATCAGTCCTAATCTTGACTTTTTTTTTTTTCCTTAGATTAATCTTCTCTTTC
Source organism: Chauna torquata (assembly GCA_013399475.1). Taxonomy (NCBI): domain Eukaryota; kingdom Metazoa; phylum Chordata; class Aves; order Anseriformes; family Anhimidae; genus Chauna; species Chauna torquata. The sequence goes on along the minus strand of VXAL01009623.1, from coordinate 705,515 downwards.
CCTCTCCTGAAACAGCCTACTTGCAGGACTTTGTGTCTGTGGAGCAACGGTGCTCACAGTCCCCAGTGACAACCTGGACTTTGGAGCTGGGGTTAAACTATGGAGGAGCCAGCACAGGACCATGACAGGGTGTTACATTTTCAGCTTTTGGCTTCCATGATGATTAACCCAGAACCTTTTTTCTTCCTGGTTTGTTATTAGCAGTGCTGTCCTGCCCGTAACAGTGCCAGAGCCTGGGCACCTGCTCCTCAGTGAAGCTGGCCTCAGGATTTTTGTTCCATCCCTAATCTGTTACCCGTAAACATCCTAACAGCCCATATCCATGGCACAACACATTGCTTACAGCCGTGCCTCAGTTAGGATGGCCAAAACAGGTGATTTGCACTGCAGCCTGTCGAGATGACAGTAACCAAGGCAAGTTCCAGGCAGCATTTTGCAGGGATGGAAAGCCAAGCGATTTGAGCATACAGACATGCTCCGTAGCAGTGGTGCACAGACGGGGCGCTTGGGACTAACGCTGGCTCTTTCTTGCTCCTACAAAGCCACACCCCAACACGCAGCTATTCAGGAAGCCCCCAGCTCATCAGCTTTTAGGGAGAGAAGCAGCCTTTAAGAGTGTGAGATGCAATGCACAGCACCTGGACCGAGAACTCCTTCCCCCGATGCCTTGCTGACCTCTGTTTTGCTATCTGAAGTGGTCCCCTGCAGAGACAGCACTTGAGGCAACATCGGGTCAGGGTCCCCCGCCCCAACCCAGACTCATCCTCCCAGACAAGAGACCGCGGGGCAAACTAGGAACCAGGAATAGCTTGGAAAAATCTTTATGAAGCATATCCAAGCTTTTCTCCTTCATCTTTTTTCATTCCAGCATGTAGGACTTTTAGACCATTGTCTTGGACCTGTGAAGGCCAGTACCTTTCCTCGGAGCTTTCCAGTAAAACAGCCAGAATTCCCTTACTACTCTGACAGCGCGCACAGTCGTACTCTAGACACAAAGAGGCCATTTCATAAAACATGAGCCTTTAAAGGCCTGCACCAAAATGATTCGGTTATTACATTTTCCTAATACACCTTTTCCCATTTCTGCCAGGTCTGGCATAAATCACAGCCTTCCATTTTGTAAATCTACCTTCCCAATTTCCTTCTCAAAGGTTATTACATTTATCTGTCAGTGCTGGGCCAAAGACTTCAGGCTGTTTATCTGAGACAGCTGGAGACGGAGGCTTTTGCTGCAGCGGGAGGGACGGTGCATGAAGAACCGTGTGTGCCAGCCAGCCCCTCTTTGGCTGTCTTGGGGCAGTAAGGAGCGGCCTTTCAGAGGAACGTAGAAGCCAAATGGATTTTGTTAATGAAAGAGGAAAAGCAGTCCCAGCCCCCTCCACAAACACCTTTGTCAGAGTGAGTGCAGAATCGCGGCCTGTGGGCTGCTGGGGGATGTCTCCAGAGGCGGAAATGGGGTTGGGTTGTGGCTACAGAGGCAACACGCAGTGTGAGGCCTCTGGAGTGCAAAGGAAGCAAGGAAGGAAATCCTCTCTAACTCACGCAGCAGTCTAGCATCCCAGGAGCCTCCAGCAGCTATCTTTCAGCCTGTTCTAGTCCAAAATGCTGGGGGGGTTGCATGAAAATGAGTAACCCAACAGCCACTCTCATAAGTGCAGTGGAAGTCATCTGCGGATAAAAGTGAAGGTTATTTTTCAAATAACCTTTTATGTCAAACCAAATTAAAAGCAATCAGATTTCACTGAATACCATCTCCCCTGGTAGCACCACAGGAACATCACAAAATAGTTCCTGATGATTCTCACTATCATTTCTGATAGACAGGAGTTATTATTTTGAATTATGAACAGCACTGAATGGGAGGAGAAATAACAACATCACGAGCACCAGCATCTAGTGTAGCAGAAAACAAGGAGTTCACCAGAGGTGAAGATTTTTTTTTAGGAGGTGCAAGCAGCTGCAGCATTTATCAGCTGCCTTTTGAGTCAATCAACTTTAAGAAGCTCAGACCAGGAAGAAAACCATCAATAAGGGCACCTGGAGCCTCTTGCTTCAGAGCAGGCATGGAGGGCTGGGGCCTGCCACCTCTTCAAAACTTTTCCAGGTAGAAACGTTACAGCTCACGGACACAATTTGGATTTGCTGCAGAAAGACAGCCAAGCAAGTTTACTTGGGGAGGGCTCTTCGAATTAGGCTCAGGGTAAAAACAAGCGAAAGCAAACCCCACCACCCACCGTTAGCTCTCGGTCTCCACTGCAATGTGATGTCTTTCAGGAGGCAACAGTAGCACAAGGTAGCTGTTCCACAACAAGCTGAATAAGGCTTTTTTTTTTTTTTCCTCTCAATAGGAATAAAATAATCTTGAACAAGGCTTTTCTTCGTAGCTCACTTTTAACCTCGTGTAGGAACCAATTGCATCTGTTGAACTGGATTTTTTTCAGGTCCTTAAAGCTATTTGTCTAACAAAGTAATGGGGTGTCATTTTCCACTTACTTTGCAAGTCCCAGAGCACCCTTGGCATAAACAGGCATTGACCCCAGCCCCTAAACATTTAGAGATTTTACAGGGGGCTGGGAAAGCGTTGTCCCCATCACATTTACCATCCTCTGCCCTTGCCAACATGGTCCCTCCTGTCCTGAAGGGACAGCCTTTTGACCACCCTTACCTGTAACTGCAGCAGACGAATCAGCAAATTGCTCGCAGTTGTGCAGAAGCCTCCCGGGTGAGTCAAGCCCTGGCAGCCAGCAGCTGTGGGCTCCCTTCCCCTCGGTGCCCCCCCCACAGCACCACAAACCAGCCCCAGGCTGGAGGGTAGTGGGGGACAGTGTCACCTCTGCTTGCCCCTTCTCCACCCACCTCGGGCATCGTCCCGTCCCCGGCAGCACAACGTGAACCCGGGTTCTGGTGGGAGGGTTTGGAGCAGAAATTCGTAACGTGATCTGTCAGTGAAACTCAGCTGTCGACTTTGTCGATTTGCAGAAATCTCATCTGCAGTGTTAGGCAGTGCTCTCTGCGAAGCTGCCCTTGTATCCGCTCGGCACCAGGACGAGGAGAAGGCCGTGTTTCCTTGGGCACAGAGCTGAGAGACTCCCAAACTCCCCCGTCTTTTCTGCGATTCGGTAGGCATTTACCCTGCTTACTCAACGGAAGCGCAAAGCTGTGTGTGTGCATGAAACAAAGACAACCTTACTGAAATAAAACTCCGTAGCATAAATAGTTCGTGGAGGGAGGAAATGAACCAGATCTCATCCGTACATCTTCACTAATTAGTCACTGATTGTAGGACCGCCCTCTCTTCAGCAACCTGCAGGCGAAGCCACATCCCTACACATCTCTGCTCCAAGCCAGAGCCACCAAAACCTGCACATTTTGGGTCCCCTTGCTGTGGTTAGGGTGACTGCTCGCCCCAGGTGACCCCACACATGGCCTTCACGCATGCACGCAGCCACCATTGCCAGCTCCCCTCCCCTGGTGGTGACCGGTCTCCAAAAAACCTCTCCCAGACCTGAGGCAATACAAACTGAATGAGGTTTGGCTCTGCTCATCCGTCCTTTTTCTCCTCTCCCCACTGCATGCCTTCCTTCCCCAGCATTCCTTGCTTGTCCTGACCTCGTGTTTGATGGTCAAATCATTCAGGGATTTTCTGAGAGCTCCTGGGATGGCCAAACTCAGAGCCTTTGCCACCCAGTATTGGGACGCGAGCATCACTTTAAGGCTCTGGTCTCCCCCAGAAGTGCACCAGCAGGCACCTGTCCCCCAGCACACAGGGACGTCCCCAGCCACAGCAGCATCCATCTGTCCCCAAAGCTGAGCCCTGGGGGTGGTCATCAGCACTCAGGCCGGGGTTATGCTGATTTTCAAGTGCCCAAGATTCACAGCAGTGTCCTCCGCACCCCTGAATGATTGTGAAGGGATGATGTTGTAGCAAAACATAGGGAAAACATGATGGCGGCTTGTCAGTTTATGGTATCAATTTTATTTTTCATGTTAAATAGCGTATAAAAAATAAATTAACTATACAAGTAAATATACATAATACAGTGTGTAATAAATAGCAAGCACAAAAATAGATTTCTTTAAAAACAGTCGGTGTTTTGAAAACCAGCAAAACGAAGATATCCAATAAATACGCTCACCTCCATTGAGCAGTGCCTTTCAGAAAAGGCATTTCTTTATGTCTTACTAAGACATTTATAAATACACAATAAAAAAAAAATAATTTAAAAGACTGTTAAAAAATTACTCCCTGAACTCACATAAATAAGACGAGTGCTTAAATAGGAAAACACAGCCAAGCTTCCGTAAACCGATGTGTGAAAAATCGGTGTTCCCAGCTGGGGGATCCGGGGGCAGCGGGGGCTAAGGGCAGTGCTCCCTCTGGGCCGTGCACCGCAGGTCGTTCAGCACTTGGAAGAGGTGGAGGATGGTGGAGGCCTCCAGGCAGCCGGCGGTCTCCTGTGGGGGAAGAAGGGGAGGTGAGCCCACTGGGGAAGGGGTGCGGACAGGGCCCTGGGGCTCCCTGGGACCCATCCCCGCCGGGCGCATGTAAGCCCCAGCAGCCGTCGCATTTGCTGTCCTGCCCGCGGGGTCAGGAAGTCAAGCTGCTTTAGATGGATGGGCAAAGCTCTAGCCATGGTCGGGGGCACTGGGGAGTGCCTGCTGGCTGCTTCTTAATGAAAGATGCAAAAAGATCTCTGGTTTGCCCTTGATTCACACCCTCTGAGCTGGAATTTGGAGCGTTTAAACCCAAAGCAGTGAGATGTCTGCCAAGGGGACCCTGAAACCCCATCAAACTTCTTGCCCACCATCCTGACTTACCACCTTCTTGGCTGTCTCCAGCTTCTGCAGCCAGTGCCTCAGTTTCCCAGAGGGCTGATGCAAAGGAGCCTCAGCAGCCACCTGCAAAGAGAACATGCAGGTAAAGACCAGTGATGCCCCACAGTGCTGCCACCAACACCAGTGCCACCAAGCTGGGGCCAGGGAACCTGGGAGGGGACACTCACACAGCCTCGCAGGTCCTCCCGGGCTTGGGTGAGGAAGGCCAGGGGCTGCTGGCGCATCTCAACCAGCTTGTGGGCTGTGGGGTGTCCCAGCACGGCGATGGCGAGGTCCAGCTCGGCTTCCACCAGGATGATTCGGTCAGGCACCTGCGGGTGGGAGCATGGTGGTTATGCACCCAAAGTAGTGGAGCTGGTGGAAGGGGTCTCGAAGCCCTGCAAAGCCACCTTGGGGTGTGGATGGAGGGGGTCCCCCTTCCCTGGCATCACCCTTACCGACAGCTCGGCCGTGCTCCACTTCCGATGGAAGAGCCTGGTGCTGCATTTTCGGTCCGTCAGCAGCATGATGTCCTCCTGGAGGCGTAACACAAGAGAGCGGGGACAGACTGCAAAGCTGCTCTTTGATTTTTGGCTGTGTAGCACAGCCCCCTTCACCCTCGAGAGGTCTGAAACCAGGATGAAATTCAGCCCAGCCCTGCAGCCCCAGTCGGTATTGGCGGGATGCTGGCATCCTCCAAGGGCAGGTGAGGGCTGCTGCTCACTGTGCCGGGCACTGCTTTTCCCAGACTGCTCTGGAAAACACCTGTCTTGTCCCAAAACACCCTCGGGACCTCAAATTCGGCAGCTCCTCTGCCTCACCTCCCACCAGCCCGTGCCCCCCAGCCCAGGGCTGCATTGCCATTGGTACTCACAAACTGCTCCTTCATCTTCTGCACCGCCTTCAGCTCAGAGGGCACGGGGAACTGGTACTTGGAGAGGCTGCAGCTCTTCTTCAGGGCGTCCCTGGGGAAGGCGCCCACCAGGATGGCCCCCAGGGCCACCACCAGTACCACTGTGAACCCGGAGCACAGCATCTTCCTCTCCAGTTACAACGGTGAGACGGTGAGGAGAGACAGAAGCAGGTGTGGTCAGATCCACGAAATGCCTTGAGGTGCCTCAAAGTTCCTTCTCGGTGTCTGGAGCCTCCTCGGCACTCCCTTCTGCTGCTCTGCCCCATCTCCCCGGCTTTTAAGCAGCCGGGCAGGATTGCGCTTTCAGCTTGGCAGGAAAACCCACAGCACGGCAGCTCCGTGATGGGAAAGTGAAAGTGGTGAGGAAACCCCGGGGCCACAGGTGCGGCCGCAGGTGAGGGCGCTGCGGGGATGTCGTGACCGGCACGGGGCTCGGGACATGGTGGGATATTGTAATGCCATGTGTAGATTTTTCGTCCCTCTTCAGCGGCTCGTGGGAAATGCAAATACAGCGTCTTCACCTCGCTCCCTCGGCAGCCGTAAAAATGCACCTGTGCAACAAAAAATCTACACTTTCCCCAAAGTAACCTGAGCCGTGAAACCGTAACAGCACTTTGTTTTGTGCATTTATCAATCATTAAATACAGCAATATATACCTGTGAGTATATAAAGAGTAAATATGCAGTAGCGTAGCACCGATTAATGCAGTCACAGCAGGCATAAATGCACGCTCCTGTTTGCAGCTGTAAAAATGCACCCGCGCAACAAAAATCTGCCCTTTCCTCAAGGTAACCTGAGATGTGAAACCATAACCGCATTTTGTTTCGTGCGTTAATCAGTCATTAAATATAGAAAAATATCCCTGTGTGTGTATAAAAAGCAGGGGCAGCTGTAGCAGGTTGCCAGGACTGGGTCCGGTTTTGGGTGTCGCTGAGGATGGAGACTCCACAACCTCTCTGAGCAACCTGGGCCAGTGCCTGACCGCCCCCCAGTGAAGAAGTGTTCTCGTGTGTCCAGGTGGACTCCCGTGTGTCTGGGGCTGTGTCCATCGCCTGCTGTCCCATCAGCAGGCACCACAGAGAGCCCCTGAGCCCCCTCTCCTCCAGGCTGAGCAGTCCCAGCTCCCTCAGCCTCCCCTCACAGCAGGGCTGCTCCAGGCCCTTCAGCATCCTGGTGGCCCTTTGTTGGGCTCCCTCCAGCAGCTCCAGGTCCCCCTTGTCCCGGGGGGCCCAGCACTGGACCCAGCGCTCCCGGGGTGGCCCCACCAGTGCTGAGCAGAGGGCAAGGGTCACCTCCCTTGACCCGCTGGCGATACTTTGCCTCACGCAGCCTGGGACACCACCGGCCTTCTGTGTGACAAGGGCCCGTTGCTGGCCCGTGCTCAGCCTGGTGCCCACCGGGACCCCAGGCCCATTTCTGCAGAGCTGCTCTCCAGCTGGTGCCCCAGCACGTGCTGGTGCCTGGGGCTGCTCCTCCCCAGGGGCAGGACCCCGCACTTCTCCTTGTTGAACTCCCCGAGGTTCCTGCCAGCCCATGTCTCCAGCCTGTCCAGGTCCCTCTGGATGGCTGCACGGCCCCTCTGGTGTGTCCACCGCTCCTCCCAGCCGGGTGTCATCTGGGAACCTGCTGAGGGTGCCCTCTACCCCATCATCCGCATCGGTAATGAAGAGGTTAAACAGGACTGTTTGCTGACCCGCAGGAACTCAGGTCCTTCCCGGACTACAACGGTGGCAACAACCAGGAGCAGAGACCGCAGACAAGGAACGCAGCAGCGATGTTCGCTTTGGCCAGACCGGACGGAGTTACAGCTTGGAGAAGAGCCAGGGCAGCGAGATACAGAAATAAAGCCCGATAGCGCGGTGGGCACGGGATTCCCGTTCGCAGCAAGTCACGGATGGGGCTGCAGGACCGGGTCCCACCAGGCTCCTGAGCCGGACTCCCCGCAGCAGCAGGTTGCCTGACTCAACAACACAGCCGAGGTCAGGAATCAAAAACCTGAGCCTCAGCCAGGGCTTGGTTTGTTAGCTTGTGCTCTCCATGAGCGGGAAACTGCTCGTTCCTTTCTGTCCAGTTAAAGAAACAAGCAGATTTAGAAAAGTGAATTTTATTCAGTGCAGCTTGCTCACACTTGAGCAGTGGCTCGAGGTCCCGCGTGGTGGAGCTCGGCTGGGTGCGGGGCCAGGCACCGCGGGGTGTCTCTTCCTCCAGACGGTGCCATTTCACTTCTTCCTCATCGGCAAGGCGTCTCTGTCCCGAGTGGGAGAGCTGGGCGCTGCATCCCCTCTGCGGCCGGAGCCTCGTCCCCTCCTGGGGAGGAGGCAGAAGGAGCGATGCACCCATGGACAGAGCCAGGTCGCCCTTCCCCTCCAGTCCAGCTCTGCTCCCACGGCCCCATCCACACCACAATCTAGGGGATTTACCCCAAAACCTGCAGCATCTGCAGTGCCTGTGGCTGGCGGCTGCGCTCGGAGCGACAGCAGTGGGAAGGAGCCGCAGAGGATGCTCCGGGGCGGCCCGTTGGGTTTCGGAGCAGCGTCACATCCCCGCCGGGCCCGGCTCCTTTGGTTCATCTTCTCTGTCACTGCGGCTTTCATCGCCCACATGTCATTTCTGGTTGGGAAAGTAGAACGAGACGTCATTTCTTTACACAGGTGAGCAGGAAATCCCAAGGTGCCAAAGGAAAAGCGAAAGCAGAGCAGGAAGCCGGGGCTGCGAGCGCAGCCTGCAGGGATGCACACACCGCCTGGCCCTGGCGTGGGCACCGAGTGAAGAGCAGCAGACGGGGAAACCCAAAATCCTGCGCAAGCAGCTGCAGGGGACGTCTCACACAGTAATGCCACGCTGGGACGTACCCCGACCCTTGTCCCGGCTGCATTCAGCACGGCTCCTCCGAACCATGCTGGTGCCAGCTCTGCCACCGCACTGGGGTGTCACCCACCACAGAGGGTCCCCCAAAGCCATCATGGGCTGGGGACGCTGTGCCCAGCCCAGCAGGGCTGGAGAGCAGCACAGGCAGCAGAGATGCAGCCCCTTATCCGTTTCAGCCTACAAGCAAAGGAGCAGCTCTCCAGCCTCACCACATTAAGAAATTATTTGAATTCAATATTTATTGACCATGCTGTCGATATATCAAGCAACACAAAAGTATTTATGGGTCCCGGTCCAGCAATGCTACATAAGTAGTAAAAAAAAAAAAAAAAAAGCACTGGAGGGGGGTTTGCTCAGCCTTTCCAGAGCGAGAAATCCCAGATGTGAGGGAGATCCCCAGGCGTGGAAAGGAAAGCGAAACGGGCAGGGCTGCGCAGGCTGAGTGCCGTGCCAGGCGAGACCGCGGCCCCGTGACTCACCAGGCAGCTGGCACAGGAAAGCCTTGGCCACCAGCCACGAGGCTGGGGCAGGATGGAAGGGACGGGCCGGGAGCGCTTCTTCCCTCCCCTCTTCTTGGAGCCGGTCATAGAAAGTCTTGGAGAAGCCAAAAAAAAAAAAAAGGAAAGAACAAAACAGTGCCCCAAAGCATGAAAAGCCAGCTCCTGAAAAAGAAACCCAGGGCTGATTGTGGAGCAGGGGCAGGGGACATCAGGTGGCCACCGCTTGGTGGTGGTGGCTGCACCTGTCCCACCTGCCTGGGTGGCTTGTGCCACCACAAGAGCCTGGAGCTACGCGCCCAGGACCAAGCCCAAGCCTGCCTTGATGATGCAGTCCCCGGCCTTGCATCACACGTGCTCGCCTGCTGCCTCATCCCTCTGACACCGGGCGGGCAGGGCCATTAATGGGAAAGCTGACGCTCCTTTCCTGGGAGAGGGGACCCAGAGCACAGCTCTGGGGCAGGAATTACGGGAAAGGGAAACGTCCCCACAGGGACCCAAAGCCTCCAGAAAGCAAACAGAAGGTGACCGGTGCTGATTTAGACCTGGCTTTGAATCGCTCTGCCCCTCTCTGAAACGCAGCCGCTATCTTCAGTTTGCAGAGCAGATAAAAAATGAGGCTGGGTCAAAGGGGTGCGCAAACATTTCCCTGGAGGAGCAAGCCCAGAGAGGCTCAGGAACTGCAGCAGCTCCCACGCTGGGAGCAAGCAACTTCCGAGCAGCCGTGCCAGCCCCGGGTCTGCTCAGCCTCCACAGGCACCGTGCAGCTCCTGGCTGAGTGTGGGTGAGAAGGAGCAAGCCCCCGACCCATTCCCAGAAGAAGATAAAACACAGCATAGAAGCAGGCAGAGAGGCCACACTGGTTAGCCGGAGGCTGGAGCTACCACCTTAAGTTTCTCCTGGCTTGCAGGCCAAGCACCTTCCTTTGAAGCCATGTGATGCTTGCAAAAGGGTGGTTTTGGGGGCGGAAAAGTGGAAAAGCTGCATTTCCCAGCACAGAGAGCAGCTCAGGTGACACAAGGGGACTCCTGGCCCTTGGGCTGTTCAAAAATGCCATTGAGATTTGGGGCCAACAGGCTGCCCATGTCATCTTCGCACCCAGAGGAAGAAACAGCCCAAAGCAAGAGCCAACTCCAAGCAGCGGACACCAGGGATGTCACTGTCCTAGCCCTCAGGCACAGCTGAGCCCGGACCTGCTCCTCGGGGAGCTGCTCCTCTGCAGCCAGCTCTGGTTTGCTCCAGTTAACCTGGGGAGCAAAGCTTGCCAAGTCCAGTCCGTGGTCCTGCTGCTCTGCTCCCTCCCCTGCCACCAAGGCAAGAGGGAAGATAAATTGTTTTTGAAAATTGGCCACGTTACAGGTCTGAAACTGGCTTTTCACCACTTTCTGCAGCAACATGCATTAAAACTTACCTACCCTGTAAAGCAGGCAGCCATGGAGGTCCCAGGTGAGCAGAGCTCATGAAATGTAATTGCTCTAACCCCAACAGATGCTCCATTAAAAAGCAGCCACAGGCAACTTTTTTTTATTGTGTAAGAAATTCAGCAAGTTTCTCTGCTGTTATGGGCTTGGATGTGGGTGGGGATGAGAGCCACAACCACACTGGACCCTCCCAGCACCAAAAGAGCAGTGCTGGGAGCGCAGCATGGACAGGGCCTTGCATTCAACCCACGTCTGCTTTCCACAGAAGATTAAAGTTTTAATCACTGAGATCACCATCAATCTTCCCAGGGAAGAAGAGCAGGGGTAGGAGGAGACCCACTGTTCCTTCCCTTCCAGCACCACATCTGCAGCAGGCTTTTCCTCACGCTTCCTTGCGCCCCAGGATGCAGACGTGCCTCACCCAGAACTCCAGTGGGGTTTCACGCGAGGGAACCCCCATCACCTCCAGCAGCCTGAAAGAAGCAGAGAAAGGGTCTCCCTCTGTCCGGTCCAGCTCTCGCCAGACGTGGGGTAACATCCACAGGCAGAGATGAGACTTTTCCACTCAGAGCACCTCCGAAGCGCAGAAGCTTGGATTGCAGATGCACACCGAGGGGAAGGAGGGGTGCATTGCTGCACAGCTCACTTCCAGCTTGGAAGGGGTCCCCACGACCTCTTCCTTCGCTGAATAAGAGGGGGTCTTCCATGCCCTGCCCATTTTCCTAAGCACTTTTTACCTCTTTTCCATCTCCGTGAGGAGGGTTTTTGCAGCTTCAGGGTCACTCTTCATGAAGGTTTGATAGGGAGATGCAGACTCTGAGTACCCAACCACACCAGCAACTGTCATGGGAATTTTGTCGTAGATATCAGTGATTCTAGAAAGGAAATGGTGGGGGGGGGAAGGAGCATTGGCAAATTAAATACAGGCAGTGGAGCAAGGGTGACTGCAGACTGGGGCAGTAATGAATAAGACACATGACATTATCAGAGGTCCAAGAGAGGGAAACAACATCTCATCATGGCATCTGATGGGTCAGGAGTGGTATCCTCACAGCCGTGCTAAGCCCCGTGGGAGTGCAAACGCAGTCATGCAGCTTTGCTGCCCTGGCACAGTGCAAAGGTGCTTGCTGAAACACCACAGACACCCAGCTCCTTGCTGGGACAGTGCCACAGCAGCCCCATGGAGCAGTGGAGATGCCACCTTCGCCCACTTGTGGTGATGCACCAAGGAGTTTCTGCTCACCTCTTCTTGTCTGGAAATGGCAAGGCCTCAAATATCTCTTTGTAGTCTTCCAGGACATGTTTTACTCTATTATGTGAGTATTTCAAAAGCAGGTCCCAGGTCTGTGAAGACAGCAGATGATAAACAAAACCACTTGAAGCTGTTTCCACTTCTTAACTCAGGCTTGCTTGGCCCTAGATCTGAAGCATATATGCTTTTTTATTATTTTTAAATACTCCTTGCATTTAAAATTCACTAACATCTTGCTCACTGTCAAGAATTTAAGCATACTATTTTATTATAGACATAAGGGTCCTGTCTTCCTCCCTATGCTGCTCTTATTCACAACGGAAAGTCTTTCTAATGAGATGTTAAAACACTCTTGAACAAGAAACATCACTGAAAGCAACTCTTTCTAAACAGTTTTGACTTCATTATTTTCAGAGCAACAGGAAAAGCCTCTATACCTCCCCCCCTCCCAAAACGTGCTCCACAGCCCCTCTCCCCACACCAGTCTGCCCCCAGCACCCCTCTGCTCCTTGTCCAGCCAGCCCAGCACTGCATGGGAACCACAACCTCCTCCCTGTACATACCCACAGCTCTGCCCTGTGGTGGGGTCCTTTAGCTGCACCCACAAGCCCATTGCTTCCGTTCTCTGCATCCGAGTACCTGTCACACATTTCTCCCTGCCCAGACCAGGAGGGGAAGCCCCGAGGCTTAGGTCTCATCCCTCACCTCCCTGAAGATTTCGGTCAGCTTTTCGGAGCAGTCTCCATAGTGCAGGCTCATGTCTGCGGTGTAGGTGCTGATGGCCACGCACCCGCCCGGCCTCACGATGCGGTTCGCTTCTCTCATGAACTTCTCGATGTCAAACCAGTGCGCAGCCGTGAACGAAGCAAGGAGGTCGACCGAGGCATCCTCGAACGGCAGCTCCTCCGCAGGGCACACGCTGGGGTCGGGGAAGGGAAAAAGCAGCGTATAGCATTGAAGTTAGGAAGACATGAAGTCAACGAGCATTTTTTGGCATGCAAGGCCATGGCTGCTGTAAGCACAGGATAACACGTTCATGCCAGGAGTCCCACCGAATTCACTGGGAGAGCCGGCCGGCACCGCTCGCACCCACAGCCCACTGGCCCTGCACAAGGGCCCAAATTTTGCCCTCGCCCCAACCCCAGCACTCACAGGTAGGAGACGTTGGGAGGGGAGGGGGTGGCCTTGGCTTCCTGAATCTGCGCCTGGCTGATGTCCGTGCCCACCACCTTCCTGAAGTGCTGCGCCAGGAAGCGGGTGCCTTGTCCCGACCCGCAGCCCACATCCACAGCCAGCTTAGTGGGGCTTGCACCCTGCAGGGGGGAGCAAATGCATCTCAGCCAGGACACCCCCCCCAAATTCTGGGGTTTCACCCCCATTCCTTCCCCCCCCTGCATACGGCACGACCTGCAGAAAGGCTCCTGGGCATCCATGCCTGGCGCGTAGCCCTGTGATTTATTCATTCCTCGCCACGGCACCACACAAGGCAACACCCCTGGCAAAATTAACCAGCAGCACCACCACAGCACGGCCGTGCCCTGCTCACCTTCTCCTGCAGGTAGGCGAGGATGGCTTGCTGCAGTTCCTTTCCGGGGGCGAAGCGGTATTTCTGGTAGACGGCCGCGTGCTCTCTCCCCTCGAACATCTGCGTGGCCATGCTGACGGGTGCAAGGCAGCGAGCGCAGCTTCGTCCCACGTGGGCGAATTCCTCCTGCCGCAACCGCGGGCACTCAGCCTGCAGGGAGGACTTTGCCCACACCGCTCCTCGCTCGGCCTCCCAGCGCCACGGGAGCTGCCCTCGCCCTCGCTCAGGTGCTCCCTGGCTGCATCCCAGCGGGAACCGCGGGCCCCGGCCACCTCCGCTCGCTGCCGGAAGCCTCGGCCGCCAAGCAGGCGCCGCTCAGGATGTACAGACCCAGGAAACCGGCCAGAAGGACGCGCTGCTCCTTTTATAGGGTGCCAATAGCCCTATAGCCAGGGGAATGTGGGGCCAGCCTGGGCTGGGGGGCAGGATCCGGCCCTTCTGCGTACACCGTACCCAAAACGCCACGGCTGCGCTTCCTGGGAAAACATGCCCGGCCTCTCCACGCAATGGAGGTTTAAGAGCTTCTTGCTTCAACCCGTTTTCCGGATTTCAGGGCAAATTGCTCCCTCTAGAGCAGCCGTGGAGCTGCAGCCAGCCACAAGCCTGGCTTCACGCAGCATCCAGGGGACGCTGGGCTTACACCAGTGTGGGGTCCCCCAGAGCCTTAACACAGCTCCTAGAGCCCGTCCCCCAGGGCATGCTGGAGCCTGAAAGCTGGGTCCTCTCCTCTACACAGTTACCCTGATAATTAAGCAAAAACAAGTTTCAAAATGCCCACAAAATAGAGCATGCTTAGCAGCCTTGTGCCCCTCAGGAAGCAGATTCCACCAGCCAGCAGGAGCCCCAGCCCCTACTTACAGAGGTCTGGCTGCACTGAAATCCCCTCCTGTCACCCAGCAGAAGGAGAGAAGGTGCAAACGGAGCCTTTATAAACCCGCTGCCAGCGTTAGGAGCAAATCCCCTCACCTGGCTTGAGGCAGGGTTTTACCATTTTGCAGAGGCAATCACTAGAGTAATGCTCCTTACGCCCAGCTGAAGCCAGCAGAGCCTTGGTGCACCTGAAGTACGTTCCCCTCAATTTGTATTTTGCACAGCGCTTGTGAATCTGTGGGAATTAGCACAGCCTTGAAGCCCACGCTAGTGTCAAAGGATATGGTAAATCAGCCGAACTTAATGGTGAAGGCCGCCTTGAAGCTGTTCGCCGAATCGAAGCACGGGTTGAGGTTTCAAGCACCAAAGCCCCCGGTGTTTTCGTAATTCCACTCTCTGAGCAGGCCTCACTCTGTAACGGCGTTTACGCCGTCCGAGCAATACCTCTCTGGCAGAAAAACCTCCTCTAATTTCACTGTGAGAACTCTTAACCAGCTCCTTTTCCTGCAGTACGAAGCACCTGGTACAAAACTCGCAAACGCCTTCTAATTCATTACACACATTTCTCAGGCAGAACACGCATTTCTCATTGACTTCCTCCGTGACCGTATTTTAAGCCCGCACACTTCAGCTCTGAGCCTTTCGGATTTCTGACCAGGCTGACTTTAAACGTCCAACAAGCTTTTTTTCTCCCTTCGCTAAGGACGCGCCGTGCGTCCCCCCTTCGGCGCAGCGCCTGTGGGGACACCGGGGGACACCGCTTAACCGCAGCTCCCTCCGCTCCAGGCCCAGGTGCCAAGAAGGTGCGTGGCACCCGGAGGCGCTGGGGCTGCTCGCATCGCAGCAGTTCCCTAAGCCACCACCAAGTCAGGGGCTCGCTGGTTGTCACCCGGCGTCACCGCTACGTCCTGCCCCTGGACGCTACGTCCTGCCCCTGGACGCGGGAGGAAGGCGACGACGGAGGGGAGATGCTGGCCGTGGGCAGCTCTGGGCGAAGCAGCACCGTGGCATGAAATAACTGGCCTGCTTTTCAGAGATCGTGAGCACTGGGCAATTCCCCGAGAGCAGCTCGGACGAGCGGGGTCACGATGCGTGTGCCTGCACCCCCGTTACTGCTCGTGATGAGCCCCAGGTTAAACGGGGAAAAGAAACCTGGATCTGGGGCACGTATTGAGGAACGTGCTGTGCCCTCTGATGGGGCAGCGATGAAGGAGACCTGGCCATAATGGGAAAAATATTGGCAGAAAATGTCTGCTGAAGCACTGGCAGAAGAAAATACCTGCTAGCTGGGAACCAGGAGCATCCCTGAGGAGCACGGCTGGCCTGTGGACCAGAGACATCCCGAAGATACCACCGATAAGGGCAAAAATCAAGGAACTGTAACAGCAACTCATCATCTGGAAAGGTGAAGAATAGTCTGGAAAAAGGGGAAGCATCCTGAGAAAGCAGGAATTGGCAAACAGTATTGGCTGTTTTAACAGAAAAGAAATAGTCTGGGAAAAGTAAGATTTTGTCTGAGAGAATTGGATACATCATCATCTATTGGCTCTCTGGTGAAAAATATAAATTAGCAGCATCTACTGGCTGCTCCAGGTGGTGGTGTCCTATGCCCTCTTATCTCTCTGTGACATAAAAAGGACTTGTTTTCTGCCCAAAATGGAGCTTCTGTCTCTCTCTGACAACTTCCCGTGCGCGAGCTTTTCCTCCGGGATTTCCTGAGGAGATCGGCCCTTGCTGGGGCCCTGGCTGACTCCAAACTCCATGATGCGGGTCGTCTTCAAAGGGAGACTTTGTTGCGTCGTTGGCTTGGTTTCCTCAGGTTTCACGTAAGTAATTAGCCATAACTAAGTACGCTGCTTTAACAGCGAGAAGCTTGTAGTAAGCGGTAATATCGATATGTACACATACGTGCTGCTGCTGTTGATGATACGTACGTACGCTTGCTGGCTTGGGCAGGAGGGGCTGACCCCGTCCTCCTTCCCACCCGGCCGCCCTGGAGCCCAGCGGACGTGCGTAGATGATCATTGTGATGAGGAGGGAAAAGGGGCTGCAGCCAGCAGCCCTGCGAAGGGCTCTTGCTCCCGAGGAACAACTAAACACAGCGCAGAGGTCTCCATCCAGGAGCCCCTGCCCATCGAGAGGCTGTCGGTGATTTAAAATGTGATGGGACCACGGGGAACGGGCAAAACTGGGCACGCTGCTCCCCGAAGCACCATCGGTGGGTATTGCCGGGGTTATCTGCAGCCCTGTGGAGAAGCCAGCAGTATTTCACCTTCCTGTTGAAGAAAATGATTTTCCTTTTAAGACCCCAGAAGGGCTTTGGCTCTTGGGAGACTTTCCTCTGTTTATTTGTTCTCTGATGGAAAAGGACCAAGATTTATCATCACAGCAAGAAATAAAGGGATGTAAAAATGCTCTGTTTTTCTACAAGGCTCCTTCTAAACCCACAGGGCTCAGGCTTTAAATGAATAAGGAGATAATTATCCTGGCCTACGAGCAGCGGTGCATGGGATAAAAGCTCTGAGTAGGGAAGGGAGATGGCCACAAATCAGTGTCTGAGCTAGTGAGAGCTGATCACATCCCGGGGCGTGATCCTCCACTTGCAATAGCCCCAGAAGTGTGTGCCAATGTGAAAAGAGAGCACGGATGTGGTAGAGACCCCGTGGGTCCAGGGGGATGGAGAAGCGAAGATGCGATGGAAATCTCTGCCACCGGGACTATTTTGGGGAAGGTGAAGCAGGAACGTGCTTTCACATGCGTGCAAATAACTACCACGGCCGATTGCTGGAGCATTTTAATAGCAGCCGGCGCGTCTTCTGGCTGTTCCTGTGCTCAAGCACACAAAAGCTTGAAAAGAAGGAAGGGCACGCAGAGGGCAAGCTGAAGGCCACGAGGAAGCCTGCAGAAGAGCCCTTGGCTTTGAAATCCTGCCTCGCCGGTCAGCTCATCCTGCTGGAAAGCCTTCCTCGTGAATGATTTGTGTGCAGAGGAGCTGAAAGCCCTGGCTGAGTGAAAAGCCCTGGTGTTGGGATCTTCTGGAAGCAGTATGGAACAAGTCCTTCTCCCACAATCTCACCTTTTAATTAAGGAAGACAGGCTGTGGGAATGATTAATGAAATAAAAAAGTCACATGAGAATCTGTGGCTGAGCTGAGGAGCACAGCAAGCTCTCCTGATCCCCACACAGGGACCTAGAGCTCCTCCTCCTGCCTTCCCTTCTCGCCTCGTGTCTTTATCCACTTACGAAAGTGGCACGAAGAGCTTAATTTGTAATCGAAATTAATTAATTAATTAGTTAACTGACCTTCCATGGCCTCAAACAGATCTGGACGTGCTACACCACCTTCGTGGCACCGTCGTCCCGCGTTTCAGCCCTCCGTGCTGGGCACGGTTCGGGTGGGTGCCCGAGGTGCCTGTGCGCTTCTTCCGAGGTCTGCAGGAGAAGCTCCACGTGCACCTGCCTCGAGCTCCGGGTGCCCAGAGGTTTCCCTCCTGCTGTCTCCTCCGGTGGAAACAGGATTGGAGAGCGGAGGGGAACAACGTTGCTGGTGTTCCCCGGGTTTGTGTGTGATGGTTGCAGCGTCTGCGCAGTTTAGTTGTCTCCTCCTGCTGTTGATTTCTGACCCCTAATAACTGCGTGGGGCTGGGAAAAAAAATACCTCAGGAGTAGTGAAGCTGGGCAAGATCGTGGAGATGAGCAGAACAAAGTGATCGGTCAATCTTCACCTGGGCACGTGATGAGCTCTCAGCGGGTCACGCACTGAGATCTGGACCCCAGCTAATCAGCTCGTCCCCCTCGTGCCCCCACGCAGGGCAGAAGTCCCCCTGTGGGAAATAACCGTGGGGGACACCTCCTGAGGGCTGGCTGGGGATGCTGGCAGGTCCCCGAGTCGAGCGTGCTCCTTCAGGGCGTTCGGCGCTGCCGATATGTCGCGACCCTGTTGTGCAGAGATACGGAGCTCCATTCCCCCGGGCTCTCGAGCATCCGAGTGGCCGCGATTCACCGGAAGGGGATGATCGTGGATCGGCGCAGCCCTGGGATGAAGAAGAGGGAGAGAAATACGAGTGCACACTGCCTTCGTTGCGCCTTTCTGCGTTCGCTTGTGCCGCACCGGGCTCCGGCGGACGAACGGGATGTCTCCGGGCGGCTGAAGCTTTGGGCAAGCTGCGGGGGGAGCGGCTCTGGAGCCGGGGAAGGGCTTGGNGGCGGGGAGGCGGCGGCCCCCGAGAAGGAGCCGCTGCTCAGGTGAGTCCCCCCCCGGTCCCCGTCCCACTGCTGCTCCGGCCAAGGGGATGCTCCGAGCCCGGCCCCTCCGAGCCCTCTCCCACCCTACGCGTCACCCGTTGCCCTTTTTCCCTGGGCGGGCTTGCTGGGGTCTTGCAGCCGCTGCTTTTTGCCCTGCCGGAGGCCAAGCCAAGGCTCCGGAGGGGTTTGCTCCCGGCTTTCGGCTCGCTTTCTGCTTCGGCTGTGTCTCACGCCCCGTGGCGTGATGTGCGCCCGACCGCTGCGTGCGCTCGGTTTTCAAACGACTGAATTGAACAAGTTTCTATACGGGGAGACTCGAAAACCGTGGGGCCAAGCCTCAGGGTTAGGGTTTCCATAGGGGAGGCCGAGGAGAGGAACAAAACGGGGGTCCTGCCTGGGCTCCCCGCATCCCTGCGCAAGGCTCACAGGCTGGGGATGCTGGAGAGGGAGCACCCTCGGGGAGGGTGAGGGCTGCGCAGCGTCTGCAGCTCAAGACGCTGTGTTAAGCCTTTATCCGAAAGCAGTGCGCACGCTGATTTCTGGAGAGATTTTCTTTCCTCTCCGCTGTCAGCCTCTGAGGTTGAAAAGATGAAAGACCTCTCTAAGCCGTGCGCAACCCGTGCCCGCGCGGAAGCAGGGTTCGCAGCACCTCTCCGTCCTCCCGCGGCTGCTGCGACGTCCCTCGGCACCGCTGGGGCAGAGGCGTTCCAAGGACGCGGGTGGCACGCACGCGGGGTGACCTATTTAGTTAGCGGGGAGTCGCGGGAGCCAGCAACAGGGATTGAAACGTCCTGATTTCGTGCTGTTAAAGCAGTTACCTAAATAATAACCGGATAATCCTGAGCATGGGGCCTGCAGCCCAGGAAATTCGTATTAACCTAATGAGAGCTCGGCGCACGTGTGGAGAGGTGCGAGCGCTGCCGTGCACCTTTCTTTAGCAACTTGCCTTCGTACGCCGATCCAATTAATGCTGGCTGTAAGCAGGAAAGCCTGCACAAATGCTGGGCATTTGAAAGGCACCTGCTATTGCGCGAGTGTGGCGGCATAATTAATCTAATGGCCTAATTGCTGGCTTGTCCCTGGGTGGGAGACTTTGGGGTTTCATATTTCAAAGTGGGGATCTTGCAAGAGCGCAGTACTTTTTTTTTATTGCGGTGCTGTTTAAAATGAATGACTTGTCTGAGATTTCAGGTCTGTTAGCTGCGTTTTACTATTTCGAAGCTGGGAGTCCCGGTGTAGCCGCCTGAATGTTGACTGTGTGACTTTTCACCTCACTTTTCCCAAGCCTCATAAATCTGATATTCAAAGAACGAAGCAGTGATGGGAAGGAAATACGTGCATAATTAGGTGCATACATTATCTGAGCGCATACAGGCCTCACCGTATCCTGTGAGGAGAGCAGGGAGAGCAGCCAGTGCTTTGCGTGGGGCTGGAGGCTGAGGATGAATAATAGCATGGTGCTGGTGCAGGGAAAAAAAAATCTGGCTAAAGCCAGCGAGCAAGTGTGCTGCAGCAAAGCACAAAAGCTGCCTGCACTCTCCCGCCCTAGGGGATGTGGAGAGGTGGGGTCTGGCTGATGGCCTTCTCAGGATGCAAAATAAACCGAGAATTTGGGCTCTGAATCCTGAAGCGTGTATAATCTGGGCTGAAAGCCCCCTGGAGCAGAAACCTGTTGGTGAAGCATTAATGCTCACCATTTTCTGGATAAAGATCAACGTGCAAAACAGTCCAAGTCCCCTCTGGCCCATGGAGACAACTGCAACTGCCACGGCAGGCTACCCATCACGTGCTCATTTTTCCCCCCGTTTCTTCATTTTTAGTGATGCTTGGCAGTAAACACGCTGAGGGGATGCTTGCCGTCGGCAGAGCTCTGTGCCCGTGCTCCCCGCTGTCACTCCCCCTTTTTGCTTGGATTTGCTGACTCCTGGGCACCACCATTGCCCCTTCTGGGCTGCGTTGCGCTCTGTGCCATGGTTTGGAAATTAAGATGCTTTGGGAAGTGCCTTGCAAGCTGTGAGGGAGTGGCGTGTGAAAAAAAAAAAAAAAAAGCTAAGGCGTGTGAGTGTTATTGCCGAATGTTGTTTTCAGGGTGAGTCGGGTGCCAAGGGCTACGGGTGGGTCGGTGAGTGGGAAGAAGCCCATTGAAGGCAGGAGGACGGTGCTGAACGCACGCTGATAGCACGCCGTGCTCGTGAGTGATGCCCTGTGGGCTGGGATGCTGTCTGCTCCATGGGGAGGCTTTGAAAATCGCACAGAAACCCTCTCGGCGTGACCAGACGCTTGCTCCGGTGTCCCAGCGACTTCCTCCTGCTCCATCCACAGCATTCGCTCCGCTCGGGGAAGCCTGGATGTGAAGACGCTGTGGGCGAGCCCGTGTCGGAAGGGCTGAGTTATGCCATCCACACCCTCAAACTTACCTTCGTTTGCTTGGCTTTAATGAGAGATTGTAGGAGATTATCTTTTCCCTTGTTACCTGTTGCTCAGGTTTTTGGTTTGCTGAAAGTCTAATTAAGCTTCCTGCAGGAATGCTGATGTCAGTGATTTTTTCTGTCTTATCCGTACGCTGGAGCTCCTCTTAGAACCCTTCATAATGCCTTGACGTCACGGATAAAGTGCCCGCAGTGTTACCTGAGGTTTTGCTGGATGGATTTCTTGCGAAAAGAATGGGTTTTGGATAGCAAATGAAATAAACAGGGGTTTGTTCTAACAAGAAGTGAGCAGGAACACAGGATGGGTGATGATATCATTGCGTAAGGCCTAAAATATTTTCCAGTTTGCAGTGTTTTTCTTAAATGTCTGGACATTTGATTAGAAACAAGGAGGCATGATGGAAACACTCTGCTGAAAGTTCTTCCAGCAAAATTAAACAACCCTGTAAAAAACCGTGCACGTCCCACTAGCAACATCCAGCCTTAGACACGGCGCATAGAAAAGCTCCCCGCCTCGGTGGGGACAGCCTTCCCAGGAGAGGATGCTCCCCTGTGCTGACCATTGCTCACATAAATCCAGAATTTCCCAAGCAGGATGAGGGTGTTTCCAACCAGTGCAGCCCCTGCTCAAGCAGGGTCAGCCAGAGCAGGTTGCCCAGGACCATGCCCAGTTGGGTTTGAGCTTCTCCATGGATGGAGACTCCACAGCCTCTCTGGGCAACCTGTGCCAGTGTTCGACTACCCTTGCAGTAGGACAGTTTTTTCTTACGTTCAAACAGAATTTCCTGTTTCGGTCTTCATCCCATTATGGGACAGCACTGAGAAGGGTCTGGCTACGTCTCCTTCGCTCCATCCCATCAGGTATTTGGATGGGATCGGGTATTAGGATCAGGCACATGGATAAGATCGCCCCGAGCCACCTCTTCCCCAGCCTAGCCAGGCTTCTCAACGGAAGTACCACGTGCTTTGCTCAAAATAAAATGCTGCCCAACGGCAATGCCTTTGAGGAGAAGATGGGTGGAAGCAGAAGCTGCTGCCTTGGCCAAGAGGCACGGGAGCGGCTTCACACGCAGCCGTCCCCTTGCCCGCTGCTCAAGGCGTTCCCCTCCATGCACGAAGTCTGCGTGGGGACAGCTCGTCCTGCTGGGCAGAGAGAAATACCCGCCAGAGCTGCCGGGATTTTTGTGTCTAGGTTAATTATAACTGTTCCCAGGCTGAGCTCGGGGAGGCCGGGGGGGCTTGCGCGGGGCTTGCGGTGGGGGTCCCAGCCAGCGGGGGCGATGGGGAGATGCCACCTTTCATCCCCACGGATGGGTGCTCGCGGCTCCTCTGTCTTGGCTGCTCAAATAGCGTCTCGCCTCTTTAGCGTGTGTAGGGTGCCGGTATAGACACCGTGAAGAGAGATTTAAGCTTGCAGAAGGGATCTTTGGGAAGGCCAAGGAGGCAAAGTGATGCTCGGGTGGGTAACGCAGCCTCGCGTCCCCTCTCTGCAGCAACAACAACCCGTACGCCTCCTTCGGAGCCACGCTGGCGCGGGACGAGGAGCAGAACCTGTGGAGCACCCCGCACGACGTGACCCACACAGAGGCAGACGACGACCGGGTGCTGTACAACATGATCGTGGTCAGGAGCCAGCTGGACAAGGACTCCGAGGTGAGGACGGGGCTGCCCATGGCCTGTTTCATGGAGCACTGGGATCGCAGGCTCAATTTCCTAGCTTACTGGGATTGGGTTTTGTCCGGTATTTCCCTGTTTGGTGTTGCTGTGATGGGGATGGCGTTAGCCCTGCCTGCGGTGGCCACATCCTCGGTACGTGGCGTTCGCCTGGCATCGTCGGTGCCTTGGGCTGAGCTGCTGCTCCAGTGAGGCATCACGTTAAATACTTCTCTAGTGGGTTGTACAACAATTATCGAGAAGCGGAGAGCTGGCACAGCACGGAAGAATCATTGCTGTTACATAAACGCTGTTTTGCAGCCCTGATTTCCTTTGCTAAAGCACTTCTGTGCGAAGGAGATTTCAGTGGCCTGATTAGGACCGTGCTGTAGCAAATACAGACACATTTCCCCATCTCCGATTGCTTTTCAGACTCCAAAACTCCAAAATGTTTTCAGAAAAGCCTGGAGGCTTCTCATTTAATTTCAGCACAATCCCATTTCATCCAGGAGACCGCAAGATCATAACTCTTCCCCGCTGCGAGACAGTCCCCTTAAACCAAAAGCTTTCACTAGAAGGTATGGCTGAGATAAAAAATACAAATTTTAAAATATCAAAATATACTTTTCCTTCCCCACTGCTCTCTTCTCTACCTTAGAGTTGCTTGTCTTGGAGAAGACACGGAGCTTCACCCAGCTCAAATGGGTTGGAGGAAACGAGGACAACTCCATTCAGGGGCTGCACGGGTTGTTGCAGAGCTGGGTGGACTTCAGGGCAGCGCTGAAGCTAAGCAAAGGAGAGCACGTGACAGTGCCTGATACCAGCCTTTCAACTTGATTTAGGGCTCATTATAAGGCAGGGCTCATAAAAGCTATTATTAGTTATACAACGGCATCGCAAGTGCTAAAAAGAGGCTCCCTGAGCAAAGGAGCATTGTGTGGCAGCCCTGCTCGGGTTGCAGATGTGAGTGTAAGTCATGGGCGAGCAAGAGAACGCTCCTGCACCTGCTTGTTCAGGAACAACTGCACTGTTTTGTTTGCGGTGCAATTAGTAAAAAAAGCCCGAGGAGTTCAACACCAGGCCGACTTCGAAGAAAGTCAGCTCAAGATGTGCTTTTGGGAACGGCTTTTCTGCTGCATGCACCTGGGAGGAGACAGCTTGCTGCAGTGCAGCGTGGCTTGAGTAACCGCGAAGGTCTGTGTGAACTGAGCTGCGGCGCGGTGCCCTCCGCAGCCCCGTGGCTGCCTCTGCTTTACAGCCGGGGAAACTGAGGCACGCAGGGGCAAGCCACGTGCATTGCTTAGCCTTGTTCAGGAGTGCGCCTGGGTCTCCTACATCTCACCCAGGTCCTGTTATTTGTTTAAAAAGAAGACTCGAGGATATCCAAGCTGTTGCAGTCTCCAGCTGCAGCCCTTGCCCTTGGTGCCAGGACAGGGAGGAATTTGGCCTGGAAACCCAACATTCCTGCGTTCGGCCCCGGGTGCCGAAATCTCTCCTTACTCCAGTGAGCATTGAAAAACTAGGCCAGATTGCGTCGCCCTCTCCTCCTAATGAGAGAGAGAGAGAGAGAGAAAAGTCTAATTGCAAAACAGTGCTGGCCTGCAAAAGCCATAATCTGCTCTGGGAGCTGCTGCTGGCAGGCTGGTCCCCGGGAAGCGCGCGGATGCCGTGGGGCAGGGGCCGGGGCCGAGCAATGGCTGCTTCTTCATATGGCACACAAGCGTCACGAAACCGTAGCTCTGTTCTTTTAAATCTTGGTTAAAATAGGACCGAAAGGAGAAGTGACCCCTGGATTTCCGCCCCGGATTTAACAGAGAGACTTCAGCGTGCTGTGCACTTACTTTATGCTTTCCCACCTTCATCTCAGTGATTTCCTAGCGCAGGATGTTGGAAGGACCACAAAGAGCAGGTCACTCCACGTGTCTACGTGACACCACCGCGGCAATCAAACCAGAATCGCGTTTTCCTTAATCTAACCCACTTCTGCTTTCTTTTGCGTTTTCTTTTCTAAAATCACTGTGCGCATAGAGACCAGGTGCTGTGAGCTAGGAGAGGAGAAGCGGAGGGCCAGGATGCAACGGCAGGGGAGAACCCAGGAGCCCCCGTCGCCAGCAGAATAACCAACGCTAAGTCCTACTAAGCGTGTACCTTTCTGGCGGCGATGCCAGGAGTGTAAACTTACAGGCATCAATGAATGGATGAAAAAAAACAAGTTCTCCTCCTCTGTGCTGTTCCCTGTAACCTGAGTAAGCCTGCAGGGTTTGGTTGGTGGAAACAAACTGGTAACTTCACGTGCCCAGGGGTAGCCTGTAATCCTCCTTGGAGGAGTCTGTTTACATTGTTTGCCTGCACAGGCATTTTCTGGCAAGTCTTCACATCAAGACAGCCCGTTTTTCTGAAAGCGCAGCTGTAGCCCATCTGTAAGTCAGGGAGGCTGGTGAGGGCTGACCACCACCTCCACGTGTACAATTGCAACAGAGCAATATTTGAGGCACGGGAAAATGATGCGATTTGCCTGAGGCCACGCAGTGGCAGAGATGGGCGATACGTCCAGCTCGGTGTCCCACATCACCTACCGGGCTGTTTGTCCCTGGTTTGGTCGTGCAACATTTAATCTCTTCATTCCTACCCTTTTTGGCACCAGCATGCAGGAGGCAGGAATGAGCCAGGATCCAACCCACACCTGACCCATGCGGAGCCGTTTCTCCTCCTTGTCCCTTCCCATCTGCCCCACTCCATGAAACTTGGCAGCTCCAGTGCAAATTCCGTGTGACCTTAGCTTGCGTAACGATGGCAGGGCTGCTCCTCGCCGAACCAGGGCAGCAGGCTCTTCAAGGCAGGCACCGTGACGCCCTGGGTGTGCCCGTTTCATGCACACTTGCTCGTCCTGCTTGATGCTGTTTGCTGGGAGTGACGGCTGATGGGGCCACGGGACGTGGTGGAGCCAGCTGGAGCACCGCACGATTGCAAAAGCCACCGTGCAACAGCTACACGAGGCAAGATTCACCGGAGCCTCCTAAAACCACGGACATGTAGTCTAAGCTGGTTGGTCCTCCGGAGCCGATGGGCACAGAGCTGCAGGTGATGGGCCTCCCCCGGCGCACCTCCGTGCAGAGATGCCCAGCTCTGCTTGCGGAGAGCAGGGTCCGTGCGGTGCCGTGGGTGAGATGCTGACCTTGGGGAGGACGGGTTTTGGAGCGGCCATCCTTGGGGAGGACGCAACGACCCGCAGCTCTGCACTTCCCTCTGCTTGAGGCCGGCGAGCGCAACGTTGGGTGCACTTTCAGAAGAAAAGCGTGGGCAAGAGAGGGTGTGCACAGAGAAAACCAGAAAAGCCGTAGCTGAAGGGCTGGCCTAAGGGGACTGGTAATGCTAACGCAGCCTTTGGAGATCAGAACTGTCATCAAAGCTCGTCAAGGCTTGGGTCAACATTTCGAATACGGAAAAAAGGTTTCTCTTTTTTTCCTGCAGGATGGCTCCCACCCCACGGCATCGTCAAACCCGTTGTGGTGCAAAATAAAACCCTAGAAGTGGAGGTGAAATGAGGACCTCTGGGAAAACGAGGCGTTATTTAAGACGCTGCGTAGAAGCGGGGCCAAGGCGCTGTTCCAGCACGCAGCCTGCTAGCGCGGAGGAAAGCGTTTTGTGGGACTGCTGTGGCTCCAGCGAGCCTCCAACGTTAACAGCAGGCGACGCGCTAAGCTGAGATGTGCGATGGTGGCTCAGTGGATGAACGTGCATCTAGAGTTTATTTGCTCAGCTACTTCACACCGGGCGAGAGCAGGAGCGTCCCTGGGTGGGGGGTACTACTACCTGGTCTGGGGTTTTGCCGTTTTTCACTAGTAACTGTGTTTTAAGCTCATTTCCTAAAAAACTCGGAAATCAACAGTGATAGAAATTGGTTTTGAGGGAATAAGGGAAATGGCCTTGGTAGAGTTGCTTTGGCAACATGAAGAAAACTCCCTGCTAATTAGGAAATTTCCATCTGAGCAGGGATGAAAAGTAGGACAGTGCTTGCCTGTTCTCTTTGGCGCATTTCTTCCAGAGTTATGTACCAGCCTGGCTTCTGTTTAATGCCCAGCATCTCCTCACTTCCGTTTGGCATTGCATATCACACTGGAGATGTCCAGGGAAGTTTTCCTAGTAAACACTGAAGAGCTGAGCGTTCAGGTGAGCGATGCAGCCTGGCCTCCACGCTCCCCATGTGTTTACAGTTGCAGCTGCACATCTCTTCCCTCCGGTGAGTTTTGCTGTCCTGGGCCGAGGCGTTGAGGAAGGCATCCCCCTCCGGTGCTGGTGAGCTGGTCTCCAGAAGACCGCTCAAGGAAAGCACGGTCTGATAACGGAGGGTGTGCATGCACGCAGGGTCCGTTTGTTTCGTGGGAGAGCAACCAACCCATCCTCCGGAAATGAGCCTGAGCGGCTGCTGAGGACACGCAGGTCAGCCCAGCACCTCCTGGCCTCACAGGAACCTGCTGGTGCTGAGGCAAAGATGCTGAACTTCTTTTTCCCAAGGCTTTGAAAATTTTGAAAGTGCAGGTGGGATTTTAGTGGAGTCCCCCGCTGCTCCCAGGGTATTTTAGCTCATGGACAAAGGTTTTTCTCAAGTCCCCACTGGCGTATGCTGTGCCCTGGTATTTAGTTTAAAACAGCAAAACTGCAAAAAAAAACCAGGGCCAGGAATCGTACCCAGGTTTGTTTTCCTATGCTTAATTCAGATTTTGGCAAAAGGCTATTTTCCTTACATACCAGATTTTGCATGCATTGCAGGGTTACCTCAGTCCTGTAGAAGCACTGAGGGGTTTGATGAAGACCAGGCTCCTGCTGCACTTTCCCGAAAGCCGCCTGGACGTGGTCCTGGGCAAGGTGCTCTGGGTGGCCCTGCTGGAGTAGGGGTTGCACCTGATGGACCCAGAGGTGCCTTCCCACCTCAGCCGTTCTGTGATTCTGTGAATACAAGAAGCCTCCTCGCTGCTCCAGAAGCAGCAACATCTCACTGGGCAAGAGGCAGGAACGGGGACGGGGGCGCCGAGAGGAATGGCCAAAACCGAGTCTCCATGAATCCCACCCACAAGACCATGCCGGGTCTTCTCTGACCTCTTCCTCCTGCTGTGCCTCCTCCCAGCCTTCAGCGGGGAACGTGCTGGATCATCTTCCAAGCCGCGTTTTCGTGGCTGTGCCGTTCAGCTCAGAGGTGCTCGCCCTGCTGAAGACGGGAGGAAATCGGTCCCACCTCAGCAGCAGCAAGGGCTGAGGGAGCACGGGGCTTGGCACAGAGCCCCAGCTCCCTGCCCTCGGGCGCAGAGCATCCTCGGCCTCATGATCCTGCGAAACGCTCCCTCCGCAGGTCACGTCCTGGTGACTCACGGGTGCGCGTGGGTAACACCCTCGCCAAGGTCTCTGATGTTGCCTGCTCCTATGATGTGGGGCCAGACAGGCTTTGCTTTTCCGCTGCTGCATGGTTAAAGGGAGATGCTTTGTAAAGTAATTTTAGAGGGGGGGAAAGCCGCTGTTAATTCCTCATTAAAGCAACACAGAGGACAGCCCCCTGCTCGCTGCATTTAGGATGTCTGTGCTGCAAGGAAAACTCGGTGGTTCCTGAGGCTGATGGAGAGCGGGGCATGTGTCTGCTGGGGAGCCCGGCCCGGAGCCGCCCGGCCTCACCCGGATAATCCCTGCTTTTCAAGCCCCTCGTAGCACAGCGTGCTGGCTGGAGGGCAGCCAGAGGTGACAAATCGCAGGCGATGGGCGATGCAGAAAGCCGTAACCTAGATTCCCTCAAACCAAAAATAGACAGGGGAAATCGTGCTGCTCTGAATCCGGAGAGCATCAGGAGCAGCTTCCCCGTGTGCTGAGCCCTGCTGGCTGCTCGGATTTGGACAGGACCAGGGCCCTCTCCCACCCGCCGGCCCCAGGCTCCTGCCTCCTCCCTTTCCATGGCCGAGGGCTGAAATAGCATTTGGCTTCCTTTTGCTGGCAGCCAGGTGCCCTCGTGCGCAAGCTGCAAAGCTGCACCTTTACAGGGCAGTCATTTAATTCTTGGCAGCCGTGGCATATTGGCCAGCTTGGGGGAAAAAGCGGTAAGAAATCTCCGTCTCTTCACCAAATCGAGGAAACTCTGTGAGGCACCAGCTGTTGGAAAAACAGCGGGGTTTCTAAAGCGTAGTCTGCCTTCATGGGTGTTCATCACCACCGTGAACCCAGGGAGGAAAATCCCAAGGGGACGGCGCAGATGAGCACCCGTTTATTCTGCAAGAGCACATCTGTGCTGTCTGCTGCTCAGCAGTGTGATTAATTACGGCTGTTAGCACAAGGAAATTATCTGAGTGATGCTACAACCCGCTGCGTGGATGCTTCTGTCAATGCATCCTTTCCAGTGTGTACGTTCATTAAGTTGATGTAGGAAAAATACTCCTGGTTGTGTTCCAGCACACGTGTGTTTCCACTGGAATGTCTGCTTGTGCAAAGAGGCGTCTTTAAAGAACACAGCCTCAGAACCTTCCCCTTTACACAGTGTCCCATTATGCAGACACAAAGCTGGAGGCCGAGTCTGGGGATTCAGCTGTGTAAGGTGAGGCGTTAACTTCATGCACTGGCAGTCACCAAGGATAGTTTTTATTTCAAATGGTTCCAGCACCCCTCTTACCTTCTATTTAAAAAATAGTACCCCAGCCTTTAAAAAAAAATAGTCTATTTTTATTGTTCCCAAGTGCTTTTGAAGACCTGCCTGCTCCAGGTAGATGCCAAAGAGGGGGCCGAGCAGTTTGGAGCACAGTGTGCGTGACCCCTGTCGACACAGCAGCAACTTTTAGTACTGGCTGGGGTGGTGGGGTCTGGGGAAAAGGGCTTTGGACCACAGGAGCAGGGCAGAGACCGAAGGGCACGTTTGGAGGTTCGTGTTGATCTCCATCTAGGTCAGCGTTACGATTTCCAGTGCAGAGCAGAGCGGCAGGTTTATGTTCTCCCTGTCCCACCAAGGAGGCTACTTCGGCCGTCGGCAACACCGAAGCTGAACTCTGTAATCCCATTTCAAGGTCACTGGAAGCCCGCTTAGCCTATGCTAAGAAGACGCAGAGAAACTGTACCAAAAGTTAAGCTAAAATATTCTACGTTGCTCAGCACAACTTCTTCCAGAGGCAACGGAGGCCTGGCCATCAACCTTCACAGCGATCCCTCACTGCCAGCGTCGTCGGTTTAGCTCTGGCTCCATTTCTAGAAGTTGAAATTCCCAGAAAAAAGTTGAAATCTCTAGAAAAGCAGCAGAGGCCTCCCCATGTGCAAATGACTGAGTATGTTATCCCTTTGCTTTGCAGGAATGGCAAAAGCTCAACTATGATATTTATACCTTACGGCAAACCCGGAAAGAAGTGAGAAGCAGGTGGAAACACATTTTGGAGGATTTAGGTAAGCTAAAGGACAAAATGTCTTTTTTTGTGGTACCGAATGAGAGGACCCACAGCTGAAAAGCCCATGAACCACGACCAGCAGGAGGGGCCAGAGGTGAGGGTCCAGGAGAGCCCTTCATGCCCACAGCAGCATGCACAGTCATCCATTTCCAGTTTCCTTCTGCAAGCTTAGCAAGAATACCTGGGAGGTCACCCTGTGTTTTTATAAACAACATAAGCAGGGGGAAATGAATATTCTTTCCATAGTTTATCACAGATGCATCTAGTTTTCTCGCTTAGCTCATGCCAGCTGATCGGAGCTAAACCACCCACTCTGCTTGCTCCAAAATGAAGTTGAAATATTCTTTCACCAAACAAAATTGCTCAACGGCAGCCCTCCTACTCCTGCTAGTTCCTAGCCTGCCAATAGCGAACTGCACCCACCGGCCCTGTGTGCTCAGCCGCTCCTCCGGAGGCGGCAGCAGCGGGCGTAACCTGGTTTTGGCACTGAGCGCAGCGCGTGACACCCAGGCCAAGGAGATGGCCGTGCTGGCACAGCAGCTGAGCGGCTTACTTCGTGCTCTGGAGGCGGCTGGTGGCTAGCGAGAGGAGGGCGTGCAAGTTGAGCGCACCTGCTGGGCTCGTGGCTGCTCAAGGACATCGTCACTAGGAGCAAAAGAGATGGGCATCTCGGCCACTCCTGCCCTACCTGCTGTTCTGGCGTCTGGATGGGAGGAACACTAAGAGTTCGTAACCAGGTGTCAGTGTTCAGCTTTGCCAAGGTGCTCGCGCAGCCTGTGCAGACCAAACGTGGGAGTGACCACTTGACATCCTTACAGCCGTCCCTGCGCGTTGACAAGGACTCTCCCAAGCAGCCACATCTCCCTCACGTCCGCAGTAGCTCCAGAGCTGGTTTGCAAAGGGTTGGGAAGGTCATGGCCAGGGATCATTTGGCCTTAGCAAAGCTAGGTGTGAAAGCAGAAGTGAAACCTGCTACCTTTTGCTATCTACACCTACGTTTTAATCATAAGGCCATCACTCTTTTCCCTGTAAGTGTTTTCAGATAACATGCATCACCACCAGCTCCCTGGAGCTGAATGAAGAGTTAATGTTAGCAATTATGTTTAAAGATCTCTTGATCACCACCCTGATTCATTCTCCTCCCCTTTTCCTTCACTGGGTACCCTTCCTGTAAGAGATGCTGACGGCTACAGGAACAATCGCACGTGCATTCATTACTGCCAAAGGTTTTTTATCGCTGTGACTTATAACTCACCAGCAACATACCGCTGTAATCGCTGAGGTGCTCAGGAAGCCCCACCAGCCCCAAAAGCTCTTGCACTGTTTACATCAGGAGCATACAAGGGCAGAATCAACACCCAGGGTTTCGGTAGGGCTGTTTGTGTCCCTTCTCTGGAAAACTAGCACCTTGCTCTGAATTTTTTTTATGATATTTTTTTCCCCAGCCAGCAAGCTCATGCCTGCCCCAAGTGCAGACAAGGAGCCTGCTGTGGGGAAGCTCTGGTTTGTTTTAGTACGTAGGGAAAGCAGCAGCCCCGGGTGGAGGGGGAATAAGGAACTTCACAAGAGCATGGAGTGCTCAGGGATGACCACTGCTGCCCGCATGTTTGGCTCCTTTCTCTAACACCTCTCTTCCCCAGGGTTCCAGAAGGAAGCAGACTCCCTTTTGTCAGTGACCAAACTCAGCATCATCAGTGACTCTCAGAACATGGGAAAAGCCCGGGACATCCTGCTAAAGCTGTCCGAAGAGACAAACATCTTCCCGACCAGCTGGCAGCTTTCTGAGCGCTACCTCTTCGTGGTGGTGAGTAGCTCCGGGTGTGCCTCCCTCCCTGCCACCCCTGGCTCTGCAAGCGAGCTCAAGCACAGGGGAGCAGGTAGGTGACCTGCACTGGAGGAAGCTCAAGTACCTGGTGGCGTCTGGGTCACCCTCATCAGATGTTGCACTTGTAGCTCCTCGGAGACGTCAGTGTTGTAGCATCATCAATTTGCCCCCAAAGGTGCTATGCAATTGGGTGCTCTTGTAGCCTGTTAATGAAGTGGGAGAAGATTAGACCTAATGCCTGGCTTAATCTGAGAGCCACGGAGGGAGGACCCCAACCAGGGAGCTGCTGCTGCCTGAAGCAGCCCACAGTGCTTGTAAAACCCCATTGCTTTGGCAGGACCGGCTCATAGCTCTGGATGCTGCAGATGAGTTCTTCAAGATGGCCAGTGTGGTGTACCCAAAGAGAGCCAGCGTGGAAAGCGCGGATGAAAAGTGCGTCTCCGCTGCAATGCCCTGAGGAGCATGCCCCACCGGTGCGGACAGCAGGTTTCCTTCCTCTGGGACCGGGCTCCTCTGCCGAGGGGTTGTAGCACGCGTAGTGCCGTTCCTTGTTTCCCTGCCGAGAAGCAATCGGGCTGGCCGGAGCAGAGCCGTCAGCCAGGGCTGTCCCATGGGGAGGGCATGGGAAGGGGCCTGGTGGACACCAACCCCAAGGTGCTCCCAGCAGACAGGAGCAAGAACTGCTGTAGCGTAGCCCTGGTGGGAGGCCACCAGCCGAGTAGTGTGTGCGATAGGCATGGGGGGAACCGCCGCGCAAGGCGCTGCTACCAGTAGCTGCAAAAGTTGAGATGTCTCTAGTAGCAAGCACTGCAAGGAGGTCCACGTTGCTACCTTCCACTGGAATCAGCAACCTCCCTCAGCCCTCCCATCCAGGAGAACCAGCAAGGAAAGAAAAATACCTTGGTCATCTACATGTACATCTTTGTGACGTTTCTCTGCTCGCTGGTCCTCTTCCTTGTCCCCGCCGGGCTGATCCCAGCTCCCACTGGCCCAGCAGGCCAGCAAACGGGCAGGAGCATTGCGTGGCTGGGAGAGGAGCTAACATCAGGAGCCTGGTTCAGGTGGGTGCTGAGGCCCCAGCGATGAGTGGTTTGCAGGCGCTTGTGTCGAGGGATGCTCAGCCCAGCACTGTAAATGAAAGTAGATTTTAGGAAGGCTCCAGGGTTGGACCTGCTGAGAAATTTTCTCATGTAATATCCTCAGATTGGTCACACTGATGTCTTAATTCATTTCTGAAAGTTTTGGTCTTAATTGCAATAGAAAAACCACTGTAAAATTGCAGGTACGGTCCGTGTATATGGTTACTGCTGTTAATGAAGATTTTTAATGAACGTCGTTTATATATATGTATTTTTTTTGTCTGATAATGAGCAATAATTTCAAAACACTGGATTTCATCATTTAAAAACAAGTGGAAGTTCATCACTGATTAACACATTTGCTGCTAATGGACCAGTTAAAAATGCTGGTTACATAGGACTTCCCAAAATAGCAAAACAGAGCTTTTATTAGTTTATACCTACAGAGTTTGAAATATATGTATTTATGAAATATTTCTGTTTGTCAGTCTTCCTGGGAAACACTTCTGTCAACTCTGGACATCAATGAATACTGAATTTAATAAAAAAAAACATACTACAAAACCAAGGCTTCTTGCTCTCTGTGTGACCTTATTCAGGCAACAACATTTATCTCAACTGCTGATAGCAAAAGGGCTGAGGTATCTGTAGAGCGTGGGCTTCTGCAACCTGTTCTCCACGCACTTATACAGCTTGCCTCTTGACTTACAAGAGAAAGGTCATTTTTCCAGCGTAAGACCAAAGCCTTCATAGAAGATGATGGGGACTGATGTGAATTTCAATGGGATTTGGAGTTTGGTGCCCAGTTCCCACTGATTTTTTTTAGCGGAAGTTCAGCTGCACTTTGGAAAACCTCCCACGTTTTTTACAGAAAATAAATAAACTTTAGTGCATGGCAACTCTTGCGCTAGAGGGTTTGGTTTGAACAAACTGTTGCAGAACAGGGAGATCTGGCGGTCTGAGGAAAACCACGCCAAAGTACACACCACGGAACAAAAGCCAGCCCTTGGGATATTATCATTTTGTACTTCTACGCGTTATGTAAAGCCACCCGATGTGATCCTTCACTTCTGTGCAGCAGGGAGGAGTGACCAGGCTGAGGGACCCGGGCATCAAACTGTGTACTGATCACAACGTGAATAGGAAAAGGTCTGTCAGCCCTGCCGCTCGTGCCTAAACCTGGCCATGGGGGAATCCGCGAATATTGCAAAACAGCCTTTGGTTAAGTATAAGGATGCAGAATGTAAAAAATTCTGCAACTTGAAAAATGAGGGAAGCCAGCAGTAACTGTTTTCCTACAGCTCCAAGCTCAAGCTGGTCATTCTGCTCATCTCCGTAGAAGACTGACAAACTGAATTTCAGTTACCAAAACGAAGAGAATAATTTGCCTTTTCTAACTTGCATAGAAATTACCAGGGAGACACACATCTTTAACTTTTGGTTCGCTCAGATTTGGGCTTTCTTCCTGTGCTGGCAGGAGGAGGAAACACGGCTTAGTTTGTCTTCAAGCGAGCCTCTGGCTGTGCCTCAGAGACGGGCAGCAGAGGACCCCCCACCTGGGACCCAGGTGCAGCACACACACGCACTGGTATTTCCACCATAAGGTTCACATATTCCTCAGCTGCTTATTTACACGGGCCTGTCACAGGGGTTTAAAAGATGCATTTAGGCTTTAACAGAGGAAAAGGTGCCCATGTCTGTGCAGCAGATATGGTGAGACTATCCTGAATAATGGCAAGAACAAAGATGGGGAAAGAAGCGCACACAAAAATCTCCAAATTAAACTCACTCCAACTTTTGGGTGAATTAAAATCACTGACATTAGCAGGGGAAAGGCTCCTGGGCAGCATTTGCATTTTGGGTGTTTGAAAACGTGAGACTAAACTGAGGAGACGCTCGGATGCTGAGAGCAGTTCGGACACCCGGGGACAAGAAGCACCTGAGCGTCACTCCCTGGGGCTGTTGCAGCATGGGCTGCGCGCTGTAGGACTTCAGGAGGACAGGCGGCTTTACCGAATGGACCAGGACAACTCACTAGGCAGCAAATCCCTCTGCATCATGAAAAATGGAATAAAGATGTCATAAAAGCATAACTCTCGTAAAGAGCATCCAAGTCAGAGCTTTCCTGGGGATGCTGCAGCACCACCGTGGTCCTGGGTGGGGGGAATTCACCCCCTGGGAGCAATTACCCCATTCACTAGAAGCACGTTTGGGTTTCTCTCGTCTGATGCGCTCTCTGGCATCCCTCCAGACCTCTAGCTGCCGTTCAGATGGGTTTCAGCCTCCCGCAGGGCCCGTAGCGCACTTGAGCAGATGTATTCGACAGCCTCCAGGTCTCAGGTGCCACCAGGCACCGCAAGCGGGGTGCCAAATCCTGCCCGCGCCCAGCGAAGCCTGCAAGCGCCCAGCTGGGAAGCGGTGGCTGTAAGACAGCTCAGCGAACACCAGATGCCACTGTTCCCTTAGCCGTGCCATGGCGTGCTGTGGGAAATCATCTTTACAATGCAGGGAAAATTTTCATAACCTTTTCTTGAATGCATGAAGTCTCAAGTCTCTCAAGCCTGCAAGAGTTGGCTTTCTAATAAAAGATCGGGTTTTAGATGTTTAATAGTTGCTCTGGCAGTTTCCAGGAGGTGGTGGTGAGCCCCTCTCTCTTTCAGAGGTTCTCAGGGTCTCTGCTCCTGCTTGGAAGTGCCACTCAGCATGGGGCTGGGTGCTGCAGGAGTGAGCATGTTCACTAGGAACACTTCTCTTCCTAAATGGAGGGAGACTTCAGCACCCCTTCCTTAGCCAGAAAAGGAAAAATGCCAAGAATTCTTTAAGACAAGCAATGTCAGAGGGTTTAGAGTACATGTCTGGGCTCACTTGGCTTTCAGATATTTTTTTTTTTCCTCAAAATGACTTTGTATTTAACTAATATTTCAACTGGAAAGAATAAAAAAAAAAAAGACAACATTTCTCATCCATCTATAAACCATAGCCAGGTGTCACCAGGGTTTCCTTTTCCTAGGCCATAACAGTAACAGGCACAACTAACCCAGTTCCTACGACAACATGAAACAGATAAGCATCAGGCAGGATCAGGGCAGCTCCTCTGAAGTCAGGTGAGACCCTGATTTACACCGACCGATGGTGGAAGTTTTGCCTTCCCCCAGCCTCCCTTTGGTTATTTCAGACGCTGCCCGCATTCACCAGGCCATTGAGCGAACCTGGGCAAACGCTTGTGGCTACTCGTTGGCCAATGTTGGCTTAACAGTGGCTGAGCAAAGTATTTTAGTTTTGTGGATCACAGGCAGCAACACTGCAGGGTTCCAGTCCTCTAAATCGAAGCTGGGAGCTATGCATAAGGCAATCACCAGCCGTAAGAGAGACCAGGTAGAAAAGAATTCACTTTGCAGACAAACTTGACAGTGCACACGTGGTTTCTGCTTTGTATTCCAAATTTTACTAGGACACACATCATGAATTTGGCAGGATAGGGAAAAAAATGACGGTGGAAATTCAGCTGCGAGCTGTAATACAGGCAGAAGGTGGCAGTGATGGTGTTTGGTAAAGGCTGAGCAGCAGCAGGCGGAGGAGATGGGAGGCAGTGGCCTGAAAGGAGTCAGGCTTTCCATTCTGCTCGCGATGGACGTAAATCACGCCCTAAGTTCTGATAAGTAATGAGAATGGACATGGGAAAGAAAACTGTCGTCTACTAAATTTCAGCTACAGGAAAAATTACCATTTCAAACCACTCAGTTTCAATCATTTCTAACGTTAGCAATTCCAACGCTTACATACTTTTCCTGGAGGGAAAGCCTGTACTTTTCTAATCTAATGAGGATCAGTAATGTTGAGTGACTTACCACAAAATAGCTCTCCAAAAGTATTTCTTTGAAGACAAACAACCATTTTTGCTTGGGGAGTCCTTGTTATGCAAGTTATGGCTTACAGAAAACATTTCCTTGGCTTACAAACTGCAAACCTTGCGGACGTATTCGTAGGGGAGCTGCCCTTGCACAAGGAAGCCATGGAGAAACCTGCCCACTGGCCTCTGTTAAATGTCCTATGCAGAGACTTGCACGTCCAAAAGCTTGTCTGGTTTTACTATCAGTTGATCTCACGAGAAGTACTACCTCTCCCTAGAAGATTTATCCTTATCCTTTAATGAGAACAGTCATTTTCTCAAAGTGGTAATAAATTCAGGTGACGATTTTGTCTTATTTGGATTAGGAAAGGAAGATGCCATCGAGGCTGTGGGCACCCTTGACATGGTGGGATCCCAGCAGCAATAAAATAAAGAGATTTCGGCAGCCAAACTAGCAACAGCCAGGTGACACCAGAGCAGAGCCATATCAAAGCAAGGCAGCAAACGGTGGCAAACGGGCACAGCCCAGCCGCTGCCCAAGGGAAGGGAAAGGAATTTAGCTGGTGGTGAAGGTTATGTGCAATGGGTACGGCATCGATGCCAGAATACGTTGCGATGGTGCTGTGGAGTGCGTCATCTGAGTAGCACCAGCAGGATGAAATGTGTTTATGTATGCCTGAATAACCACCATTAAAATAAAGCCTGTGTGATGGTAGTTCACCAGCAGATCAGAAAGGAGAAGCATTTATGAAATGATGTGCTACCAAAAGCTTGTCCCTTGGAGAGTGGCAGCTTTATATCTGTAAGCTACTGGGACTCTTCCCGTTGGCTTCAACATGGTTTGAGTCAGACTGCAGAGACACAAACACCAGGGCAAGCCCAGACACTTCTGAAGTCAAAAACAAAACTTCTGCCAACTGCCCATCTATTCCTCTTCTGCTTCAAAGTCTCAAAAACAACAAGTATGGCTCCTGACGAGATTTCCATGAGTGGCGAGAGGATCTACGTGTGTCTGAAGGACAAAAATAAAGCCCAACGTGTTTCTCGTGACATAGGAATCACAGGGAAAACTCAGGTTGGAGGGGACTGAGGAGGTCATCTTGGCCAACATCCCTCTTTAAAATAATCTCTCCCCTTTTGAAAACGGTGTGAACAATTTGTATGGAAAACAGGAAGGGGGAGGGAGGGAAAGCAACAGTATTGTTTAGTGATGAGGTTTGGAAACTTGGTTTCCATTCCCAGAGCTGCCCATCAGGTTATGCAGGTGCTGGACGGGGAGATCGCTCATACCTACCAGGGCTGATGGCAACGCGGTCTTCTTGCACCAGGGGGATTGTCAAGATTTTGATATTCCTTCATCTGGCTTCCAGCAAAACTTTGTATCTCAAAACCATTCACAAGCCTATTATCCAAAACACTCTGCTATAATAATTTCAAGATGTTTTGCTTCAATTTTGACTTTTTTTAAACGCTCTCCAGCTTTTTAGTATAAGCCGCATAAAGCATTGTTTCTACCCAGAAAATAAAACTTCAAATTTAGATCACAGCAGTGCCTTTTAAAGCAGTGCTAAAACATTTTCTTTTAATTCAGAGGAATACATATTCCTGCAAATAGTTTCAGCTCTAATAAATCAGTTTTTCCAGACAGAAAAATCGGTAAGTTCAGTTTTGTTTAAAATCCTAACCCTGTCCAACACTTAACTCTTTGTTGTGAGCTCCACTAACAGAGCGTGCCGCATGGCAGCCAGGAACACTCTTGATTACTTCTCAAGTGAAAATTGTTTCAAAACATAAGGGAAGGGCATCTTTTAATCTCTGTGGCTATGTTTAAGCGCGATCACCCAGAGAGACTGCAGCCCCGCACAGGATGTGTGCAGGCACGCTGAGGAATGCGGCTTGCCTGCAGTTCGTCTGTCCCAACGAAAGGCAGATGCAGCCCCTTGCTTCCACGGACGTTTGCGAACTGGCGGATCTGCTGAACAGTTAATGCGCGCTGATGGTTCCTGAACTAATCAGACGCAGTTTTACAGTGTTATTTGGCCCTAGCTTGCCCTATTGCATGGAAAATATTTTCACTTTTCCTTCCTACCTCGTTGGACAAGATGCACCACAGAAATTACCCGAGTTTGGGTAATCGCGCGCTTGGTGTCACGTCTCTGCAGCCTGTGACAAAAGAGGGGAATTACAGGAGGTGCAGAACATCAAACTGGCTCATGCTCCAATTCTGCTTTCCAGAAGGGAAGGAGCTTCCCCGACAGACATGCAAACACCCTGGGAGCAGTGAACAGGAAGCCCAACAAATACTGAAGTCTGCCTCTTGCTCATCTATCTGAGGACTCACACTAGACCTGCACACCACCATTGCCATGCTGGGGGGCTTAATTATAGCTTACTGATGAACATGCCCGATGCACTGCGAAACCGCAGCCCAGTCCCCAACATGGCATCTCTGATGAAACGAGTGTGCCTACGTACCTGTGCTATTGCAAACCAGAAGCCAGACCCACGTCCCCTCCGCTGTGGCCATTAGGTCTCCCATAGGCTCGATCCAGCCCCGACACGCTTCAGAGATCAAATATGGTCGCAAACGCAGCATCCTCTCACTATTTCCCACTCCTCATGCAGCAGTGGCACCAAAAAGCCCAATTTCAAAAGAGTGCAGGGCAACGGGACCAGCTGCACACATCCAGTCCCCCGTTTACAAGCCAGCACAAACCCTGCTAGACAGAGAGCAGGCAAGCAGGAAGCCTCGGTGCAGTTCCTGCTCCTATAACCACAAATACCACTTAGCAATGTTAATTTCTCTTTACATTACGTGCTATTTAAGCTCCCGAAAAGTCCAGCAGTAACGTGTGCTTCACGCTGCTGCTGCGGAGCATCTGCAGACCGAGAGCAGCCGTTTCCTTCAACCTCACCCTTTATTTTCCTTAACACTGACCATTTATGTCACTAGTTACAAATACTGAGGCCTGTTTTTCAACCCATCGCCTGTTTTCAGATTCTTTCCTGACGTTTTCTTATGCCTATTTTGTGTTACGTTTGCCATTACACGTTCTCTACCTTTGAGCCTTACCCTTCACACCTCCCTATTTCCTAGTTTTTATTACTGTAAACCGGCATGTTTTAGAAGTTAACGAGGTGGTAGGGGGCTGACAGGGAACAGGAGCGCCTGACGTCAGCAATTACCGGGCTTTTCCTATATTTAGAGCAAGATGTAACCATGAAACCATGCGAGCTGACAGTAGGTAAGCCTACAGCCCCGCTGCAAAGTATGCGGTGCAGGCACAACCGCCAGCCCGGGACTGACTCCCACCCACTGCAGCAAGCAGAAAGACTTGCTACAGACAACAAAGCTCTTTCCTTGTTTAAGGTTTCGTGCAAATGCAGCCATTGACTTCAGCGGAGAGAGCTCGAGGCTTGAATCTGGGAGGGCTGAGTAGTCGCCGAGCAGTTTCGAAGTAAAAATAAACACATTTCTCAGCGCTGAATAAGGATCATCCAGAGGAGAAGAGTGGTCCGCACCACCCAGCTTTGCATTCCTGTGCTTGCAGCCTCTTTTGGAAATGTTCTTCTCATTTTTTTTCCCCATTTCTGTCACATTAAGGACTGGCTGCACTTGGTGAGCTGGCAGTGGGTAAAGGTAGCCTTTAAGGAGGGGGAAAAACTGAAAATAAGCAAGCTGGTGAGGGGTGTCGGTAATCCTGATGTCGCGAATAGTTTAACAGTGGGCTTTCCCTTGCTAAACTGCAGCTATGAGAACCAGCCCTGCAGGGTAATCTTCTCCAAACACACACAAGGACATAACACATCCATTTGTCCTACAATCTTCCATGGAAAGGGGGCTTTTATGCGCAGGGAGCAGCAAACTGTGGGTAAAGAAGAGGTCAGCACGGATGTCTGCGACTGAGTTGTAAACACACCTGACTGAAGCAGTTTATCTTCCTGCTTTCTGCACACCCAACGCTGTTTTTCACTTGGATTCCTTCCTCAGACATACGGGGTGGCGGTTCAGCGGGCTGTCAGTGCAGCACACCTGGGATGCATCCCCCAGGCAAACCCAGCACCATCACTCACGGCAGGCAGCACCCTCGAGATGTTCCTGCAGCTCCACATCTCTGTGAGCAGAAACAGGACGCGGGGATACCCAAGCCCTCGTGTAATAAGGTTTCCATCCAAGAATGCCATCCCGTCAGACTCCTTCCCTCTCGATGGCTTTGGTGAGATCAACCTTCTGACCGATGCACAAGAGGAGAGGTCCACGCCCTGCTGTAGGCTCACATAAATCGCCGCAGCTCCGCCAGCCGCAGGCGACTCAGGACCTGGCCCCAAACATGGTATCCGTACAGTTTCTTCCCTCCCCAGCTACCTTGGAATGATCTGTGTCCTTTGAAGACACAGAGCTGATTCCATCCTGAGAAAGGGCAGTGAGAGCTGGTGACCTGTTTCCTGGGTGGAAACGTGATACACGACAGCGAGGAGCAAAGGGCATCCGCTCCGACGCTCGGATATAAGTCTTCAGCAAACAAGTGGAGGGCAGCAACTATGTACTTTCCTAGTTATCAACTTTTCAGTTCGACTGAATTTACAGCACTAGTTACAGCTTTTTTGAATGGTTTTCCCACCCAGCAAAAGGCAGATGTGACGTTTTCACAGGCTGCGTGGGCTTTCTGCTTGCTTCGCGCTGCACAATTCAGCTGGAGCACGTGGGGCTGGTGAATGTCAGGGGGTCCGACCAGTTTCTGCTATTTCAGTCCAGGTTTTTATTTAGTTTTAGTCTTCCTTAGGACCAGCTGTCTGCTCTGAGAGGAGAGCAGGAGTCCTTGCCGGGTGGAGGGGAGCACTTAGACAACAGGCTGATGGAAGAGCTGAAAGAAACCCAGGAGCCTACGTTTGCCCATCGTGGAGCACGGCTGTCTCTCCACGTAAGACTTCAGGCAGGAGATGATAGCACACAGCTGTCTCCTCCTACCCTTACAGGCACTATCCCCTCCTGAGTTGGTATTATTCTCTACGAAAGACCCTATAAAATACTAAATTCAGGCTCTCTCTTCCTATTTGTATTCCTCCTGTGTGCTCCTTTGAAACATGTTTTAATTCTCCCCATTCCCCAACCTCATTTCAGCTGGTGGTGCTGGAAGGTATTTAAAGTTACAGCCATACTCCCATGGGTCACCATGAAAGAAATTAGAGGGAAAAAAAAAACAAAACAGAAAAGCCTGTCTGATGCACAGCAATGCTTATACTTCAATTACAGAAAGCGGGAGGCCAGACTCAACAGAGAGTCTGAGACAGGGGAAAGGAAGAATTATGTTGGAAAACCAGACACTGCAGCCATAAAAAGGTGGCTGCCTGTAAGGGCTACTCCAGTTAGCAAAGCAGACAGGTGGCAACCATGCTTTAAATCCGAATTGTGAGCCAGCAGGGCAGGGCAGGCTGATTTAAACCGCTGGCAGGGCTGACCTGCAGCCGTGCTGCTCCTACAGGGCAGGGATAACCCACCACCCCA
Organism: Chauna torquata; assembly: GCA_013399475.1. Taxonomy (NCBI): domain Eukaryota; kingdom Metazoa; phylum Chordata; class Aves; order Anseriformes; family Anhimidae; genus Chauna; species Chauna torquata. Next base: position 663,300 of record VXAL01009623.1, on the reverse strand, counting down.
TGGGTGATGGCATTAAATAAAACACATACCAAAAAATAACTGCTCAGCCCTGTCTCCTCCTCTCTATCTCACAGAGTTGAATCGGGGCTTTGCTGCTCCCCAACACCATTTCCTTGCTCCTTTCTTCCTTGAGATGCTGGCAGCCAGCGTTTGCCTCCCGCATTCATGACCTTATGCGTTTATGGCCGGTGTTTGCCTCCTGATCCTCTACCAAACACGTCGGCAAACCTCGCTCGCAGCGTGCGACAGCAGGAAGCGAAGGCGCGGAGGAATGAAGGAGCTCTCTGTGCTTTCGCGCCGGCACAGCCCCATGCCGATAAGCCAGGTTGCCTGCGTCGAGCCCCAGAGCGGGCTGGGCAGGGCTCCCTGCGCAAATACAGGGCTTTTGTGGGATTTTATGAATGAGGCTGGGCAGGGCTTTGGGCAACGGAGGTGACACGGTGCAGCTGCCTCCCCAGGGGAGGCTGAGGACGAGATAAACAGCCGTGCTGGCTCCTGGAGGCCACTTCTCCAATTACCCAATGTTTTCCTCTGGGCTCTGGTCACCACGTCTCATAAATCCCTTTGCTATTTGGCTCCTGAGCACGGATGGAGCAGGAACACGCGCCCAGCGATGCGCCCTCTTCCCGGGCTAACAAGGGACCGTTTGAAAGAAGCTCTGAGCAGGATGACGTCAAGCAAGAAACCTCTGGGAGGATGTCGCAAGCCGGGCTCTAAAGGCAGGGTTTGTTTAGGAACATCAGGCTTCAGCTGGATCCACTGATACTGGGCATGCCAGTGAGACATCCCAACTACCAGGCAAAACTGAGTAAGAGGCTTTCAGGCTGCGGGTACCTTTTGATGAGCAGCACATAAACATCCTGCCCTCCTCGGCAGGGAGGGACGGTGAAACCACTGCCTCGTGTGCTCCGTCTGAGCTCAGACATCTCAGATTTCCCCAAGAGTACAGCCATCAGTACCTCTTCCTTCACCGTGGGGTAGCAGAAAGCTGGCAGAGGCTCAAAATAGACGGTATGTGTTGAAGAGGGTCTTGCCGTGCTCCTCGTCAGGCCCTGTGTGCATACATCTCCTTTAGCGACAGTTGGCTGAGATACGTGAGACTGCACTGAGGTCCTAGGGAGGTCAGTCTAGGCTTACTGAAGTCACCAGGAGAGCTGTGAACATCTGTAAAGATGAAGCACTGCATAAGTAAGAAATCCTGCTGGACGTCGGGGACAACCAGGGAATGGCACATGGCCTCCTGAATTCCCAGGTTGTGGCTTGGATCTGGCTATATCAAAAATAAGGTTTCATAAGGTATTTCATTCCTTCCGCTCCTGCCCGTCCTTGGCCAAGCTTTTCCAATAGGAGCTGGGGCCACTTTGGTCTTTGTCCAGAAGCTGTCACTCTAAGCGGGGGATGCTTTAATTCCTCCGATTTGCTGCTCCCAACTCACATCAGAAGGCCCAAGTCCTGGATGCTGTATCAGTGAACAGCTTGGTGCTTTTAGGAGGTGCGACAGAGGCAGTCGGGGCCTCCAAATCGCTGCATTTGTATTTTATTTCAGTGATCTCTCAATTGCTAGTCATTACGTAGAGCAAAAGAACAGACACATTTGGATAACCTTCTGCTTGGTCAAAGCCTGTATTTAAATACAATTCCTGGCTCCCTTTCCAACGATCCATGATAGGGTTTATTTTCCAGCCTGCACCTCAAGAAGCCAACCAGTAGAGCTGGAAATGATCTATGCCACCCTACGAGCCAAGAGCTGAGACGGGGCCTTCCAACGGCTGCAAGTTTCCTTTACCCCTCAGCGAATCACCACCCTACAGAAAGGAGAACAGAGAGTCCTGCGCCCAACTCTCCCCATGAGTGGCGTCAGCTGCTGATGGCCTCTCCGAGCAGTTTCACTTCATGCCATAGCTATCCATCTGCAGCTGTATTCCACCAAGCGACTCTTTGGGAGCTTGCTGACCTTTTAAAGCATGATTTGGTTTTGTTTAAGGAAACAAACTCGACTGTTTGGAAGATGCTTTGATCCTAAACAGCGTTTTGAAGCGACGGGGCTGCGTGAGGCTATAAAATGATCTGCTGGTGAGTCACACCACCACTTTTGGAGCTATCCATTTTGTCAAGCGGCATACCTGATTTTCTTGCTCCTTGTCAAATATTTGCTGTCTGTCTGAGTATAAAAAGGATATTTCAAAGCAGAAACAAATGCCTGCCTTTACAGTGGTGCATCCCTCCACTGCAGGCTCCTCTCTCACACATGTACACGCACTCTTTTGCAGAGGAGACGTGCATAAAGCCGTTGTAAAAAGGCAGTAATCAAAGTTGCACACAAAGCAAAAGAGACGACCAGCAAATGCCATTAGCTTCCAGGACACAGCAAGCTTTCAGAGTCCAAATCACCCTTGGTGAGAGCTAGCCCAGCTCCATTAAATTCAACAGACGCTGTTACACTTCACTGAAGTAGGTCTTTTAGGGTTTATTTGAGGTTAACTGCCCAAATCTCTGGCTTACAGACCTCTTTATGTCCAAGATAACAAATGGGAAGGCAAATAAGAGCTAAGAAAGAAGCCGTGCTAGCGGCTGGTTCCCTGCCCTCTGGCTCGCTGTGTTTGCTGACAGCGCAGCTATGCAAAGCATTCGGCTAAACAGGCAGCGTGGCCATCCTGCTCTTACTTCAGCAGTTCACGACACAGCCGTGCTCTCCTCTCTTTGCTTTTTGAGGACTCTGCATAACTGCCAGGTAGGAATATCCACATAAAGTAAGTGCATCCTATCTGCACTTTTCCTGACATAAACAAAGGCCAAATATATATATTATTACGGTCCAAGCCCAGGGGGAAGGCACCAGCTGCCTACTCCATCTTCCCAGCTACAGGCTGACCTCAGCAGGAGGGCCAGGCTTTCCTCTGAAGGCGGGCAGCAGTAAGCAGAGCCCCAAATTTCAGCAAGCAGATAAGCAACAGCCAGTGAAGCACGAGAGCTACAAGGATGGGTGGGAAGGGGGAGGAGATATCTATCATATTACCCAGCTGTACAGTAAGTTTTTCACACTTACCTTTCAGTACGATTCTCCTAAAATAAATAAGAGAACGCTTAAAAATGAAGATTTCTAGGAGTTAAAGCTATGGAGCAACCTATTAGATTAGCAAAGGGCAGAGGGCTTACTCTTGATCTGCACACTTTTTCCTCAAAGCATGGCTTAGCCAAGCCAGCCTTATCCTGCAAGAAGCAAGAGCTGTTGGTGCCAGAGAGCTGCCGCACGGGTTGGGTGCTCCCGGAGCAAGGACAGTGGGACAGCTGGCCAGGACTCTGCTGCACCACAGCAGGGTTTTCCAGCACGGCTCAGCTCCTCGCAAAGCAAATAAAGATGCAAGTCAGGTGATAGGCAAATGTCTTGGTACCCAGTATGCCACAATATCTCTGCATCATGCTGTTTTGTCATGTGTGAACACGTCTCTCCTCCATGTGAAAGTCCAGCGGTTCCTGCAAACATTGCTCATCCCACTGCCTTGGTGTTTAGTCCCAGGCCAGCCCTAACCGTCCTCTGGTTGCAAGAGAAATGGCTGTATGGGAAGATGAAACCTGAGCAGACTCTAATGCCCCTGGAGCTCCTGAGCCTTGTTCAGTCCCTTGCTTAGCTGGTCTCACTGAAGCCAGGCTCTTCTCAGGAATGCAATCAAGCCTGTGCTCAAGTGTCTGCGATCCAGACTTGAGATCATTAACCATATACTGAAAGATCAAAACAGCCTTTTTTTTAAAAAAATGCATACTTATCACAAAGATCAATAATAGACAGATAAGGCTGTGGGGGAAAGACGACGGAAAATGTCCTTAAAGACTAGGAGATAACAATGCTGATTTTTCAGTCATGCCCCTGGGATCAGCAATAAAACAGATGTGGATCTCAAAAGGTTACGCATGTTGGGTGCGAGCTGTTATGAAGCAGAATTTGCACGTTCATAATACAAGGATGTCAGCACACAGGCAATCCTGATGAAGAGGCTGTTGGCATTTGGACCGCACTCCCTTTCTGCTCTCCACAGCTCCAGCCGTACCAGCAACCAACATCCCCAGGTACAGTGCTGGTCAACATCTTCATTATGACTAACGTGAGCAGTTGCTTGCACGCCCTTTCTTGATACCTTCATTTTCCAAGAGGCAAATGTACTTAACTCTGCCCCAAAGCTTGCCTTGGGAACCCCAGACCTTCAGTTTTTCCAGGCAGATTCACAAATGCAGGCTGTGATTCGGCACCTAATGTGAAGCTGGGAAGGCTGTTGTTGGAAAGCAGTGCTGGGCACTGAGCTCTCAAAGATGTGAATTAACTGGAGAAAGTCCAAAAGGGAACATTAAGAAAGGCCAGAAGACACTATTTATGAGGAAAGAGCGAAAGAATGAAGGTTGTTTAGTCTAGAAGATGGATGATTATGACCTTCAGCTACATACAGGACAAAGAATGGATTAATCCTTTCTCAGCAGTCACTTGTAGTAGTAATGGGCTTAAATTGCATCCGGGATGATTTTGGTTACACATTAAGCAACACTTTCCTATGCTTGGTCTCCAAGCTTGCCTGCTGAGTCTTCATCCATGGATTTTTATTTATTTATTTAAGAATAGTGTATATAAATATTTTAAAGTCAGGTCTTAGGTTGATTTGCATCTAGTGGAGGTGAGGGGTCTTAGTCTCTTGTTTTTATGTTGTTTTTTTTGATAGAACTAGTGCAGCCATCACTTACCAACCTATATATTACTATGGAAAGAGTCCCCATGTGGAAAGGAGTCTGGGGATCAGAGTCCATCATATTACCTTGGAGCAAAATCTGGTCCTTTGCAAGCTAAAAAAAAGGCCCAAACTCTGCCAGATGTCTCAGGAGAGATGCTGTGGTGCATCTCCCAAAGACACAGCACAAAATCACAGCTGCTATAAGAGCTCAAGCACCATTTCTTGCACCACAGAAACTTGAGCACCTCCCTGGACTCCTGCAGAGCTTCAGCAAGAAGCCAACCAGTTCTTCGGGGTAGTGCCTGTACCTGAGTATTCCCAGCTTTTCTCCACTTGCCCTCTCTCCGGGGGTCATCTACCTTCATTGTCCAGTCTCCCTCTTTGCCCTCAGAGCCTCTTGCAGCTATTTATGCTTTCAAGAGAAGCGTAACTTCCAACAGCTGCTGGCAGCAGGTCAGTCTTTCCAGGATGAAGCAGGGAGCACTGTCCAATTTACTCACCACAAATAAATGCTCCTTCGCTGTAGTCCCCTGAACCCTGCATGGGTGCAGAGCTAGCCTTGCTGCACTCACTTGCCATGCGTGGGGACACCTGAGAGGTGGGAGGTGCAGCAAAAACATCCTGCTCCGTGCATCCCTCGTGCTGGCGGTAATTAAAGGTAACCACCTATTTCCTAGCTGCTGTTTCATCTCACACAGCATCCCTCACGGCCACAGCCCACAGGTTGAGACATGCTCCAGCAGCTGTTTTATTTGGGATGGAAGGAGCTCAGTGAAAATGCCCTATCCCCACCTATCCCACAGCTCATGGAATGAAGCTCGTTAGCAATTGTAATTAGACTCAGCATTGGCACGCGCTTGCAGCAAACTGTTCCAGTTGCTGCCACGTGTCTTAGCTTTTCCATCATGTTTAATCAACCACAAACGTCTGACTGATGCCTTTGGGATCCAGCTGCACTACTGTGAACCAGCAAAGCTTTGCTCTCACGTCTCCACCACAGAACCACCTGGAAACGCCCCCAAAATGGCCTTCAGTGATTACAGTTAGTTGCGTGCCCTATTGCTTTTCTCTCAAAAAAATAAAAAATAAAAAATCAACATTTGGTGAAAAGCTATCACGGGCTTTCATAGCGATTTATCACCATCATCGCATCCACAAATAGGCTGGTACACCCTAGAATGACACGCTAGCGTCACCTGGAAACCAGAAGAGTCTGCTCCCTTTTCTTCCTTTCCTAGCAGGCAGGGCTCAGTGTTTCGGTTTAAGATTGTTTTTCCTTTCTGCAACTAGACTCTTCTCCCTCTCTGCCACGCCACACGTCCTTGTTTCCTGCTCCTCCCATTGTAGCCACTGGTCACAGTGGTTCAGGAATACAAATCCTGTCCTAGTCTTGGAGGCCTGAGAAGAGCAGGGACTGTAAAAATAGCTACCGATGCGACATGCTGACAAGAGAAAGCTTTCACAGCGTGAGCTCGTGGGATCGTGTTTAAGTGTTAAATGGAGGATTTCAATGTCCAGTCTTCCCCTGCAGCCCCTGGAGAGTTTGCTTAGACCCCTGCAGCACATTAACAGCCAAAACCCATTATCATCACAGCATCTGATCCCCAAATTAGTGACATTTCACTCTCTCTGAGGCTCAAATACTGGCAACATTCAAAAATGGACCAACTCAAAGCATCAGCTCTACAAATTGCCTGCAAGTTCCTTCAACCCAGATACCAGTCTGATTAACTTCAGTCTTCCGAACACTAGGGTGTTTGTTTGTTTGTTTGGTTTTTGTTGTTTTTGTTTTTTTAAAAAGTCCATAAACTCTCCTGAGAATTGAGGGGAAAACAGTCCATGCACCCCAGATCCTCACCTTTTCTAACCGGGCTGCTACCAGTCGTTTGCGATGGAGCCTAAGGCCAGCAGCTCTAACGCGGGCTGCAGTCCCACCAAGTACCGGCACGTCAGTCAGCCACTGACTCCAGTGGCCCTTGAGTCCACAAGCCAGTCATTCACTGGTTTGGGCTGGTTTCTAGAGCCCCAGACATGGAGGCAAGGGAGCAGCGGGCGCTGCCGTTGAGCCTCAGCAGGAGGAGATGATGGGATGGGTTATCTCAGGGCTGACGGTGCGGCCGGGACGGAGGAGTTCCCCAGGGACACTCGGGTCGAGGGAAGGCAGCTGGGGAGATGGTGGGAAGAGAAGGAGGCCATGGAGGTGAAGGCAGAACAATAGTTATTTATTTTGATTTTAAAACACCAAATTTCTAGTTTGTTTATTCTGCATTTTAGAGAGATAACGTAGATTCCCAGAAAAAGTGCCTGGGTAAAAGAGGCTCCCGTGTCCTTCAGTCCATCAAAGAACAGGACCACAGTGTTTATGTGAATAAAATAAAAAAATCAAACATCCCCACAGCAGCCCCTACCCCCAACTATACACATGCACAGACACACAGACACTGGTACATGGTTGGCCAGAGTGCCGCCTTGGCCTTCTCTAAGCCTCCTTTGGTGCCAGAGTAGGTCTGGCTCGAGCGGGTTTTACGCTCTAAACAGGCATCGCCATCCCCACAGCACTGGTCCCTTCACCTTTTATTCACCACCACAAGATTTCGGAGGGAGGATGCGTGAGGGGGTCGGGAAACGAATGAAACAGTATCGCAGCTGACAACCCCATCGGTTCATGTCAGACAAACCCACAATTAGGAGTTCAAGAGAACATCTCAGCCACTCAGTCACTTCTGTGTCCTGTACGAATTCATTCAATTTTCAGGACAGCTCGCTCGTGCCCCACGGCTGACAGACTGTCTGAGGATGTGATTACACACCTGAGGCACACAGCAGGACTTGCTGGTTTGCTCCCTACCCTTCTGCCAACTGCAAGGCACTACAAGTAATCACGAAGCAAGCCTGGAGAAGCGAGGCAAGTGGCTTAATGAGTAGTGATACTTGGGTTCTTTTGATCTCAGTTTGTCAGATGGTAGTGTTATTTTTTCAGGCTTTGAATCTACAATAAAGACAGCTAGGGTTTTATTAGCTTTTTTCACCTCTTCAGTTTTTCCTCAAGAACCTCAAGCACAAGAGCTGGAGACAGTACCAGAGAGGAAAATTTTGCATCCTGCTGGTCTCTGCACTTGGAATTGCAAGGGGACACGCGCTCAGAGAAAGAGCAATTTTCAGCCTGAATCCCCGCTCCTTTTGTGAGAAAACTCTTGCCTCTGCCTGCGGCAGGGTGCAAGATGAAGCAGCCCTGCAAGAGTGGGGCTGCGGTGGGTTTTGATAAAGCAGAGAAAGGGCTTTGCAGTCCCAAAAGCACAGCCATGCCAAAAATAGCCTGGTTCCCATGATGGCAGAGGGGGAAAGAAGGGGAAAGAAGGGGAAAGTCTATTAAAAAAACAAAACAAAACAAGTCATTCAAATATTAAAGTAAGAAGTAATAAAACGCACTGCACATGTTTGTACTTACTGCAAGTAATTCAAAACGTAAGGCAGACTTCAGTCTGGACGAACACCGAATGGCTGCACAGCACAACACCTCGTGCCATTAGACCTATCATGGAATCTATGTATAGCAGAATGAAATTTTTTTGCATTTCTCCTGGTTAGGTTTTAACCAGGGCAACAGCTTAACCCTTTGGTGTCCTGCAGCAAGCAGTATGAAATATTACACACCAGGCTGATGTGTGGACTAAGAGAGAAAGAGCCTTTTTTGCTCAGACGTTAGAACAGAGGAGTCTGATCTGGCAGTGCTTCGATAGAAGAGGAAAGCTCGCATTCAGCAGAAAATCACCCTCGAAAGCAGGCTTATTGCAAATATTGGAGAAGAAATCTTGCCTGCGATTATTCATGTGCAGATATCTGGCACATCAAGCTCATTGGAACAAGAAGTCCTCTATAAGTTGACCAGGCACTGCAGTTCGTGTGTTGGTGGAGCAGAGGCTGAAATGCCCAGCTGCTGCCCAAGAAAGGTGCATTTCCACAGGGAATGATGGCAGGAATGCCAAGTCTGCCACGACACATGGCCCAGCTCCTCACCAGCTTTGGGATAACCCAGGCCACCTATTTACTGTAAGATTGGAGAGTCCACAGCTTTGCAGAGGGAACGGGAGAGATGTGAGATGCCGTCCCACTTGGGGGAAAGATGCACAGGAGAAAGAGTCGAAGTCTGGCACTAGAGAGATTTGACGTGGAGAATATGTCAAGAAAAAAGTCTTGACGGAAAACCACCTGAAATAGATACACATGGCCTGAGGGCTGAATAGGTCAACTCTTGAAGCAGCAATGAGGTCCAAAGCACATCTGTTTGCCTGGCTGGAATCTGCTCAGGGCCATTCTCACCAAATTGCAGGAATTGGATGCAGATGGTGAGGTCTGAGCTTCTCTCATCCATCACACGTACTGCAGACGTATTCCCCAGACATGTTCTGCAATCTTCACTCGTGGCAATATTCCCTGGACGTGGTTCATCTCCACACTTCACGGAGAGGCTTCCTGGACTCTGACTCCAGCTACACAGGAGGGAGGTGACAATGATTCACGTGTCACACTTCTTCCACCCCTCTACAGACTGTACTTTGAATTTAACGCTCTTGGTGGACATTGGAGATTTTGGTGGTGCTTTGCCCGGCACAGCCACTAACCAGCCCTATCCCAGCTTTGCTCCTCTCACCATTTCTCCGATTTATTTGCAGAAATTACTGGGGCTCAGGGAGTGTCTGCTGACATTAGAGCCTTGTTCCTAGTTCCCATTTATGGTTGGTAAGACACTCTTTGGCCAAGTTTTCATTCTCACCAGGGGCTGAAGGCAGGCAGAGAATCACACCCCAGTAGGTGCAAAGGGTTTGTTTTATTCTATCTGGGTTTATATCCACATGCGCGGGTTTGTTTCATGAGCTGATTCTCAGCCGGTATGTTGTTGGGAGAAGCAAGGAACAACTCATAATTCTGTTTTAAATCCAGGTATTTCCACTCGATGAGTAATCTGGCCTCTAAGATCTACTGTAATAATAAAAGTATGCATTTCATACCGGTAACTTGTGGAGAAAATAAACGGACAATGAATTTGTCTCAGTGTTATTGATGTCTAAATATATTTAACCTTACACAAGGAGACTGTTGAAAAATTTCTGGTATGCGAAATGCTGTTAAGTAGAAAAGGAACACACTAAAATTTGGTATCTGGTAGTCATCTCAGAACACACAGGAGAGTAAACCGACCCAAAGATGCAGACAGAGCCTTTGGGCTCCAGAGGTGCCCGGGCTGGACTGGTGGCTGTTGGGCTGCTGGGTGTGTGGGCGCTTCACTCTGTATTGTGCATCCTTCCCCCCGACATCCGATGTCGGTCACTCGTGGAGAAACGATGCTGGGAAAGATGAACCTTTGCTCTGAGCCACTAGAGATGTCCTTGCATTTGGTAAAGATCAATAATTAGGCTGGGCTTTTATTCCCTTCCTGTACACTTTCACGCTTCCTTTCTAATGAAGTAATCATTACAGATACGGCTTTAGGAAATAAAATGCAAGGAGCAGCCTTTTCTTGTTTTCTGGCAGCAAAAACACAGAACAAAACACAAGAAGATTCTCTTGCTCTGCAGTTCCGTATACCTTTCAAAACGCTTCTCCCACTCTGAGCTGTCCTTGAGATTGACCACGAGTGCTTGCCAGCCCACGGAAGTGTGGCAGCAAGCTGGATTTACCCTAGGAACCTCCCCATCCTCCTCCTTCCTCCCGGCAACACATCTACACACTGATGCCTACCTACATGCGGAACATCTCTGTGGAAACAAAAGCTGTGGGCTTCTCCTTTGGGGAGCACAGGGAATTGTTTTCCTTTTTTTTAAAAAAAAATGTTGAACTTCTTACCTCTTCTCTATCGGAGAGATTTCACATCCTGCTGACTAGACCCTTCCTACACCAGTTCAAGCCAAAGGGACATCACTGACCACATCTGAATGAACACCGCATGAATTCAAGACTGTGCACAAGATTTTCCCCCCTTGGAAAGTTTCCATCCAGTGTGATTGATCAAATATTTGCTTTTCAATCATGTTAAAATCATGGCATAGCTACAGTAATTCAAAAACATTTACAACAGTTTGTGGTGCGGGAGGAGCTGCCGCTCTGAGGAGCGGATAACACTTGTGAACTTACAAACTTCAGCCATGTAGTACCCACAAACTCCTACCCCATTGTTCTATTTATCTCAAGAGTACAAAGGGCAATTGATTTCTTCCATTCCAGCCAGACCCAGGCTCTCAGCTTCCATCCCTGCTGCAATCCTTGTGTTTTAGTCTTTGTTTTGGACTCATCTGATTTAGAGAACAAGGGAGAATACAAGTGAGAAGAGGGTCGTCAGGAACAGAAATGAACCTTAAATAGAGTTTGCCAGTCATCTGAGTAAAAGTAAACGGTCCAGCCCCAACACTGGTCTCTCTACAGCGAAGGATCAATTTAACCCCTCGACCGTTAAGGCAGTCACACCAGCTTCTGGCACTCCGCATGGAGGCTGCCACTTGCAAGAGGCAGTTCCAGCCTCCCAGACTAGCTGGAGAAACTACACGCCCAACTTCTACAATCCCTGAGATACCAAATACAGTTACAGTCTCTCAGGGGACTTCTGGACCTTGAAACATAAGGCCAAACCTCCAATGCCTTCGTCTTCAACAGAGAATCAGCAGCAACATGCGAGTCTGCAAGCCCCAAAGCACAGAAGGGGATAACTGGAGATGCTGGCAATAATGAGGAAAGCACAGCTTGGCACAGGGACAAGCTATCATTGCTTCTTACTCTCCCTAACAATTTTCAGATGCAGGCCCACCAGGCCAGGGAGGCCACTGGAGGAGTGATACCACGAGGATCCGCAGCCTTAGGATGACCTCGAGAAATGGAATTGCTTCAGGAAACAGAGCTATGAGAAAAAGATCAGCTAAAAAAATACAGTGGAAAATATGTATCACTTGGCTTAATTTTAGTTTTGAAAGTAAGGGAAAAGCCTGAAGTTTCTCACTCATGCATCTTGTTATCCCTTAAGCCTTCACTACAGAAGGATGATCAGCTCTGCCTGTGACTTGTGCCTGTTGCCCATATGCTTGGAGAGCTGCATCCACCCTTAGTGGGGGTCTCCCTTAGTACTCCAAACGGCTCAAGAGCCGGTCCTTTAACTCTCCCTTGTGTCGGGCTTTAAAGTGTCAGGAAGCTACTCCACAGGTTTCCCTGCTGCCCTTGTAACAACCCTTCCCACTTTTTGCTGGGCTACCTAGCAGGACAGTTGGAGACCTCTGTTGTTCAGTTCAAAGAAGTCTTAATGGCCACCTCTTCTACCCTTTAACTTACTTGAAATTGCCCTTTCTTGGGCACTGATACTGTGAATGGAAAGGAGACAATAAGAACTAATCCTTTCCACGAACCATGAGCAGGAGGAGTCAGAGCCAGGGCTGGACCCTTCTCAGGGGAGGACAAGATCGGGAGCGTGCAGAGGGCTGACTTATAAAAGCAGATGTGCTGGAGAGATTGGTAGAGAAAGTCAGAATAGAGAAGCAGCCTCTGATCACAGACAGGCAGGGAAGCTCCTCTGTGGAAAACACTTAACAGCAGCCTCTTGTGATATTTATTTTGACACCCCGAAACTTTGGGTTCCCCCTTCAAGGCTCAGCATGCCCAGGACTCCCCCTCCTCCCCACGTACCCCTCTGCCTTTCCTTTGTGCTTTGGAGAAGATTTCTCAAACACAGTGCCCTACCTCAGGTCTCTCTTTTTCAGAGAAAGCTGCTGGGGAAGAGACTGTACAGCTGGCAAGTCCAGGTGCCTTACTGGGGAGATGCTTTTTGCTTTTGAGCAACGCTGATGAGTCCTGTACCCACAATACAAATGTTGGAGAATGCAGAGATGTTCCTGAGCAGCTCTTCAGCCAGTTTTCCCCACTACATCCCTTCCTAGAATTAGTCATAGCACAGTCTATTCATCATTGGAATAACGTTATGAGTGGGTATTGTTGGAAGCCAGTTTCATCCTTGATGACCATGAAGGAGCTTGATCCAAATCTCACTAAGACCTGCCTCGCATTGAGGGGGAGACGCGTCATTTCCTACTCTGTCGACTTAATTTTTCCTTCTATTCTCATTTAATCTGAAATAACGTCATCTGCATAGCACAGATACAGGAGAAAAATACATAGCAAGAGCTACATGCTGGAAAGAGAATAGGAGAGTCAGCCAAGAACAATAATTTATGATAACACTTCTCACTTCACACGTCTTACCCAAATGTATGAAAAGCATGACGGAAAAGGAGAGCTTATATTGTTTCCCTCCCACAAAAACCCTTAGTTTTACAAAGAACACTAAGAAGCCTGGCTCTGGGTAGGTGTGCCCTGCAAAAAGCTCCCAGTATCCTCAAGGGAGAAACCTACTGTTTGGCGTTTGTTTTTCTGTCTCCCAAAAGACAGAAACAGAGCAAATGCTGCCAGCCACAGCTATCCCAAGGGGTACATGGTGTGCTGGCAAGGTGCGGGTTGCTACACCGCCTCTTCCAGAAGAGTAGATGTTCTTCCAGCTTCCCTCATTCAGACATGCCCTTGAACGTCTCGCAAGATTGAATGAGATCATCAGACACAGAGAACATGATTCAGAGCCTGTCCTCTAGCTTTTTTTGCTTTTCGTTGTACATTTTTTCCCCTCCATATGATATGGGAAAGGATGCTGTAACATGCCAGCTCTCCACAAACAGGAGGTGCTTCTCATTGTTCTCCTACAGATACACAGGACATTTACTTTTTTTTTTTTTTTTTTAAAGAAACTGAAAGAAAGAGGGGGCAATGAGATACTTCAGAAGCAGGCACAGCTCTGTCAGCACACACAAAGCCAGAGTCAGGAGAAATCCCATTGATTTTTATTTAAATCAGCTCAGAACGTGCCCCTCACAGTTCTAGGGTCACTTAAACTAGTTTTAAGGAGCCATGTGTCATGGAATCCCATTCATTTTATCACCATGAAATAACATATCTGGAATTTAGGTTGTTTGTACATGAACCCAACTGCAAAGATAAATGAAGTGGAAACTGCCCACATCTCTTGCATATGGAAATGTGCATTTAAGAACAAGAACACCCACACGGCTAATTGTCATGAGATGAGTTCCTTGTTGTTTCTTTGTTGCACTCACAATGGAAACATTGTTCTATGATACAGTATTTTAAGCCTCATATCCTGCGATTTACACGGTACTTTCATTTGCATTCCCAGCCTCATTGAAGCCTGAAAAGTCATTATTAGATGCATATTAACAGTTTATTGATTCACATTATAGTCCTCAGTGACACCCTCATCAGAACTGATGGGGAAGAAGAAAGTGCATAGGCTACACCTCTTAAGAGGCTTAAGAAAAGCCCTGTGTCAAATCCATGTTGCACTGGTGGCACAACTAAGTGGTTTTTTTTGTTGTTGTTCTGTTTTGTTTTTTAATCTAACCTCTTGAACTCAGAAAGGCTGCATATCCCTGTTTTACCTCTTCATTTTTATGACCTTGCTAGGAGCTGCCTAGAAGCTGCCAAACCCATCCCTCATGTTAATTTTGCCAGACGCACCTCGTGCCAAGCCCAAAGGTCCCACAAGCGTGGCAGTAAGTTGTGCCCTGCTTCCCAGGTCAGTGCCATCCCTGGTTCCACTAGGGTTGGACCGGAATAAGCTCCTTGGGGTAGGGTCCTGTCACCACACGCAGCAGCTGATCAGTGCAGGTACCCCTACAGCCCATCACTGCCAGTAGCACCTACTGGCACGGACCCCTACAGTCTCTGCAGGAGTACAAAGCTTCTACTATTCCTCATATGTTATGGGGGAAGGAGAATTGAGCAGGTTAACTCAGGAAATCTGTGATAAAGAAAGAAGTTCAACATGATCTCCCTGGTTTCTGCTGCTCCTTGACCAAAGGTCAAGCCTAGAAATGCTGCATGGGGCCAGGCTCCTAGAAAGGATTTTACAATAAAAGAAATTCTTAACAAGGACTTCATAAGCTGTTTCTTCATTTGCTCTTACATACTGCAGCAGCACATGAGGAAACACAGGGCCTTACCTATTAGCTGCGGCAGACTGAATTGCAAGTCTGCTGTCTGCAGTGCCTCTGACCACTGGTGCCTACAGGAAGGCAGCAGCGAACACAGCCAGCATCCCTAAGCAGCTGTACCTTGGGCTTAGTGGGCATGCGTGGACAAGAGTCACTTAGAAGTGGGCTCTCTAAGAGGACGTTATGAGAAACAGCTGCGGGATCGGCCCAGCAGTTGCTCTCGTGCTTGGCTAAGAGCAGAGCGAGCTCCGTGGAGCTCCGAGGAAGCACAGCGTTCCCCATGAAGGTGGGCCGAGGCTGTAGTGTTTGACAGCTTGGTTGGACACGGTGGGAGCAGCACTTCCCTCCCCAGCCACACACTGAGCCAGTCCAGCAGAACGTGAATACAAGGCCCATCCTCTCCTCCTCATCATCCAAACCCACGGCAACGTTCCTCTGCAGGAGGAAGAGGAGGGTAATATCAGCATTCATACTTGTCGACAGCCCTTCACACTCAGCTTTCCCCAGAGAGCAGCGAAATACTGCTTCAGGAAGCAAAACACATTTTTTCCAGAGTGATGAATGGGAGAGGTTCTTCCCAGCCAAACGCTAGACGGACCCCCTGGTCCCGCAAGACGCACACGCCCCACACGCAGCTCGGGAGGATCGCAGCGGGTTGCAGCTGGCTGGATTAACGCTGCCCGCGAGGGACAGCAGGTTTTTTTTCGGCACAAAGCACCGAACGGCACCTGGGGCACTCTGCGAGACTCCTCACGTCCCACACGTGCTACTGGGAGGTCACGTTAGACACAAGGGGATAGGTGAGGACGTGTTTTTCATGCCCTCTTGACCGGGAAACACAGGATCCGCTCTCACCAGAGCCAACTGTGCAGTAGCTAGCGTTGGCCCCCACCAGTGCCATTTCGGTTGACCCCGGGCATCGTGCAGAGACCTCTGCAGTGCCTGTGGCTGGGACTGAGACTCCTGTCGGTTGCATTAATATTCACAGCTAGTCCACAGCCTGAGGCTGGGTCCTGCAGAGCAAAGAGAGGGCGTGAGGTGAGGAGGAGGAGGAAACATCAGCTCAGAAAGGCCACTGGTGCGGCTCCCAGGACTTCTGCGTTCAAGGGCTTGTAACCAGAGGTCAAGTCCGTGTTGACTGCTGGCAACACGGACACCTCTTACAGAGGACAGTGGGGTCACAGCCTCTGCATGAGTGGCTCAGTACCTCTGCCAAGAGACCTGTGAGACAGCAGCAGAAAAAAAAAAACAAACACACAGCTCTTTGACTCCTTCAGATACTCCTCCATCCCACACACAACAGAGAGTTGGTGGCCTTTGGACCTCAGGGGCCGTGAAAGCTCTCCGTAATGTTTTCAATGCCTTGACCCTTTCGGTTAGCGTTACCCCACACTCAGGTAGCAAAGCCAGCATTAACAATTCACAGGGCGGGTTTAAAGCCAGGAGGATGCTGCAGAGATGCCAGCATCGCTTGCTAAGCCCACCGGGAGCTCTGAGTCAAAGGAACTAGAAGCAGCTAAACAGAGCAGAGGCGTCTTTTTGTTTTGCAAATCGTGACAGTTGCCAGCTCTCCCTTACCTGCTAAACCCATCTCAAGCATGTGGAAAAGCATCTGGGAATGAGATCATGACATCAGCTGACGCCGCCGTGCAATCTTCTTGCCTAAAGGGCAAGCTGAAGTCAGCTCTCCCGGGAGCAGAGCGTGCACAGGGCCAGTGAGCAGGAGGGAGGACTCACGCTGCCGGGAACCTGACGCCGGGCGGGATGGGCTGATAGCCACCTATCAGCAAGATTCCCATCGCTAACACTTGGCCGCATCCCAAATCCACTCGGACCGTTGCCCTGTCTCCTCGCTAACCAGGACTCGCTCAGGTTCCAGCCACCTCTCAGCGCTCCCCCACCGCAACCCCACTGCCCCTCGCCCACCCCACCCAAATATCTCTATCGTTATGCCCCAGTGCGATGGCTGGGCTTCCAGCAGCAGGAGGTGTTGAGAGGGGAGAGCTTCACTCCTCAAGCTCCCTGCGGTCCCATTGAGGATCACACAAATCATCCGCGGTGACAACCAGCCACGTCTCACTTCATTCAGCCTGTCGGTTCTTGGATCGTATTAAAAACAACCACCCCAAACCAACCCCAGAGCAAACCGAGCAAGCCTAGCACTCAGTTCAGACGTGCGTCTCGGCTGGCTGTTGGTGTGCAGCACGCACCACGTTTAGTAAAGAGTCAAGAGAAAACATCAGACGTGGTTATAAAGGGCCAGGGGAGACATGCTAGGAGTAGAAGGAAAGAGGTTTTTTTTAACTTGTTCAGGGGATGGATTTGTCTGACATGCAGTACACCTGGGTGTAACAAATCCTTCAGAGACCGTTTGGCAAGGGAGAAGGTAGCTCAGTTTTAGTCCATCACCCAGCACCAGAATCAGATCATGCTTAGTCACGTAGAGAGGAAAATAAAACAAAGAAAACCCACCCCCACAAACACACACCATGAAACAAAATAAAAGAGGAAAAAAACAACACATTTTACAGCATAACAACAAACTAATAAGGGGCCACGAGGGTCCAGGACAGACAAGAGGAGCCAGGTGGGGAGGTCTGGAGCAGAACTCTGAAAGAGGCTACAGGTGGATGTCCACAACTGGGATTTTGACAAGCTTCCTATGGCCATTGGGCTTCTGAATCTTAAAGTATCACAGCTTAAAACACAGAATTAAGTAGGTCTGAAAAATAGAGGGTAAAACCAGGAAAGAACTCCAAATACTTCCACTTTGGGGGTAGGGGGAGAAAGAAGGAAAGAAGAGTGGTTAATCCAAAGGAGAAAGGAAACTTTGAAAACTGTTTAACATGTATTTCTCAGCCTAGACTTATCTAAAGGAAATGGTTCCTCTTGTGTTATAGGAACAAGTTGACAAGGGCTGAAACAGAAAAGCGACACCGACATAAAAGACAACACATTACCCTCAAATACCAGAAATGCTTTCTTGACTAGTGAAGCTTGCTGCGTGCCATCACCTGCACTCAAGCACTCCTGAGATCTCAAGTACACACTGCTGTGAAAAGTGAGGGCATCCAGCGCCGCTGCGTAGCACTGTAAGAGGTTACGGATATCCTGCTTCAGAGCAGGAGCCAGTTTGAGGGGTGGGAAATTAGCATCATCTACAAGAAGCTCATCCTCTGTGTTTTACCGTCCTTTCCAGAGGCAGCCAGGGAAACCTGCTGAAGTCTCCCATCCGTGCCCAGCTACGATTAGCAGCTCTGCAAGTTTTAACATCACCCAGCAGAGGTGCTGCCACCCTTGCAGAGTGGTCACAGGGGACGTGCCATCTCCACAAGCTGCTGCTGCCTATCCTCGCTGGTACCCCCTTTTGGGATCGGCGGAGTACTCAGTGCTAGATCTACTCCTCCCGCTGTTCAGGTATGGTGGATGGATATTTTCCAGGAGACTGAAGAGGCAGCAGCTCCTCACTGCGCGGACACATTGAACAGCGGTGGTTAATGTCTCTGGGCCCTCCCTGGCCTGGGCCCAGCTACCAAAGGTGACTTTGGAAGACTTTGGTGGAAACTGAACCAGGCCCACATGGAGGAGAAAGGATGTAGCGAGAGAACGTCAGGGAGCTGATGAAAATCCAATGAAGATGCATCTTTTAAAAATGGTGTCTGAACTTCCCCGGGCAGCACAGCTTTCCTGGTCAGACTGAACATGTTACCCGTGCCCATTAACGGGACAAGACTGGCCATGAGCTTAAACAAGAGCAGCAAATGTTTGTCCCCAGCTGCAAATACACAGAACAATTTGGAATCACTTCAAGAATGGACATGAACGGATTTCCCCCCACACACTCTCATTTCCTCAAGTTTCCATTCAGTTTGAGGGAAAAAAAAATGCAGTTTTAATGTGCTGTGATAAAGGCATGGTGGGTGGGATACTACGAGATGCTGTGAAGCATGGCATGGGTTTTTGGATTTGCTCTGCTTCAGCACTGGTCTCTACTAAAAGCATGCTTAAGGGATCTGGCAGAGGGGTGCGCTCCTGGAAGTCACCGTGCTCGTTGTCCATGCTCACTGCTGCCACCCAGCTACTGAAACCTAACTCAAGGCACCAACCATGGCACCCGATTCAGGGCACATGAAAGTTGTTAGAGGTGTCAATAGGACACAGTCACTGAGAGAGGAGGCAAGTGATGACCACAAGGAGCCCAAGCTAAGCACCCCATCGGCGTCTCAAAACCAGGTCAGGGACTCCCAGGTAGGCTTTGCTTTTTGTTTTCCTCCCTGCTTGTTTACCAGGAGCATCTCCATCAAAGACTAGGATCTATTTTATTTGAGGACAGAGTAGGCGTCATGTTGTAGCAGCTTGAAATACGCACAGACTTTTCACAATAAACTGTCCACAGCTCCATCAGCAAGATCTTCTCAGTAATTAATTGGGCAAACCATTTGTTTAGCCACCAAATACGACAAAGCGATTGTCATAAGTTTCAGGCCATAAACTCAGCGTTGGAATTCCCATCCCGAGGTCACAGCACGGCTTGTGGTGAATGGGGCAGGCAGGGATCCAACCTTCAAGAAGAACAAGACACCCTTTTGTGAACCCGGCCCTTGGGGCTTCTCTTTGTCATACAGGAGTAATTATGTTGCATATCTCACCCGTGTATAAGCCTGATGGCTGCATTTCATTACATCAGTTCGCACATCCCAGACACAGGTATCACATCAGGCTTTAGCTGATCCTGCCCAGCAGCAAGGAGAACCAGTTATCAAGAGACCATTAATACAAATGCACTACGAGAAAGAAGGCAGCAGGTAAAACAGGGACGGCCCTTTTAATTATGCACAGGCAGTAATTAAATCATGTTATGAACCAATTAATGACTCACTTCAAGGACAAAGCAAAACTGTTTATAGCTTAAAATGATGTTATCGCTGCTTAGAAAACAAAAACAAAACAACTGAAGATGAAACAGCTCCATCAAGGCCTGACCTCGTTTCCAGGAAATCCTACGTTCTTCCCACCAAGATGTGGTGATTCACAGCTGAGCTGCGTCTTGCTAAACAGACTGAAGTTGGGTGCTCTCATTTGCTCCACATTGACAAGTTTTTACATTTTTTGTCCAAATTCGCAGGTGACCAGAGCCAAAATAAGCTGCGGAGTGTCAGACAATAATAAAAATTTGAGATTTATTATGGTGTTAGCATTATTTTAGTACTTTGGAGGCCTGGTAGAGAGCCAAGACGCCCTTCTCCTTCCTCCTTGCCAAGTATTGTATGAAGCAGAACAAAACAATATGGTGCCTGCCCTCAAACGCTTGCATCCCAGCACGAGGGGACAAACACAGGCGGATGCGCCGGGTCACACAGAAATCGTGACGGCCCTGGGGGGCTGCGATAGCGCGTCAAGCACCCCCGTGCACCGCCTTGGTGCACCCAGGTTTTGGAGGAAGAGATGATGACCTTGCAGTCCTATTGCTCTGCCTTCTCTAGTAAAGAAGAGTCAAAAGGCACAGTCCCATGTCCCTTTCTGAAGGAAAGGCAGCAATTTAGAGATGTTCCAGCTCTCTCCCAGCCATCTCAGTGTCCCATATGACGGTTGTAAGAAGCCATGTTTTGCATAGAAAGATACCAAGCTCATATGGCTGCTCCTCAGCTGAAAAAGCCATAACATCCTAAACCAAACAAGTAGGTTGTGTTTCCCGTGCAAGATGAATAGTGAAGGGCTGGGTTGGCTGTTGCCACTCTAAAAGAGCAACAGAACCGTGTGAACTGGAATAACTCCACTAATTTGTTTATGAATGATCAGGCTGCAAACTGCAGTTTTAGCCCACTTTGGTTTTCTTCCAAATTTCTCACGAGAAGCCTGAGACAAAGCAGGAGATACAGCTTCAGTGGATCGCTTCTCGCTGATTCTCCTTCATTCTATCAGGATGCAAGCTTAGGCACCAAGCTAAGCAGCAGCGGGGGAAGAAAAAAACAAAACAAAACAAAAAAAGAAACACACAGGAACCCCAAACTCACCCCACCCTCATTATTCCGGTGGCACTAAGAGACAAACTGGTATATACTGAGCATCCTACAAGGAATACAGCCACCCCAAGTCCGCTATCATTTCCAGGTCCTCATCAAAGCACTATTTCAGGAAACCAATAAGGCAAATTACAGCACCAAAGAGCACATGTGAACATTTGCAATGGGCATGTTGGTAGATTTTATAGTACTTGACTCCCCAAATGCCATGGAGAGCATCACCTTCCTCTTTTCAGCTGAATTCAACGACTCACCACACTTCTAACAGAAGAAACCCATGGAAGCCAAGCAAGCAAGCAGATGTTTGAGTCTATTTGCTGGATTAACATGCTCTGTAGCCATTATTAGAAGAAAATTTGTGAAAGATTTTTTAATTGGTAACACCAGGCTTCAGGACACTGATTATTCAGCCTAATTACACAAGTGTATATATCCAATTTGCTTTTGCATTTGTCATGACTTTTTCCTGTAACACTAAGGACAAAACCTTTCCTTTGCTAAAAAGCAAAGAAAAACCCCTCAGAATCTCAGAGTTACAGGACTGAGCTAGCAGAGAAGAGAAGGGGAGACTTGAAAGCATGGCTAGGTACGCAACAGATATGGAAAAACTTAGTAACAGCAGGAGAGTGGCCAACACTGATTCCCATGCAGAAGTGTGACTGAATTCACATTTTGACCTGCTATTCTTGGGAAAAAAACATAGGATTATATCCTCCTCCTCAAAATCCCAATACACGTTATGCTTTCGACTCCAAACTAGTCACTACAAATGCTAAAGCCAAAATTACCCAGATGGTCTGTCATTCTGATTATGAAAATAACCATTTCTTTTTATAATAACAACAATGACAAGGACAACAACAAAATGAAAAAGGGTTTTTAAAAGGGGAAAAAATAGCAACCTGAAGCTGTCAACATAATTACTGGATGCTAAGGAGCAACCAGGTTATGAGAAGGAACAAAATATCACAAAAATGCCAAAGCAATCATGGCAAAATTAGAATGGGAAGTTAAGCATTTTTGTGGCTTTCTCAGTTTTATTTTTTAAATAATGCCAAATATTAATAATGTCACATATTTAAGGGTCCTCCCAGCCACTTATCCACCCCACTGCTTCCCAGCAGAGATGCTTGAGGCCACTGAGTCACACCGGGAATTCCTGACCGCCAAGGGGTTTGCTATTTTGGAAACACCAGTCAGTGCCTAGAATAGACACTGAGGACCAGACTGAAAAGAGATGATGGATATGAGGAAACACAACTTGGTTCTGAAATTCTTTTCTGCCCTGAGCAAACGACGTTCCAAGGACGCTCAAAGCACTTTCCACGTTAGCTCGCACTAAGAATAAGACAGAAAAAAATAATCTTTCAAAGTGGAAAAATATCAGAGGTCTTGATCTGGCAACGGTTTGAACGGATTAGCCTTCACCTTACAAACATATCTCAAGTACAAATACTAGCTCAGTAGGAAAAAAAAAATAGTATTGTTTAGGAAAAACAGAAACTGCATTTTTTAAGTTGCATTGTTTTCCATAAAGCGTTGAAATTAATGTAGTTTTGAGACCTTCACAGTTCTCATCCTAACTCTTTTTCAGTTGCTTTACAGGAGTAATTTAGGAAATAGCATCCAGGTCTGCCTCGCATACGGACAGATGTGTGCAAGACAGCAGCGCACGGGCAGCTATAGATATTGTAACATTTTTTCCAGCCTCACTGGCTTGCTTTTCTGTAATCTTCCATCTGTTCCCAACAGCATTAGAGGAGACAAAACACTGCCTCCGACAAGCTATACTCTCTTGGTTGTAGTTTGAGTGGAGGAGGAGAAAAAGAAAAAAAAAAATTGGAAAAGTGATGTCAAAGAAAAAAATGCCAGGGGTGGAGGGTGGAAAGGAAGGCGATTGCCAAGAGGGCTGCAGTTTCCAGAGAGCAGAGCATGAGTCAGCAGAGAGTGATTTTTTTTTCTTTTTTAAATTTTTTTATATTACAGAGCACAGTGATGCCCTGAGGACCACAATGAAACCTCTTTAGTCCAAGCCTGTGTGTGTTTTATCAATCAGGCAGCAAGACCTCATTACTTCCTGACAGAGAAACTCCCTGCAAAAGCAGCTGTGATTTTTTTATTTTTATTTTTTAAAGTAAGAGAGCTTGGGCAATCTGCACGCCCTAGAAGGGCTTGCCACTCAGGGTAACTTTTTTCCATCTCCTTAATCTGATCCGTCACCTCAATATCTGTCAGCTTGTTTCTCTCCCCTACTGGACTTACGGCTTTCTACGATTTGGGAGTTCTCAAGGGCTCCTTTTATTTGCTCTTAAATCCTGCTGAAAACACTCCCTTTCAGAAAACATTCCTGTCTCCTGGTGGCTGGCTATCACTAACATCCACCACAGCAGTCAGCCTCTTTTGCTGATGTTTCCTCCGCTTTACCAGCACTTGCACACCTCTTTACTGGCCCACACCGCACCTCCGCGTGGAGGACACGTGACAGCTGAGCCGTGCAGTCACTTGCCAGCTGTCTCTTGCTACAGAGACCAAAAGAGACACAAACCGAGAGGAAAACCCCAGAGGCAGTCATACACATCCACACACATCAGAGTTTCACCACTCAAGCCTTCTTTGCGGTCAGACCAGAAATACCCAGGTGCTCCAAGACCTTTTCATCTCCCAACACCTTTCAGCTCTCGTGCAACGTACCAAAAATCTCTTTTTTTTTTTTCTTCTCTCAGTAACGTGATAATTTCCAGCCCTCCATCACATAACCCCCCACGCAGCCTCATTATACAACCTAAGTGCCGGATTTGGACATTTGCCACTTGGCTACCAACAATTCCCCATCAGACTGAAGACCAGCAGGTAACCCCCATGCCAGAAGGGCAGCACCAAAGAAGGTGCAACGCCTGCTTATCAGCTGCTGAGCCCCTGCACGAGGAAAACCAGCATCATCAAATGGTAAATACCTGTTACAAACTGCAGCTCCTACAGCATCCCAGCGACGCCCGTGCAATTGCTAACGACTGTGTCACCAGGGACAGTTATTTCCTCGCTCTGCTCCTGGGAACAGGCAGGATGCGAGGGCAGGGAGCAGCTCTTGCCCCCAGAGGGCTTGTTAATGGGGTGGTGGAGAAGGGCTGTGGGGAAGAGCTGGGCCTGACACAGCTGCATCGACCGCACATTTAGCAGCCAGGGCAGGTGTCCTCAGCCAGATTTCTGCTCTTCATGGCTCTGGCCCAAACTGCCTCAGTAAGTGCCTCAGGAGTGCTGCTTTTGAGCCATCTGCCTCTCCAGGACTGTCCTCGGGAATGGCCCAGGGCAATCACAAGCACATTGCCCACGGAGACAGACCCTTCTTGGGTCAGGGTGACCCCGAGCTCCCTACGTGCTGTAGACCTTCCCATGGCTGGAAGGGATAATTAGAGCTCCTCAAGTGCAACCAGGCTTTCACAACAATGACCACAAACTGTGACACTCTAGAAAACACAAATGCTGTCCTGTCTGGTTGGTAATTTCCCTGGGCCACCATGAGAAGCTGGCAGTGCTCCCCCGCCTGTCCCAGGGCAGGAGCATCTCTGAGCTGCTTTTTCTCAGGTGCTAGGAACGAAGGAACGAGCTCGCCACTCCTCAGGCTCGCAGGTCCCAGCTGTCCTGGCCAAGGAAGAGCACTGTCATGCTCAGGGCTTGATTGCACAGGCAGGCATTAGGAGAAGCGGCTTGTTTCCCTGTCTCTTCTGCCTGAGCACGTGGCTTTTTCGGGAGAGCTGGGCTTTTATTCTGAAGCGAGAGCCGCAGCAGCTCACCCAGCCTGGGCTGCGCCTTGCAACTGGCGGAGCATTCCTCGCAGGGTCTGTGAAACATCAGACACTTTCTGTTCAAGCATATGTGGGCTCTTGCCCAGCTCATCCTCTCCTCTCCCTTGCCTCTGAGAAGGGCCAGATACTTTTCTCCCCTATTTCCCCTGACCGAAATGAGTGTTGACCTCACCGCTTTCAGAGCTGGGGGCCTGAATGTGTGACCTCACTTGTTGTTTGTAGTAAAGCAGGCTGTGATATCACAGACAGAGGAGCGAGGGGATCTCGCGTTGACCCAAAACCTATGGAGGTCATCGGGATGTCGTCGGGCTTTGCACAGGGCCATGGATGCCAAGTTCAGGGAATGAAGCACCGAGCTCACAAGCAGACGGTGGAAGGGCTCTGCTAGTGGCACGTGGCTGCTGACTGCCCCCAGTTCTTCTCCGTACTGCTTCTGTAAAACATCTCCACCGTGATACAGCCCCGCTTGAAACTTTTGGATAGAGAGAGCTAAGAGTCATTAAAAAAGCAATCCACTTTTCAGATATCAGAAAGCCATCTCCAATGAGCCGTGACACCAGAATTAGTTACCAAGCAGTTCTGAATTATGAATGTAGCAGGGAAAGTCAAGGTCAATTTGCAAACAGACCGAACGGGAGGAAGTCCGACGCATAAATAATCTGTCATGAACTATTCACCCCATTGCTATTCCTATTACATCCTCAATAAGCTAATAAGCAGCACTGTTGCTCAATGGCAGATTGACAGTATATTTGCCTTCTATGGGGTGATGTGAACACTCCTAACTGATTTTGGCCACTGATTTGTAGTGCGTGGTGGATATCTGGGAAGAGCAATAACTTCAACATGCAATCATCCTGGTCAGTGACCAAGACAAGTTATTCTCCAACAGTCACTGGATACCTTCCTGTATGCAGCTTCAGTGCTCAGGTTTAGCTCATAATTGGGGTGATTTTCCTCTGCAGCCCTCAAGCACCTGCTTTCTGGAAACCAGACCCCTCATTCCTGGCCATTTAACCTTGTATTTCAAGACTTTGGTCATTTATGGTGAGATTTTCTATCTTTTTTTTCTTTTCAAATGCTAAACTCTTCTGTTAAAAGGACTAGAACATCTCTGTAAAACTGTAGGTATGTGACAGGCTGTGGAGGTATCTAGAGACACAGCTGAGCTGTTTTGAACATTGGTGTAGGTGGTGCAGTGTAAAAATAGCTTGAATCCTTTGGATAGCAGAAAGATAACTCTGTCCTCTGGTACTACGTTTCATGACTATTTCCACCCTCAATACGGCCCCAAACCTCCCCCTCATGATCAAATACTCTTTTCTCTGGCCAGACATCCTTTCAAGAGCTACTGCTTGCCTTGCTGGACTTTCACAGTGAGATTGGTCACAAGAGATGGTCCATTTATTGCTCTAAAAACAGCCTCCCTCAGTTCATGGCATGGGTTCATCCACCACCAGATTTTTGGCTTTTTCAGGAAAAGTTTCCCACCAGGATCTTAGATGAGAGTTGAAAATGCTGTAGTAAGAACAACGGGGGATAACCTTACCTAGCTTGACTGGATTTTTGTTTTGTAAATCCAAAGCAAGTACTAACTGGGCACAGATTTAAATAAACCCCAAACTTCTTTACCAGAACGGGAGCTTCCAGCCAAGACTGTTTTATAAACCACGCCAGACTCATATGCCTGCCGCCTGGGAAGTCTCTCCCATCCTGTAGCTGTGCACAAAAAGCCATCAGTGCCCTTAGCTTCTCACCACCTTCCTTTTAGCAGAGGTTGCTTGCTGATTCCCAAAAGCATTTCAGTGCAAGCAGGGCCCTTTAGTATGCTAAGTAATGGGGCTTCAATAGCAAAAATGGGTTTGACTGAGAATGTCCAAGGGCGATCTGTGCTGGAAAAGTGGAAGGGTACCTTCAGAAGGTGGTCATGGCAAGCTGCTAGAGCAGGCTGGGACGGTAAGGTAAGCTAGAACAGAGCACACAAACAGACCTTAATGGCAGCTGAAGATGTGGCACAGGATAGAAAGTACCATAGGAACAGGTATTTTTGTGGTCAAATCAAAGGCCCATCAACCCAGATCATGGCTAGGTAGTGACGGCAAGAGCTGTGGAGCCTGCAGGGACCCTTCCCTTCACCTGCCCTCCTCCTTGCAGCTGCCAGAGGCTCAGGAACCTCCAGCAGCAGGGATGGTCTCCTCCTCCCTGAGCCTGACCTGCACTGGGCTGAATCCACTCACATTTTCAGTCTCTGATGAGGAGTTTCCGTGTGGTATTCTCCATGCCATGTGTGATTGAAAGCCCTCTCTCATAACCCTTCAATGTGCTCATTCCTTTAATTGTTTTCCTCCTCCATGTCTTCCTTCCTACTACATCCTTCATGAGAAAAGATGAATAGGTCTGCACACAGAATCCCTACACCAGGGATTTCTACAATCACGAAGACCATTTTCTGTGCTGTTTGCTTGTGATAATTCCTGCCCTGTGTTCTCTGCTGAGCATTAAGCTGATGTTTGCACAGGCCAAGTCCAATAAACTTCCTGGAGCAGTGATAACTGGGTGTGCTTGTGGCTGGGTTCCTTTCTCCTTTGTGCTTCACCCTGCACTTGGCAAAATCAAATCTCATCTGCCATCATATCGAGTATCTCCTAAGTACCAGGAGATCCTTGTGCATCTCTTTGCTGTTGGCTTTAGGTTCCAAATTATTATTATGTATTATTAGCAAACGTTATCACTTTCCCTGCTGCACACCCAGGGTCTGCACTGGTAACCTCTCTTCATCATAAAATCTGAAGATTTAGTCCTGACCTTTGTCTGTTATTATCACAAATCTGTAATTGATGGAAAGTCTTTCCCTCCCTTCTATGACAATTTGATTACTTAAAAAGCTTATGGTAAGAGATCTTGTTAAAAAGCCTTCTGCTTCTGTCAGCCAGCTCAGCCCTAGCTAAATGTTGTTTGGCACTTCAGATCGTTCTAATAGATCTGTGAAGTGTGATTTCTCCCTGCAAACACCACGCTAACTCCTCCCTAGTCTATCAGTTTTATCCAAGCGCCTACTAATTCTAAAATTTCTGCCAGTTTGTCTGACATAGAAGTCAGACTTCCTGGTATATAGGTCCCAGGAGATGCTTTCAGAACTGGTGGCGTATTTGCCACACTCCAAACTTTAGGCACAGAGACTGATTTAAGCAGGAGGTTTCACATCACAGTAAGTGATGCCGTAGTTTTCTATCCAAGCAACATTAGAGCTCCTGGGAGAACAGCATCTTGTTCTAGCAATTTATTGCCCTTCATTCACTCAGCATGGTCTGATCAAGTTATCAGGGGCTAATGAGCCATCACCCACCAGGCATGCTGACTGCATTCACGTCCCATTACAAAGACAGGGGATTTTAAGCTATTGCATTTTACTCCACAACAGAATTGGACAAAGAAGATGCATTTATTCCCACTTTTCTGGCAGGCAGTCACTAATTAGGCAGGACAATTCCACTGCTTGCAATTGTGAATCACTGCCCCACTTCCCTTGGCACAATGATGCTCAAGGTCAGAATGGATGGAAAGTCCCCCAAAACACCCACTGGTTCTGGCAGCCGCCGAGGAGACTTTCAGGCTGAGGACAGGATGGGGACAGGGTGCAGGTGTTTTCTGAGGGTGGGAGCTTTGTGCAAACCCTTGTCTTTGCTGCAGAGCCTGCACTTCATGCTTACATCCCCAGCCAGTCCAAGAAAATTGTGCCGTGGTAGGATAAGCCGGGACAGAGGCTGCAGGGGTGAGAGGTTAAACAACTCTGGAGCTACACACTAGCTGAAAATACACGACGAGAACTGTTGCCAGGTTAACTCCTCGAAAAATCAGCCTCAGCCCAAAGGGCAGATAATAAATCGGTGTATAAGCTAAACAAAGTGCTGACACAGCCTTAGCTGGAACAGCACTCCCAGCGCCGCTGTAATACGGGGCCAGGATGAAATTCCACTGTGATTGACACTCTGCCATCACATCATTTGTTACCGATCCCATTTTTCCTCCCTTCCTCTGCTTTTCACTTCAAGGGACAGGACCTGCAGCAGCACAGCCTGCAGAGCCCTCCTTCGATCTGTTTTCCATTTGAGCATCCTCCTCTGAGGATTGACTCATGCTTCTTGACATATAGCACCGCCTCTTTGGGCTCTTATAAGGAAATAGCATGAGAGAATTGTCTAACTCAGACTTTTTGGCAGACTTTATATAATATGCATTATAGTGTACACTTCCAGCCAACGTCTTTGCCCTTTTGTGGTCATTTCAGAACAAACTGAGCTTCCTCCCTCAACATTTTGGGTACTTTTGCAAACTTGCAATGCCTTAGACCAAACAGAATTAGTGTGAGGTTTGGAGTAAATCAAACCGTGGAGGAATTATTTTAACACGTGAACCATAAACACTCCTCTTCCATTTCTGCTTTGCTACTAATTCACATCCCAGTGATCCAGGATTTTGCTACAGGGAAATGCATTTCAACATCAGATACAACAAATGAGATGCACAACGATTATCATGGCCATTGCCTGTGTTTATGGGAGCCCTGTATCTGTCCCACGCTCAGGTCTTTAAAACTGAAGCTGTGAAAAAATGCCTGTAGTGAAACATGAAACCAAATGAGACTGACCTGTACTGGGATTTGGTTATATATGGGAAAGTCAGGCTGAGTTCACCTAGAGAGTGGTGAAGGTTCATGAACCTTGTGAGGGAGCAAAGGTCCAGTTCTGAGCAAGCCTAGCCAAACCTTTCTGAGCAATTTTAAACGAGTATATATGTGGGAACAGAGGGATCCTGTAAAATAGGTAGTTTTAATAGGAAATCTATTGGAGAGAGACCTGGTGGTTTCAACAGTGTTTAGCATTAACATACTGAGTGAAGTGAAAGCTCAAGCTCACACAGAGCCTGAGAAGTGTTCAATGGCTCAGACTGAACCGCGAGCCCCTTGTTCCTGGGGATCCTATTATAAGTGTGTCATTTGCAGCCCTCGAGGTGAGGAGAGCTGACTTTATTGGATAGCTGCACCGTATCTGAAATAGGGATGTCTCAAGCTGGCTGAGCCCTTTACATACTGAAGAACTGAAAGCATCTCCTCATTTTCTCCTGGAAAGCTTCTCAGGATTTTTTTTGTACTGAAAACTACCAATCTGCCGTTTATGTACCTCCTTTTGGCCACACTCAGCAAAATACTTCACAAACATGGATGAAAACTAACTGAAGGTTCAGTAAGCACTATGATTTCCAGAGAAGGAAATTAAAATTTTCTTCTGAAAATCATGAATATTTCCATGGAACAGATCTTTAGAGACAGGTCCTCTGATTACCAGTATTACAATGCCCTACAATAAAATCTGGGAAATCACTAATGTAACTGAGTTTCCCTGAGGGAAAGGAGTATGCCAGCAACTTGACATGGCTGGGGATTTTGCTCTGGATCATGACTCCACTTTTTTTTCAAGACTTGGCCAAAGTAAATGGAAAAGGCTATACAGTACAGCTGGTATCTAATCTTTAAATTAGAAAGGAACTGAAGCCAAGGCTTCAGACTTTCATTACCACTACCAGGCTCCTAGAGCTGGGGGGGGCAGGGCGGAATATGATAATTCTTTTAAATGCCAGATTGCTAATCTGCAGCCTTATTAACAAGCTCCCATGTGGCACACAAGCTGGCCTCAAAGGGACTCCTGTGTCCCTTCCTCTGTGGGTCTGGACAGCAGTGGTGATGCTCACCACACTGACCGCCCTGAATTCCACACAGGGGGCATGCTGGTGGTCTTGGCCTCATGACTGTCAGCAGAAGAGGACAGCGGGTGTCAGGGGATCAAGCCCCAGCAATTTTGGTAACAAAGCTACCTTTGATACGTTTGGCTCATGCCCCACCGGACATGCTCACTCCAGAAGTGAACACAGGCAGGGCAGAGCAGTAAGCTCATCTGTCAGCTTAAAAAAAGAAAGAAGAAAAACTTCACTGCCAGATTTTTTTTTCTCAACAGTAGGGAGAAAAATTAGCCTCACTTTCCCCTAAGAAAACATCTCAACCGTATTGTGTTGGGCAAAGGATTAGGAATTAAGAAAGAACGGTGGCGCGAATGCCATAAACATCACTTGTGTGTGCTCTCCGCTGCCAGAGCACACATAATAAAGCTTAATTTCCTGGTGCCGTGCCCTGACTGTAATACACTGCCCAGATCTTCCTACTGCTCTCAGCTGAGAGCCAAGTCATTCTATAGGATTATTTTGTTAAGAGCAAAGCTATTTGATCAGAAGAGATTTAGCACCAGATTATGGCCACAGCTTTTTCCGGATTGGCGGCTGCAGAGGAAGAGGGCAGGAGCTGTCGGTGCTTTGAGGCTGAGCCTGGAGCTTGGGAGGCCCAGGTCCAGTCCTTGCAGCAAGTCCCCTGTAAATTCGGAGATAAGACACCCTCTACTGCCATTTCCACATTGAAATATAGGGTTTGAGAAAGGGGAATGTATTAGAGACAGTGAGATGTAAGATGCTCACCTATCATTACAGGGATAGACAAAAGCTCTGATGCCAGTACACCAAAACCTTCTGGAAGCCAGAAGCCACATGCCGTTACCACGCTTCGAGCTCCCTTTCTGAACCCGGTGGCTCGTCTCATGGTCCAGCACTTGTACCCAAAATCAGCTCTAGCACAGTATGGGCTAGCAGGGAGAACCTGCCCTATGCCAGGCTTGGAAACAAGCCAAGGCTTCTCCTCTGCTCTTGGTTTCAGCTGCATTTCAGCCTGGTCGGAGGTGTGCGTGCCACTGAAATGGCCTCATCTCACACCGCTCCTTGGTTGCGGGGCCCAGAGAAGTCTCTGGCTGCAGATTTGCTGCTTGTCCTTATGGGATCACAGAGACTGCCTTTTCCCTCCTGGGGTGTTTGGCAGGACTAGGACACCAGGCTGAATGGTAGTGATCACGCTGCCCTTGCAAGAGCTAGGTATCTCCAAGGCTTTGCTATTCCTGTCCCCTCCCCAAAATGGGCTCCCTGTAGTCCTCTTTTTTCCTGGAGGAGTATCACTATGGGCAGAGAAGCAGCAGCAGTAAATACATCGGTACGTATCATTCAGCTTCAGAGCTGAGGGTTCATGGTCTTAACAACACAGCACAGGAGAAAATTGTGTATAAATAATGAACTCAGACAGGAGTGATATGAGCTCTGCCACTACTGGAAGACTAATCAAATGGTACAAATATAACTTCTAAACTTCGATATGAGTAACGGTGAGCCCACCAGGGAAGAAATCTTACTAGACTTGCGTACATTTCAAAGAGTAAATTCTTCATGACAAACTTCATTCATTTTGCATTTTGAGTCATTTTGACTGCACTTTTTATGTGAACTGATGTGAGATGTCACTGTGAGACAAGTAGCTGAAGTCTGTGCATAACACAGTGCTTATAAAAGCACTCTGGGCTCGCCTATGAGAAATGATTGTTGCTACCATATCCATCCCCCAAAATGCCCTTCTGCCACACCTGCAGCTCTAGAGGGAGGAACGTCTGCCTTGGGGCTCTCAGTTGGCTTACACCAACATAACCATCTTTGGTACCACCATGGAGAAGTCTTACTGTAGTAAGTACAAGTTATGCTAAAGAGAATTCTTCAGAATTTCAGGTTATCTCCACAGTGAGGAGAATGAAAGGTGCCACAGATGCTTTCCATCCCCACAGGCTGAAGTTCCCATCCCATCCCATCCCATCCCTTTCACTTTCCCCAGCCTGTCTTTATTTCTTACACCAAAAACCTGAGTGTTTGAATTTCACACACCTGGAGCAAGCTGTGACTCAAAGAACAGCAATAGAAACCATAATCATAACTCACATAACCCAAAGCAGCCATCACAGGATGTTCTGAATCTCTTCCAACCTCATAAAACAGTGTCAAGACCTCTTTTGATTGCTAAGGGAGCAGTTTAGCTCTTTCTGAAACATTTAAATACTTATTTCTCCAGGGCCATGCCTTAGGGTTAATTTTATGTAAAATACTAAGAGAGTAAGAATGTAGTAGGTAAGCAGTTCCCACATGTTTTTTAATTGTTGTGTATGTGGAACTACCCAGCAGCAACAGGACCCATCACACATTGGGGTACACCTCTAGCATGCCAAGCCCTGTGGCTGTGGGTGATAAAGTTTCATGTCAGTTAGAGGGGGCCTCTTTGAATGTGTAGCCTGATACAATCCATGGACCAGCTCTGGGACAGTCAGCCTGCAGGGTTTTGTGGCTTTTGGTTTAGAAACCACAGGACTACATCATAAAAATAACATGGCAACATTACTTAGACTAGAAAAGAAAAAAAAAGTTAATTTAAATAAAACATCATGGAATATAACTATAATTACAATATTACCAGCTGTGTCTCCACTTACACAGCCTTACCAGTTACTGGAAATAGTGATCAACTTAAAAAAACAAACTACTCTTGGTATAGGATACATTAGTGAATCTTTCTTCCCGTTTCCACAATGGATCCCTGGATGGCTAAACAAGAAATGAGTGCCGGACATCGTACACATGCTACAGGTACAAATTACAGATGGGCAAAACAAAATGAGCGTAAGTGATGGAGACGATTTTAAGGTTTGGTTACAGGTACCCTGATAGACTTGCTAATAGCTTGTGCCAACTGATTAACCTCTTATTGTTAATTGTGGATTAGCTGCTTATATTCCACTTACAGATTAACTTCACTCATGTAATGATGACCCCAGGTCTTCAGCTTCCCTACTGCAAGAACAAAGCTGAAGGGAAACACAGACTGGGCAGTGAGAAACACAGCACTGAAAAACACGTTCACAGAGACACTGAAAAACAAGTTCCTAAATAATACTCCTGAGACATGTAAGAAAGCATAGACCAGTGGTCCTCAGCCTCCACTGGCCCCTGGGAAATGGTGGTGTGTAGGAGCCACCACAGCAGCCCTTCCTGACCACTCAAGTGCGGAAGACGTGACCTCTTTTGACTGCAAGCAATGCTGCAGGGATTGTGGGCTTCGTGTTGCTTAGAAGCTTGATTCCTAAGACTCTAGCTGAGGCAATGTATTACCTTTCACAGAGGAAATGAGTACAAATTTGGCTAGGGACAGAAATAAATATGAGATCATTTTCTAAGTGCTGATTTATGTGATGAATGATTTGCATCTAACTGTTTCCATCCTATGTTGTTCAAATCCTTGAGGTAGTGTGCTCCTTCTGAAATCAACAGGAGCTGCAGATGCTTTTCACCTCAAAAAAAAAAAAAAACAGGTTTCTTAGAGCCAAAATTAGCCAAAACCAGGCACTCTTCAACTCTCTCTTCCAGGATTTTGTATTTGCAGCAGTTTTTGCAAAATAATCAAACTAATCATTGCTAAAGCCACAAGACAAATCATGACTTGTCTTCTTCAACATATCTATCTAGGCCATTTTTTACACTTAGCTCACACTAAAATGCTCACCAAACCTAAGTGTTTTGTACCAGATTTTTCTTCATGCATTTATATATTGAAAGAAACCTTTATAGCTAACACTTTGTAGAGGAAATGTCCATGTGATTTCCAACTGTTTGAGATTCTGATTATTCAGAAGTTTATCACAATGCCCATACCACAATATTCAGCCTCATGTGCTCAGTTCTGACTGGAAGGATCTGACTTTAGTGGAGTGATTATGCATGCGGTATTAATAAAGTGTAGAACAGGGCTATACATACTGGCCTAAATCAGCATTTGTGCTGGTACCCAATTAGACACTACAAGTACATAGTTTGGTTTCTACCATCAAAGCACTCTGTGAACAATAGGAGCCTACATCAAAATAACTGCATGTTTGTATCCTCAGATGGAGGGAAGATGTGGATGGCTGGGGGGTACTGAAAGGAGGAAAGCTCTGAGCTCTTGCAGACTTGCTTTTGTCAGAGAAAGTACAAAGTTTAGCATAAATCTAGGCAGCAACCTTCATGCAACAGAAGACATTACCAACAACTTTTTGAGCTAGAGACAATGTCACAAGCCATGAAGGCAACAGGCAACACTTCCAGGTCAAAAAACTACACAGGTTTTGGCTGCCCTGGGAATAGCTGTGGTGGAGTTGTAAGCTAGAGGAAATTCGTTGCTGTCTCATGGGCTTCTATAGTCTCCAGGTGAGATGCACTGTGTAATCAACTCCTGCAATAGTATCTTGGGCTTTTTGGTGTTTTACCTGAAGCTTCATTTTATCAATTCATATATCGCCATGTGGACTACAAGTATGATGAAGAAAAATGTTGTATAATCTTCAAGTGCAGTGCTAAAACCTAGAAGCATCTCCTGTTAGTGGAGAGAGCTTGAAAGAGGTCTGGGGTCTTCTCTGCTGCTGCTTTTTTGCTACCACAGAGCTGCAAAGCAGCAAGAGAGCCAGCCTGACCTGCTCCCCAGTTAAAGGAGGATCTTCCATCCCTAATTCTTTTATGCTGGGAAGAGAAAAAGATACAGCATTTTGCTAGAGAAAACGCTTTCTGTCTGGTTCCACTCCCAAATAGCTCTGACCTGACACAAAACACAATACTGTGCAGTCTAGGGGATCCACCGAGGCACAGAAGGGGAAGAAGAGAACATCTCTGCTCCACCTGCCTGGGCAATTCTGCAGCCAGTTTGGAGTATTGACCAGTATTTCAGCTACAGGTGGGACAGTCATGACTTCCGTCCCTACAAGCATTTGAGGTAGGGCTGAATATGTGAAGAAGATGGCTTTGATTGCTGTCACAGTCCTCTGCCATTGCACTGAGATGTGCTCCATGCCAATGACACTAACAGTGGTCTAGTGCTGCTGCACTTACTGTCCAATAAACACTCTCTGAAGGAGATTTTAGCTGATGTGCTAGGGAGTACTGTTACTTCAGCTCTGTACTGTCTGCTAGTTGAACCTAACAGAAAATGGTAAGATGTTTCTGTAACAAATTGACATTTTTTCGTTTGTATGGAAAGGGAGCTTTTAAACAATAAACACTTCTAGATTTTGATGAAAATCTGGAGCACGACATAAAAATATTCAAATGTTTCCCACTGCTCACCCCATCTACCACAAGTCTTCACCACAGATGTATGGAAGGCAGAGTGGGGCTCGGTGGAGCATTTTAAAGCTGCTTCATGCTGCCAAATAGCTCCTGCGGCCCAGGTCAGCGATGTTCTCAAGGGGACATTACCTGCCTTAGGTCCTGCGCACAAGGAGGTTAAATGGGAACAACTTCCATTCTTGATCCAGGTCTTGGTGAAATCTGCTTCTCACCCCAGTCCCTGAATTTCTAGGAATAATCTCTATTTCTCTGCTACACATACTCTGCCTTCAGCTAAAAGAGTCACAGATCATTCCTGTATTTACCTGCCAGTGTTCCACCAGCCCTTGAGAGCTAAA
Source organism: Chauna torquata (assembly GCA_013399475.1). Taxonomy (NCBI): domain Eukaryota; kingdom Metazoa; phylum Chordata; class Aves; order Anseriformes; family Anhimidae; genus Chauna; species Chauna torquata. The sequence goes on along the minus strand of VXAL01009623.1, from coordinate 627,323 downwards.
GTCCCTGGAGAAAGCTCAGGTAAAACAGGCCAAGCACAACACCATACCTTGTTATCCCATGGAGCACTCCTGCGATGATTGTGTTCTGCTTCTCGTTTCTTTTAGCCCTGACTGCAGCCAACTTGACCAGCCCACGAAGAGATATGAGCCACCTCCGCAAATACCATAGGGCCACCGGACTCTGGAGCGTAATGTGTTTCTTGCAAGCAGTTCTCCATGCAGACAGTCTTGGGAAGAAAAACAGAGGTAGCAGTGGTTACTCCCCATCTCCCTAATGTCCACCTATACTGAAGTCTTGGAGCTGCTACAAGCACCTTGCTGACCATAAATCCTTTCTCATACATCCTTTTAATGCTAGCACCCTCAGGCAACGCGGAGTGCAAAGAGTAAGGTTTCAGGCTCGGTACCAAGGAATTCCTCTTTTCAAAAGGCCAGACACAACAGCTGGGAAATTTTTGGTTATTGCTGCTTTGTGTCAGCTCTTACCCACTCCTGGAGGGGGTTGTAATTTCTGAAGCTTAACAGCATTTGAACCAGGCCGAGCAATCTTTGAATTATTTTTTGGCTGACATTTCACAGAGGCATGAGTGTGTGTACTAACATATCTGCATGTGTATTTTATATCTGTATGTATACACACATGCCTTGGGGGAAAGAAGGCGGGTAACTCAGCATGTCTAGCCTTCAAAATGCTGATTCAGGAGACTGGAAGCTGCCCCCAGGCTGCTGTTTTACCAGACCCCAGCCAGTTTTCAGCCAAGTTGAGTCCAGGGGTGCTTGAGATATCTGTCTAGGGTGAGGGTCCAGCCTGAAAAGCAGCAGCTGCTAGCAGCACTGCTGGGCTGTAATGATTAACAGATTTGTTTTTGTGGTATTCACATTCCCAGTGCTTCCCCTGCCTTACCCCGTTCTCAGGGAGCTGTCTCCTCCTCCTCACATACATGCCAAGCCCCTGTGGGGATGCACATTTCTGTTGGCATCAGCAGTGGAGAAACCATAACACCAGCCTGGTGCTCGCTCAGTCGTCTCCTGGAAGCCACCCCTCGATCCATACAGCACCTCATTTCCATTACAGCATGAGAGAGCTTTTCTGTCCTCTTGCCGGTGCCTTCACTCTTGGATCCTGCCAGAAGGAATGAAAAGGTGACATTTTGGCTGGTGTCTACAGTGGTATTGTGGCTGCCCACACACACACAAGCCCACAATCATCCCTTTCCCCAGACTCCTTTTCGAGACACACACGCGCACAGAAGAGGAGGGAACCTCCTCATTTCTAGGGACGGCAAACAGAGCTGTCCGAGCTTTTTGCCCCCAAAACTTCTGGAGAGGAGGTGAGTCCTTCAGCCTGCAGGTCAGGGCGGTACTGGAGACCCTCATCTAATGATTAGACCCTAAAGTCTAATCAGGCTGAGCTCTGAGTGTTTGGTCAGCCTGGGTGCGTGCTCCGTCTGGTCCTTCGCTGCCCTCCTGTACATATATGTGTTAGGGGTTTTGTGCCGTGGGCAGGCAGTGCCCAGCTGCACCGGCAGCATCAAGACATGGAGCAGAGGAACAGACCCTCTAGCCCTTAAACCCATCTGATAAAGTGTGAGGCATTTCTAAGCCACTTCCCTCTTCTCAACAAAGACTTTATGCCCTAAATACTTTGCTTTCACAAGTCCTCTGAGCCTGAGGAGGAACATCTCCTCCTCCTCCCACCCACCTGGCCCAACAAATGCAGGTGGTGGGCATGTTTCTTGGTGCTTGCCTCGGGGGGAGCCCTGGGAAAGCTCTGGCAGGGATCTTGGAGTGGCTCTGCAGCAAGTCACCATCGTGGGGTCTGCTGGTCTGTCTGCCTCCCTCATGTGGGGATCAGGACTCTGCTGAGAAAAAGCAGATAGGGTTTCACACAATCCAAAGCACATGTACAGTAACTAAAGCTGCGTAAGCACTTTTCTTTCCGATGGAAATTTTCCAACGTATGTTTCAAAAGAATGTGAAAACATTCCCCCTCCTTTCTCGCCTGCTGCCCATGGATCCAGCCTGGTGGGGATGATCCCCTCAGACGCTCTTTTCAGAGAGAGATTTAAGGCTTGGGAAGGGGCAGGGATGACAACGCTGGGAATTCATGGTCTGAGTAGCCAGTGCAGAACAAGCCTTAGAAAAAGTCTTATCTGCTGTGGAAACCACTAAAGGTTAAGCATACATTATTGCTGTGAGAAAACAGGCTCAAGTATTCAAGTGAAAATGGACGTGTTCGGTTTTTTTCCCTCTGTTTAAGCACTGTCAGATGTTTGCATCCTCAACAGGCAATTCAGTTTTTGGGCATCCCCTCCTCCTCCAGGAATGTCAATGCAAAAGGAAGTTTCTCCATGGGAAGCAGTTTGTCTAAAAGTCATTTTTCATGGGGGAGGGGGAAAGAAAAGCCCTGACCAAACATTTCTGACCAGCTGCTTTGTGCATATATAGGCTGCAGCCGCCGGCTGCTGCAAAGAGCTGCCAAAATCAGAGCTCAAGGGGGAGAAGGCAAGGACAACGTGTGGTAGGTAACATCCCTGGCCCAAGGACGGCCTTCTCGTGGCCGGCAATTGCTGTTGCAGGAGCCCTGGGGCAGCTCCGTGACAGCAGTGGGGTGACAGGACCGCGTTTTGAGTTCAGACCGTCCTTCTGGGCAACGCTGGGGGCACGGAGTCGGAGGCACTGGTGCTGGGTGGCTGCTGAGGGATGGTCCCCTGTGAACGTGAGGCCACCGTGCCCTGCTGAAGCCCTGCAGCCATTTCGACATCCTGTGATGGTTGATTCCAGATCATACATCTCTCACCCACCAAGAGAGACATGACAGACCTGCCTGGGCCAAAGCAGGTACGTCCGTGTGTGTGCTAATACGTGAGCACGCACATGGCTCCTACACGCTCCTGCCCGTCCCCGAGGGCTGAGCACGGCCCCACGCAGGGTGCAGGGATGCAGGCTGTGAGCGAGGACCGTGCGGGAAGCACCGTCCCTTCAGAAACGGCTGAGAAACACATTCATGTCCTGGTTTCTGCACCGCAGATCCCCAGCGCAGAGCTGAGTCATTCAAGATGGACCTCTGGGAGATGAGTTCCCCTTTAACTCCACAAGTATATAATTGCTAGTTAAAAAAAAACAACCGTCCTCTGCCAAACACTGTATACATAGTCATGGAGAAGGAATGATAAACTTCCAGTGTTTCTGGTGGGCCACCACATTAATTTGCAGGCTCTTGCAAACCGTCATGAAGAAATGCCACCAACGGTCTGCACGCAGTTCCTGTTACGGGCGTTTTATTTCCTATAAAGATTTAACCAATAAGCCTGCAGATCAATTTACACATTAGACTGAAAGCTGTAGGTTTCGCAGGAGATTAAGTTCCAAAAACGTCTCCAGTGTCTCGGTCTGTACGAGTGTGTCTGCCTTTGAAAGACAGCGGAGGTGAAGAGAAGAAATAAATGTTTGGGCCTTATTCCCGGTGAATGTCAGTCAGCGTAACTGCACTGTGTGTTTGTGTCTATTTATACCCACGGAGGGTCTAAAATTACAGCTTTAAGCAGGAAGCTAAACCAAGAGTTTTTAACAAGTCTAAGCAGTTGAATTTAATGCTGAGGAGCAGGGGGGACGCTTCTGATATGAGCTGGGGAGGAGGGCTAGGCTTGACAAACCGTAATAGGAGACAATTTTCACCTTATTACCCACCTTATGAAAACCAAGCCTTTTAAATACGCCTCCGGATAGAAGCCACAAAATGTTATTAAGGTTGGAAAAGCTCTTCTGTGCTCTCTTTTACAGCTAACTCAGTGGGATGGTCTGCATGCTCGGTGTCGGTTAGAGAGGGGTGAGAGATAGGCACGAGCCAACTAATCCTGAAAAATTTACTGCATGGGGGAAACTGAGGCAGACAGCTGCAAAATGACTTCCTATGGCCACACAACGGGCCAGGAGCAGGAGTGGAGAGGAAATCCGTGTCTGCTGGGTCCCAAGCCCAGGGGCACACAAATGCTGAAGCCGCGGTTATAGGTGGCCTGTAGGAAAGAGCATAGCATCGTTTTTACAAGCATGTTCTAGCTGGAACCAGTCTTCCCTCCACTACAGCTCTGTCCCTGCAAGCTTGTCCTAGGGGAGGCTGGGAACAAGGTTTGCCTGAACCTGAACTCAGCATACAACCCTCTGGTACAGAGGGAAAAAAGGCTTTTTGCATGCAGTAGCTCACATCCAGATCCCAGTCTCAGTTTAGTTATTATTCCCTCCCAACAGCTCTGCCTGGAAATGACTACGAACCCAAGCAAAAAGTCCCAGACTGTGGGGATGACCACACAAGCAAACTTCCAGGACGAAATTTCTGCCCATCCTGTCCTTTTAGGGAGAGGCTGCAAAAGCACAAGAGCTCTTTTCTCACTGTGGTCCTATAGCGTGCTCCTAAAGCACCAGGAGCTCATGCAACCCTCAGGCACAGATTTCCTTGAAAACCTGGCCCCTTAGCTTTTATCTGCCTTTTCAGCAGGCTGTGCAGCAATTGAGTACGCTTCACAGTGCGGTCCCATTTGAAAGTGATACATAAAGAGTTTGTAAATGATTAACAGAGCTTCTCACACGTTACAGACAGGAAAATTAAATGCTACAATAACAAGCTGCCGGGTTGCCCATTGATTACCCATTCACTAAAATACGAGCCCCTTTCCAACTGCTTATAAGTAAAGGCTTGCTATAAATTGCAACTCCCTTGAAAGCACAGAGACACATGGAGATTAAATCCCTTCCTGGATATGGAGGTGACCTTTATTTACTGTAAACATTATTCCACATTTAAATTTGGAAATGAAACAAGGGCCAGGCGAGGAGTCTGGATTCCAGTCAGCGCTTGCCTGCAGTCAGAGGTGAGCCGCGCTGCCAAGGCATGGTCCGCTCCTCCCAGCTGCCCCGCTTTGCCGAAACCTCTACTTTCTTTGGATCACTTTGTATGTGTTTCAGACGGGGCGGGGGAAAGGTTCGTTTGCACAGACAGCTGACGAGGCTTACTCATAAGTGTTACTCACCAGCCACTTGCTTCAAGCCCCATTCTTCGCTCAGACCCCCAAACCAGCTGCAAATTACCTTAAAGCGAAAGGGCTGGGTTTGATTCAAGATCATCTACCCCGTGGTTTGTATTAAAAAGCAACATCGGTTGGAAGGAATTTCTCTCAGCTGAAAGTCAGGAAAAACATTTGTGACTATTGAATAGTCTGGGTATTTCTTGAATGCCGGAGCACTAAGATAGCTCTCCCGGGTCAGGAGCAGGGGGGGGAATCCTTTTTTGCTCTCAGTTGTTGTCTATATGGCCAGCAAGCCCTGCTCAGCAAACCACCCCGACCACATGCCCAGCCTCAGACAGCCGCATAACCCTCTGACTGCCGAATGCAGCAGCACACGGCTGAGCAATGCCTCCGTGAGTTAGGATCCCAGCAAATAAATTCTCTGCAAGGGAGTTACTGACAAGTTGCTAAATACCACTTGCTGTATACGTTGTGCAGACTGCATTTTCTTACCTGCGTAGAGGCGAAAGGGAGGCGTTCAGCATTTTCTACGAGGGTACGGAAACCCCTTTTTGGGAAAGGCCCTGGCTTTCCCCCTGCCTCGTCTTGTACCCAGAAAGCAGTCAGAAGTCTGGCTTGTGGATTTAACCGGCTTCCCGTTCCCTTTATGCGTGGCTGCAATTCCCAGTCAGGCTTTTGCACCCTAAGCTCGTCTTCCAGATGAACAAAACCAGACGCTGCCAGCCTGACGTTTGAAGCTAGCCCCCGTTCTGAGGGCTGAACAGAAAAGCAGCTTGCTTTGACCTGAAGCTCAGGAAATGTTGAAAAATGCCTGGATCTACATTCAGCTCCAAGTCCTGTCTGTAAAAGAGGTCGACATCTGCAAACACAAAGCTGATGTCTGATGGCACTCATCAGACGGACCATTTTCCTGGGCTTCCCAGCCCAGCCCTGCAACTTTGCAGAGGACCCAGCTAGCCTAGAGGGTGTAACAGGTTGCTCTTGTCACTCTCGTGCATCACCCTGCATGCTTTTCCTTGAATTGAGCAGTGTGGAGCACTCAGTAAATTAAAAATGTTCTAAAATCAGTTTTATTTATTAAAAAAAGGGAATGAATATTTTAAATATTCCTCCAGCACCACATAGACTGTTTCCTATTAAAGGCAACTGTGTGCAGCGTTTCTATTAAGATTCTGCTTCCTGTTGTGTAATATGGAATGTCAAAAATCCTAGTATCGCTTAAGAAGTTATTACAAGCTCCAGAGAGTTTTCTATTCCCAAGCAATCGCTCCCAGTGGGAAGCTGGAAAAATTGCTGTTGAATTTATAGTAAATGCCTCAGATCCTATGTAATATTTATGGTGTCCCTCTCATCTTATCCAGGCTGGTTTGCTGTTTTGCTGCTGTGAAAGAAAAGCCTGTTTCAACGGTTAAGGGCTGTGACATTCACTTTGAAGGATATTGAAGCGGATATGATAGCCACAGGAAATGTTCCAGTCTCACTGAGGTACCTCAGAGAGGTATTCAGTCAAATGAGAATTCACTAATCTGATTCCCAGGAAAAAATTGCAGTAACTTAATGAAGAAAGAGAAAGAAACATGACAGATCTGCATTTATGGCTTGCCAGATCTGGATTCCACAAAAGCCAAAGGAAAAATTCCCCTTCGCTTTCACGGGAATAGGATTTTGACCCCAAAGATCTTCCATTCAAACAGAATTACGCTTCATTTTTAAACACTGTAAGAACTAGGTGGTGTCCATTCGCATTAAAAAGAAGTCACTGTATGACATGATGTGGATGTAGATTTGCATGGCCACAGGCTACAGATACTGCAATCCCTACTGGCAGATCCCAGAAATCTGATAGGGGCAGCAAAGCAACCTAGGTTGCCCACCATTTCACGAGCTGAGTCAAGAGCAGAGATGCCACCTCCAAAGTACCTATCCTCTATCACTCCACATATAGAAGTGCCTGGGCTGTAACAACTGCAGAATAAATGTCTTCTCAAAACCTGCTTGAAGAGAAGCAGCACCAGGGGCTCACAGGCAAGCCCAGAGAGCAAACCTTAAGGCTCAGCGAGAGGCAACTTCCATCAGAACTGATTGACCATTAGGGATCACTGTCCTTGAAGGAACGTCTGGGAAAGAGCAATCCTGAACTGGGCTTGTTAATTTGAAACACTGGCCCTAACTGGTGACATCCGGATACAACATGCGGCCAGTGCCGAGCATTTGTTACGAGTGCATTTGTTATGGGATGCCGCAGCATCAGCTGGTGCCTCTGGAAACATACCGTTAGCAGGCCCACGTGAAAATCAGGGCACAGGTTCTGCTTATGGGTGGGTGGCCCAGAGGGACGTGATGTGGAGCCGGTGTCCTGCGTCCAGCTGACAGATCCAATGGCTCTGTTTCCACGCGAAAGCTGCAGAAGATGCCTATGAACATGTGCGCTCTTGGGTTTGTACTTCAAGGGCAACTCATCTGCAGATTGCCCTGGGGGCAATTCCAGGGCTAATTAGAAAGTTGTTCTGACTTTGCCGCCTGTGGAAGAAGTGAACACACAGTGGAAACGGTTATATATTCAAACCTGTCAGGGAGAGAGTGGGGATAAAGGGAGGAGGTCTGTTTTGGGTTGAGCTTGGTACAATACCTAAACGATACATGGATGATGCACATGTACTGTGGCAACTCCCTTACTGAATCCTTTCACAGTCCTACATTATAGCCCAAACTTTTAGAAAGAGAGGTGAGGGCTTAAAGTCCGTGTATAAGTATCTAGAACTGATCACGATTCACATGTGCTAAGCACTCAACAGCTTTCACAAGTCCTTAGGGAAGATGCTGGGTGCACCAATTCTTTAAATATAGGCATTTTCTGAGGAGATGTGAAGTCTGTAGCCTGAGACAGCTTGTTCCAGAGGTGCTGGAGGCATCAGACAAATTCAGAGGTGAGAAAACGGGATGTGGCACCTGGATGAAGGGCATGAAGTGAGCAAACAAGAGGCCAGGGGCCAAAAATGAATCCTAGCTGCAAAATGTGCTAGATGGTAGCATTGACTCTCATGGGGAACAGCCTGAGCTTGAGTCACTGCAAGGTGGTCTGAGCACAGTCCTGGCAAATCTTGCCCAGATCAACCTGTTCCCCGTGGACAGGCGACACGACCCAGCAGGTCAGCCCATGTCTCCCGCCGTCTCCATAAACAGAGAGGAGATTATGTGGGAAGGAGGAACTCGCATTAGCTGTATCCTTGAGGGCAAGTCATAGTTCAGGAGACAAAGAGTACTAAGAGCAAGAAACAGCAGGGGTGCTAAGCCTATATGTCCATTTTTAGTCTCCTTTGCGTACTCACAAGTACTCAGGAAGACAACTCATTGGACCAAATAAACCACAGCCCTGTTTTAGACATGGACAAATAGCCCCAGATGAAGGGAAGGTAATGTTGCAGTGGAAAGAATCAAACTTTTAGTATGCTGTCTCATGAGACATTTAGAGTGGAGAAGATGTGAAACCCTTCATCCAGATAGCAAACTGATTGAAGAACCATAGGACAAGAAGAAATAGTAGCTGTTCCATATTGAAAAGCAGAGATACTGATGGGAGCGGTAAAAAGATTAAAGTGGGTGTCTGGTTTTATTTAACATCCTTATTAATTCCTTGAGAATAAAAAGCAGTGAGTGCATTCACATCTGAAATGACTTTGAAACACGCAGCCAACATCCGTGTTGCACCGAGCACTTAGAAATGTGAGGAGGAAACAATGAAACGAGACTCAGTTTAGGATAGTGAATGCCAGGGAGGGACAGTGATCCAAAACGCAGATACTCAGGGGAAGAAATACAATTTGAAAGCAGGGGTGGGGAGGAGGGTATCATCTGAGACACAGATTTGACTATCATCAGCTTGCACTGTCTGTGCCGAGTGTGGTGGAGAGGGCACATCTCTGGCAAAGGGATCACTAGTGAGGCTGCCTGGAAATCACTGGTGATTGCAACCCTAACTGGAAACAGGAGAAAACTCAGGCACGAATAGGAATGATTAACAGACAAATGCATATAATTTTAAGACATATTGAAATGGTTAAATTAAATTTAGAAAAGCCTTATAAGAAGCTAAAGTCACCCTTCGAGAGCTGTGGTACTACTACTCCAAAAATATTTGTAAGTCTCCACTAGGTACCAGGTCTTTGTTCAGGAAAGTATTCAAGAAAGAATGTTCAAAGTCTCAGATTTTCAGAAATCCAGTTAGAGACGTAGGATTTGGGACAGGTCAGCCCACCTTTGTGTGAGCTGGCAACAACAGCAGTGCAGAGATACAGTCATCTAGGCACTGAGGACGTGTATCAGCTCTGTGGTATGCAAAAGCAATCTCTGGCCAGGATGTACGCCTGTTTACCTATTAACTAGATTTTAAGGTCACATCTGCGATCTATGAATTTACCGTTTGGGGGATTTGGGGAGAAGCTGAGTTTAAGGAGAAATTGTGTATCTCTGCATAGAAGAGTCACTCCTGACTTCTTTATATTTTTCTTTCCTGGGGTGATTTTAAAGGACTTTGTTGCTCACGGCTGTGGGCTACAGTCGGAGCCTGGAAGGAGGAGGAGCTGATGAAAAAGCCGCTTGGGACAGTCGTGCTAGACATCAGAGCACTAGCCTAGCAGCCCGACTAGGCTAGACGGGGCACTTGAAGAACAAAAGTTCAACGCAGGAAGCAAGTCTGTGTGGAAGAAGGTGAAGGCAGGCCTGGCTCACATCACCGGCAAGTCCTGCACCCTCAAGAATCCTTAATTTCTCAAAGCCCCTCCACAGGAGCTGGGCTCGGGGCAGGGCTGTCAGCAACAGACACCACGTGGTGGAGACAGCATGGTGTAAGGGAACCTATCTTTCACGCGTGATGTTTGGGAATTTCTTGTGGAACTAATGGCTTGATAGTTAGCCAGCGAAGTGCTGAATTCAACATACATTCCTCTCACCACCTCATTACCTCCCAGCCGTTCCCCCGCCCGTGTCCGTTTGTTTAAATGGAGATCCTTAAGACAGAAGATGCTCGTTAGGAACCTGGTATGATAAACATGACACTTGTGCACTTTCCTAATTTGATATATCTGATGAGCCAGAACTTAACTAATGCAAACTGCTGCCCAAGTTACTTAGATTTGTTCAGTCTCTTTCTGTCTTCCTCAGCATATTCTATGGGCTGATCTCATGACGTTCTCCTTCATGCCAGGTTTTTTTTGTCTATCCGAATTTTCTTTTTCCACTAGAAGCCTCCAAGCTGGGCTCCTCTCCGGCACTTTGCACATATTATTTCACTGCTTCAGTGGAATGGTTCAAATTATAATTTTCCAGCTGAGATATATAGACTAATTCATTCAAGACCACATTTTTTTTGTGTACGACAGTGTGGACTTCTCTGTGGCCCTTGAGGAGATAAAATGCGCCCAAGGTGCTGTGGGAAAACCAGTGTGCTAGGAGCAAGCGTTTAGACAGAGGAAACAAGTTGTGCTCTGTAAGTACAGCGAAGTCGTGTGCTTTCAGGTGTACCTCATTACTCTTTGGGGATGAGCTGATCGTCTTCTTGGGGTGATGGGAGAGACTATGGGATATTAGAAACAGAAGAGGAATAATGAATGACAGATATAAATCTGAGCTGAAATCCTCTGCTGATACTAATCAAATGAAACCCAGGGCAGTAGTCAACACCAAGAAATTGGCTGCTAATGTTTGTGGCTAACCAGCATGACTGATCTCAAGACTGCTGCGGCAATGACAATTGGCGCTACTTTGGGAAATCTAGGAAGCTACGTGCCTCCTTTGCCTTGAAAACCTGCCACCTGTGTCCTTTGCCGTTGTTGAGCCCAGCAGCTCAGGACCTGGGGTGACGCAGATGTCCTACCTACAGCTGTCTGTCCTGCAGGGAACATGGACAGGCTCGCCCCGTTTCCTGCTCAGAGCTGGATGTATTTAGGAGAGGAGCAAGGGAAGACTGAAACATCAGCTCTCCTGGGCCAGCCAGCCCTCTGAGAAGAAAGGCTGGAGATCTCTGCCCAAGTGTTTGTGCCAGGGGCGATCTCACCACTAGCTCATAGCAAACCAGGCTCGGGTGCTTCTGAGCTTCCCTGGGACAGATGAACTGGACAGAGAGGCCTGGGGATGGTGACATGCCAGGAGGCTTTTGGATGTAGCACAGCGTGTCGTCATCTGTGCGTCAGCTTGGAGGGTTTACAGCTCCAGAGACTGTTTCATGGCCATAATCCTGGAGAAGGAATTTGGGGCAACTGAGATGCGCCAAGTAGATGCCTAAAATCAAATGCAATGAATGCAGGACTTAATGACAGCCCAGCAGAACAAAAGCAGAAGCAAGCTCTGAGCAACTCTTTCTTCTGCTGGCAAAGCGTAGTCGATGCTCGGGGCTGCCACCCCATCACTGACCTGTGTGTCTTAACAAACGTCCTTGCATAATGCTCCTGGACACGGATGTGGATGTATCTCATTGCTGTGGTCCCACGACGGCAGCGAGGAAAGCAGGCTGGATGGAGCCGGCCTGGGAGGACACCGGTGAGATCATCTGTGAAAGCGCATTGGCAGCGGTTGGCAAATAACAAGCCAGTGTGGGCAGTGGGACGTCACGGCACAAAGGGAAACACATGGGAAAGGCTGAATCCAGGTTTATTTCCACCACTCATGAAAGAAAAAAGGCATCGTTTCACGGCCCTAGTCCTGATATTTGACACGTAGCTTAAATTCACTTACAAAGTAATCTTATAAAGTAAATGGCTTTGATCTGGTGTGTTTAAGTTAAAACACGATGTTCTATTTGTTCTTTTACTTCGGGGAACAGATTGCATTTTTTTTAATAATGTCTAAGAAATAAGTGTTTCAAATCCCCACACAAGGCAAATTCATACCAGCAATACAACTGTGAAAACTCTGATTTCCTTGAGCTTGTTCTCATGGAGAAGAAACAATTCCTGTGCCTTAGGAACCAACCTGACCATGTATTGAATTGCAACACGCCGAATACCTGGATGAATGTTTTGAAAATTAAGTCATGGGTGATTCAAGAAGTCGATAAGTGTTTTCAGTCACAGCAACAGCAAAGAGCAGATATAATGATAAAAATCACAGTTTACTCTGGACAATTTATTAAGGGCTGCAGGGAAAAAGAAAAAAAAAAGAAAAGAAGGAATCAGTTTGCAAAATATGATTGTTTTTGAACTGCGTGCCTAGCAACAGACCAACAAATGCTCCAACTATGGCTTTATTTCATATTCTCACAGCAATACCACATCGCATTTCAACACAACTTAATTCTCACTCTGAAATCCACCCTGGTGACCTCAGCTGCCCTGCTCTGATGCTCGGGCATCTTGCAGCTCCCGCTGCGCACCCTTCCTGAACCTTGGCCGATTGCAGCGCCGGCTGGCCGTGGCGGAGCAGAGTGCATCTGTTTCCGCTTTCCTACGTTGCAACAATATATTCCTCCTCAACAGCCCTCGCTTGGCATGAAGGAAGAAAGCAATGTGATGTGCCAATTTCCTTGGCTGTGGGTATTGCACTGGTGCAGCCCACCTCTGCGCGCTCAGCTCCGCTTGACCTCGCTTTCCCAGCACTGAGGTTGCTGATGGAGAAGTCAAAGTTAGGTCAAGTTCTTACAGTCTTTCTTCTCGGACACATAAAAGAAATCGATGCCCAGGTAGAAACTCTTCCCCACGGAGCTCTGTTTACTTTTGCTGTGGTCTCACACATGGCAGTCCCCTGGCTTTGGGAACATGGCTTCACTTTTCAGAGCAGACCCAATAACTTGGTTTCAACAGCAGAAACAAGTCAGGCAATTTAAACAAAGTCCACAGGAGCTGCTGGGAAAAGAAAGGTGCCAGCGTCTCAGAAACTCAGCCTGAAATAAGTTTCAGATCCATTTGTATCCCTGCATCTGCATGGGCCAGGAAGAGCTGTCAGCATAACCGGTGGCCCTGCAGAGAGCTCCCTGGAGAAGCAGGACAGCACAGCACTCCCTCGACTTCTGAGTTTGCTGTTGAGATAGGCGTACCATCATTTTCAAAAAGGGGGTGGATTTAGGCATCCCTGCCTCTCACAGCTGCAAGACACGGCTCCGCAGTAGTATTTTGCCTCTGAAGAAACTCACAGGCTCCCGGATCGCCTGCTGGGCTCTGCGCTCAGCGGGAGCTGTGAGACCCCAAGCTGCAGGAGGCAACCTCCTAGCAGAGCAGCCGGCTCTCACAGCTCCTGCTCAGCTCCAAGGAAACTGTGAACCAGCAGCTCCTACAACCTACCTCCAAAGACACATCATACCCACTTTCGTCTTTCTTTCACCAGGCGGAAGGCAGGGTCTCGTGGTAGGCAGCAGAGCACTGAGGGAAGGGATAGCTCAGCTCAGCAGGCAGCCTCTGGCCGTTAAGGACCAGGGCTTCTTGCCTTGGGACCATGAGACCTTGTTTGCTAATGGGGACAGGAGGACAGCGCTGTCTCACAAAGTTATCATCTAGCCAGCAGTTTAAAGGCTGGATGTCCTGGTGATGGACACACTGGTACTTATTAGATGAAGATGCCACGAATCACTGGCCAGAAGCATTTTGTGGGTCATCTCTACATGTGACCCATCAGGAAAGAAGAGGCAAGTGTCCAGGCAACTGCTGGCACGTCCAGAGCAAAAGCTCAGCAAGGCAGATGTGAGCCTGAGCTTGCTGCGTTAACTTCCATACGTACATACCCTCTTGAGTCTCGGTGACATTGTGGATTGGGCTGTGCTGGCTGCAGAAGACACCCTCATCCCTGGCACAGCCTCACCATCCTAAATTAAGCACATATTGTCTTCTGCTCTGGATAGGCAATCTCTGGCAGAGGGGTGAAGCAAACAGCCAGCTGGGTACAGCTTTAACCAGGCCCACTTTTGAGGTGAAATACATTAACTTCAACCATTTTCATTATAATTTAATCAATTTAATCGTCACTTTGCTATTTGGGCAGGCTGCGAGCACACGCTGAGCCGTAAGTGCAGCGCAGCTGGCAGGTACCTGCTAAGCCTCATCAGCTCTGCAGTACCGGGTAGCGCACCTGAGTGCTTGTCTGAGCCACAGATCTTTTGCCAGTGTAAATTTTGCTCACAGCAGGAGGGCTGGCAAGAGCAATTAGACCAGCTAACCTTTAAAACACAGATGAAGCCAAGCCCAAGGCCACCCACAAGCCTGTGCTGGGCTAGGCAATTTGGAAGCAAGTGGCTCAGTAGCTGCCCTTGGGTGGCAAAAGATCTTTCCATGAGCCCAGTCACAGGCAGTCAGGACTCCTCTGACCTCTGTTCTGAGGGTCCGGGTCCTGCAGACCTCGGGTCCCCAGCAATTAGAACCAGATCTACGTACTCGCAAGCTGTCCAGTGCCGTGGACATAATCCTCATCATGCCTGCTCACGCAGTCACGTTTCTGACAGATTTCTAGAGTATATGAGGTAGAATTTAGGCTGGCTTCATGCTTTCACGCTAGCTTTGCCCTGGCTGTCAGAAATCAGACAATATCCAGCATAGTGTAACACTTGCCAACGCCGAGTTCACCTGGCCGCATTTTTCAGAACATTTTTGAGGTAGCAAAGTGACTTTTCCCTGAATCGTCTTATCTTGCATCACACAACCATCGCGTTCTGATCTAGTGCTGGGAACCCTACAGCAGGATTTACCGCACCACGGAGTCACAGTCTTCGTGTCCGATCATGAATCGGAGGCAGAGGGGTCAATGCATAATTAGCTGCTGAATGCAAAGTGTCCTGAGGCCCACAGAGAAACACATGGCAGAGAGTGACGAGCGTTACCGATTATTCTCAGAGTTAAGAGTCCTTTACTTTGCAGCATATCTCTGGCCCCAGCTATACCCTTCCTATCTCCCCACTCCAAACCATAGAGGGTTACGATATCGAATACATCTGTTTCCTGTTTGAGAAATTGCAGTTGCACATTTCCAACAGGCACTCTCAGCTGAGATTTAGAGGCAAGCAATTTTATTTACAAGTAGTATGTGCTCCTGAACCTGTCTGGCTCCTTTGTATTGTACTGCCTGCTGAACATGAAGGGTGGCCAAATACCGTAGAAACTACTTTCCTGTTATGTGGAGAAGTTTGCATCATCCTCTTTTTCTCTTACTGCTATTAAAAGTAAATATGTGTCTCAGATATTCTGACATATTTATCAGAAATAATTTAATCAGATAGAAAACGCATCTTCAAATATGCAATGATTACTTTAACTTGTCATAACTATTCCTTAATAAGTTGTTATTAATACTGTTTGCCATGAGAGCTTGTGGGCCAAGTGAGTGTACATGCTGGCTTCACTGCAGTGAGTCCAGTGGGTGAAATCCTGGCCAAAAGGAGTTAGTGGTTAGAAGGCCCCGGTGACTTGGCTACGGGCTACATCACACATTTCTGCAGAGACCTCTCACGAGCATCATCTTTCACCCAGCCAGAACCAAAATGAAACTTAAAAATGAGCACCCCTTACATACGCCGCCGTACATTATGTCGTTGCAGTCTTTGGGATGAGGCAGTGACTCACAGCCCATGCCTGCTTGCTGGTCCCGCTCCGGGCGGGGAGGCTGCCAGCACCTCACCTGCTGGGGGTGACCTACTGCACTGCCAGAAACTGGCGGTGTACCTGGACTTGTAAGCTGGCAGACACCTAGCGAGGGTACCTTGGAGTGAGAGAGGCAGCCAAACACGACAGATCCAGGCAACGCCTTCAGAAAAGGGCACGCTTTTAGCACACTGCATACCGGGTTAGAACCGAAAGGTTTTGTGCAATACATCTGTTCAGGTCCACTCAAGATGCTTTGGTACACAGCCTGTCCATCCTACAATCTACCTTTCTACCATGGCTTTCTATCACCTTCTGCTAACACTTTCCATGTAGCCTGGAAGCCCCTTCTCCCACTGTGGTGGTAGCCAGTGAGGCTGGGAGAGTTGCATCCATTTGCCAACTCCTCTACCCCTGCCTTTCCTACCTCCTAGTGCTGTTTCAAGGAGGACTCCCTCCAAAACAAGCACAGCTCCACAGTGTTTCATGTTAAGCAGCTTGAAATCAATGGCCCTGGCGACATGCTTAAGGATAAACGTTTGTGCAAGTATTTGCAGATGTAGGACCCTAATCTAGAGAACGGCATCAATCCCAGATATCATGTTGTTTATTAGTGTCAATCCTGGGGCATTACCAAAAGCCTGAAGGAAAACTCTGTGCTTCAAGATGCTTACAGTACCGAGGTCTTGTCCCGCAGCCTGGCTCAGCCTTTACTTGCCAGAACACAGTATCACACACCGCTGAAATCACAGGCTGGCATATGATAGACACATTTTGCTTAATCCTCCCCACGTGGACCAAGGCGATGGCCAGCACGTACGACGCCAGAGTCTAATCTTCCTCAAGAGGTAATCTTAGCAGGCACTTTGTGAAGCGCTGGTGGGATTCCTGAATTGCAGGAGAACGCCTGGTTTTTCCTGGGGCAGAAACCAGCGCTCGGGAGTCAAAAAGCTGGCTTCGTGTGTTTACAAGAAGATCTGCTACACACACAATTTGCTGATGTTTCCCAGGCAGCTTCACAGACGCAGCGGGGATAAGGACAGGCCCCTCGAGACCCAGCTCGCTTATAAACAATGCCGGTATTTGCGGTGGCTCCTTTCCTGTGAGAGCTGAACGCAGCTTGTCTAAATGGCTTTCTGCAGAGAGTAAATGAATTAATGCCCTCAAACCACTGAGCATCATTTATCATGTTTTTGTAGTGAGAAGGTACATGCCGACACTGTGATGCCCTCTTACAAGTCCCAGTAATGTGCCAGCTTCTGAAGAAAGTTTTGGACGAAATCTCTGCTAGGTACGTTGCTGTGAACATGATTTTACAACAGTCAGTGGGCTCTTTTTCTTGGACTGATGCTTGATACGGTAATGATTTTGCAAGAGAATAATATTTTTATTTACCTCCATTTTTTCCTAAACATAACAGACTTTTTTGTTATTCTTCTTTTTTTAGCATAAATTTCCTCTCAAAGGAAGCTTTGATTCCCCTGTGTACACAGCCACGCTCACTGGTAGATGATGGACGCTGGAGAACTGTAAAGATCCTGCTTTTAGGGACTACCCAGATTTTCAGCTGTATTTAAGAGGCCATACCAGATTTGGGGAAAGGGAAGAGAAAACATTGTGTCAGATCAGCATTAATTTCAAGAGAAGAAAGGGGGGAATCCTTATGTGTGTTTTGTCTACCACAATCAGGAAACGTGGCAGACGCATCTCAGCATCAGCATCATCTGCTGTCCTTATTCGTTCTCCTAGGTTGAGGCCCTCTGGAGAGAAAAGATTTTGCAACCCCAGCAAAAATGTTTGTGAAATGTTTATCTGATCAGCTAAAGACTTTGAAGGTTTGCTTTGGGAAAGAGTTCTAACACTTCATAATTCAGATGCAACTGCGAGGTTTGGTGTCTCCTTTTTTTTTGCAAGGGAGGCTTTTCTTTTAGGGCAGCAAACTGGTGTTTTGTACCAAGAGCAAGAGTTAGGATGAAGTCAGGATGTCACAGTTCACTGAGAAAATCTATATATATTTCTGACTGAAGCTAGAGATAGGGTTACACGCTATACTCTTTTCAATTTGCATTTCATGTTATCGGACACAGTGTACCATTCACTGCATAAGCAATCCCTTGAGGGGAAAAAGAAAAAACAGAAAAAAAAAATGGAAAAAAAAAAAAACCAACCCAAACCTATGTTTTGATGCTAACTGCAGAAACCATTTGCAAGTGCACATTGAACGTATGCTCTCTCCCCCTGCTTGGCACCAAAAGAAAACCTGATATTATCCCTTATTGTCCCTTTCTAAGCTTAGTCAAGGAGACTCAACAGGAGGCAAAAGCACTGTGTGCATCTCTGCACAACCAGTGACAGTACTGGTTTTTTTGATACGGAAAAAATGACGTGACCGCCAGAGACGCAGGAGCAGCTTGGGAAGAACCGGGTCTTTGCTGACCTGCTGCACAGCTTATCAAAATTCTGGGCAGCCAGGCTCTGCTTCCTGCTCTACTGCACGTGATAAGGGTGAAGCTTGCAAAAAGCAGCCCGTTCCCATCTTTGCCCACCACCCGGGCCAACATCCTAACTCGGAGGTCAGCCTACCAGGAGGACGTATGGAAAGGGCTGGGTGCAAGCGGTCCCCAGGCGAGACCATTACGGTCCACATCCAGCGGAGCTGTGCGGCTGTGACCTTGTCACGTTGCGTCATCAGAGTTACGTTTGCAGCTGGATTGCCCAGTCTTCTTCTCTACCTTGCTTTCAGTTGTTTCTAACGGCCTGGTAGCTGATGCAGTCAACTGACAAACACGTCTGACTTTCCGTATGATGCCTAGTAAGGACAACTAAGACATGGTAAATGGCCGCTGTGTCAAACTGACCTTTCTGACTACCGTTTCAGAAGTTTTCAGCTTTCTCCCTAAACTACATCACTGATTACAACATTTCTCTCATGCCTGCAGGTGCTATACATTCATTCATGTCATCTCTAAGACTGTGAGCTCAGATACATCAGTCTGAATTTCCAACTGTAGAGGAAAAATGGAAAAAAAGACAAAAAAATCTGAGAGAGACTATACTGTGCCCGCTCCTTCTCCTGACCTCTTGGGGAAATTCCATTTTGTTATAACACATCAGCTCACCACACGATTTCTGAGCTGCATCGGATTCACTTTTAAAGCACACCAATTTTTGTCCAGGAAACTTACCCTGTTCTGAGCTCGGCATTGAAGTGGTGGGGCTGACGCTGCAGCTAGTAGTTTAAAGGGAGCTCCCTTAAAATCTGCAGATTGAAATGCTAGGACTGATTGAAATACCAGGATTGAAATGCCTGCAAATGCAGTGGAGACTTAGTGTAGGCTGAGTCCAACCCGGTGACGCCTGAACTGTCAGCAGACAAATGCATACCAAGCATGCTGAAGACTCATGGTGGGAAAGTCTCCCAAGAATGAGTGATGATCCCTGCGACTCCCATTAGCAATAACTTGCTTAGATGCAATTAATTCCTGCAAATCTCCTGATGATACCGGTTATCTCCTACAGATAACGCCGTAATCTCCTGTAATCTTTGACTGCAGAAAGAATTCTTCCTTTATAACTTTCATTTTCTCTATGGAGAAGGTGATAATTTCTGTTTTCTTCCTTTTCAGTGTCACGGAGTTGTCCTGGACCTTCCCCACTTCTCTTTGCCTTCGCATTGTGGGTTTTTTTTTCTTTTTCTTGGGTTTCTTCTTTAGAAATGAGCTGTAATTTGATTGTATCGTTCCTGGTATTGCTTCATCTATGCAACTTTCATTGCTGAAGCAAATGGGACTGGAGCTTGAGCAATGTGAGTTAAGAACAACAAATGAGATAACTGAGGCAGGAATGAGACAATATGATGCGTTGCTCTTGCGAAAGGAAATATGAATTGCTGAGGTTGTAAACAAGGGTTTCCTGGCGGATCAAAAACACAACATTACAGGCAGCAGCAAAGGATGGTTTCGACATTTTCAGGGCTGTGGCATTAAGGATGAATTTAGCATATTTTGCTTTTGCCGTGATTTAAAATTTTTCATAATGCCACAACGCAATGAGCAACAAGCATGGGGTATTTTAGTCTTTCCAGTTCCTCAAAGACATTGAAATATTTGAAACTTGTTGGACTCCATGGGATTCTTGAAAATATTCTTTCAAAAGGAAATGAAATTTGAGATACCATTTTCGTAAGTTCTACCAGCTGCAAAGAAAGTATTTATTTTGATTTTTTTGATTGTACTGACCATTATAAATGTTTCTAGCAAAAATTGCTATTTATTTGCAAGTTTTACTAGCATTATACCAGATGACTAAATGTTAATAAGTAAAGGTTGGTGCAGACATCTCATTTATACCCAAAAGGAAAAAAATATATATATATATTTATAAAAAGGCAAAAAGGCCCTGCCTTAAGTAGAATAAAATATAAATGGGCAAATCAGGAAAAGTATGACTTAAATGATGACCAGAGGCACAGAGAGATGAAGGGATCCACCCGAGCTCACCTATGAAAGTCACATAGACCCAGATGATCGCACATTTCCTCAGTCCTACGTCAACAATTTCGTATCAGTGTCACCTTTTTTCTCAGATTGATGAAATTTGACTTATGTCCAAAGTGAAAACAGTAGACATTTCAAGGAGAAAAGTTTGCTCCTTAGAGCTGTATCACTGTTTATGTCCCCTTTTTTTTGTGGCGCAGAAGCCATGGAAGAACTGACTTGCCTCCCTGCCATGCCGCGCGCCCACTGCATGAGTGTGGACACATCATTTTGCTTCCTTCCTAGGTGAAAACATAGACGGTTTGGTACTAGTTGGTGTGAAGTACCCTATGACTGACTGAATTGCATTTATTTTCACCATTTGAGGATCAACCTCATTACTGGTGTCCTTGCAGGTACAATAAAGGCCCTTCTGGATTTCTGTGCCATGAATACAAATCACACCCTACATTTGAGTCACCTAAAATCAGCAAATTCTGTTGTCAGGTAGCATACCCATCTGCACTGATTTCCTCTAGCTATGCTTCAGGCTTCCTGCATTCATCTACTTCCAGTTCATATTCAGGGATATCTGGCTTGCAACTGATGCGGGGGAATTTGCTTGATCCTGCTTGGTAGGAAGACGTACAAAACAAGTATTAGCTTCTTGGGGCAATCCCTGCAGAAGATTGACAGGTTTCAGAGCTTAATATCGGAGAATTTAGAAAATCTCATGCTGCAGAAATTAATTAATCACTTCTGTGGTATTACATCTGATACAGTTCATGCTGCTAAGCTGCTCTTTTCTGATTACAACCCAGTAATAGCGAACGCAGTCTACGTTTCTTTTCTTTGGTTATGCCCGTAATGGGGTTAATTAGGACAACTACGTTGGTTTTTTTGTTTTTGTTCTTTTTTTGTTACTGTTCCTGGAGCCTTCTAGGAGCAGAGGAATTGGGCCTGCACCCATGAGGAGACCCAACGTGTTTGCAGCGCCCATCGGGAACCCTATGGAAGAGGAGTACCTCCTGATTTTCTAGTTTTCTGCTGGGCTGCATCCGCTTCTGTCTCTCTCTACTCCAAGCTGTAACAAGAGAATGGCATCTACACTGGCACTGCATTTTTTCAGCATTGCTTTTCCTTATGAGCACAACACAGGAATTGATATGCAACTGTGACCTTTCCAAATCCTCCTAAAAATCTGGACCTCTGCTAAGCAGATCCCTACTGATAACTGCTTCTTCTGCAAAACTAAGTTCCAAGTTTCCTAAAGAAATCCAGAACCAAAACTATAAAAAATAAACTAGCTTCTGTTCAGTTCTATTTTAAATTTATACGTTGACTTTTAGACAGCCAAATAGCTTTGTTTTACCTATCAGTATGATTTGAACTTAGAATAAAAAGGCTGTCTTGTACCCTGTAGCTTTGTTTTTTGGTTTTCTTCACTGCAACACTGCAAAGTAAAATCAAAACAAATACAAAATATTTCTACCCCTTTTGCGCTGGTATAGGTGAATGTCCAAAAGCCTAACACAGTTACAGATAATGCATTTGTCCTGTAAGGAGCAGCTTGGGAAGGAACTGGAGAACAACCAGCATTTGTGAGTGGGTGATTTGAGCTTGAGGGAAAACAGCATCCTTTTCTTATCTGCACCCCCTGCTGAATTAATGTTGGCTTAAATCACCCCCACGGAGGCTCCTCTGCGTGCAGAGGCTGAAGTCAGGGTTCAAGCTCAGGCTAACCATGCAGTGGAAACCCACTCTGTGTCAAGCAACAGTTCAAAAGCTGCCTTTATATTTTTGGTGTCCACATTTCAAGATGTCCTAACTATCCTAGTCTTGTTGGGAAAAAGAAAAAAAAAAGTGTTTCTGATATTGCCAGTACTGGAGACCTAGCAGAAAATAATTTATTCTGAGAGAAAAAAAAAACATTTGGCTGCATTGTTTTTAGAGAAAATACTGTTCTCTGTTGTTGGGAAGGAAAAAGATAATATCTTGGTCCACCATAGCACTCGCCTGTTTCCTCTGGCCTCAAAGAAAGCTTTCCACAAAGCATCCTTAGAGCTCCAGGCCGAAGTATGAGTCTCATCTTCCTATGCACACATCTCCATACTGAGAATATCCCACAGAGGATTAGCGCAAACTGAGTGAACTGGTCACCATTTGCCTACAAACAGAAAAGATATGACTTTCATTTCAAGCAGCTAATCTCCACCAGTCTCCGGAAACAGCCCTTGCCTCATTTTTTCCATGCCGTGCACAGCTAGTCCCTGCCACTGAAGAACATGAGCCTGACAACTTAGCAGGGACATTAGGAAATTATGGATGACAACTGTATCCTGAGTTATCTAAATCAGCAAGAGCACTTGGAAAAGATATAACATATTTCAGGTTGAAGCTGAACTTTAACTACTGCATGCTGAAAGAAATCTTTTTCTGAAGTAGAACATCCCAAGAACTGGTTCATAAAGGGCTTTCTATGCTTTCCTCTGAAGCACTGAGTAATGACCACTCTTGTCAACAAGAAACCAGCTACGTGAACTGTTGGTCTAATCCTGGCTTGCAGCCCCTGGTTCTTAAAGGTTTCAGGTGTGTATAAATATGCATGTGCCTATACACGTGTGTGTAGTTTAGCAGATAAAATGAAGGGCAGATGCTTCTTAAAACTTATATGCAATCACGATATCATTACCAGAGTTGTACTCAAGCTAAGCTGTTACTATTCTCAGTTTTATTTGGGTTTTACTTTAATCCGGAAGAATCCCGTAAAATATACCTTCCTGGAAAATATAATACGAAAGGATCCTTTTGAAGCACCCACTGTCCTTGCCAATGAGCTGTAAAAGAGGGAAAAGACATTTGGAAACTAGTGTTCAGAGACTGGGCAAGGTGACTGGAAACTTTGCAGAGATGCTGTTCTGTTGTCCTGTCCTGTTTATATTCTTTTGCTCTTCTTGTTCAGCTGGCCAGTGGTTAAGAAGTGTTTTGACTCTTGTGAGTCACACTTACCAGAAACATTTTGCTTTGGGCATTTCCTTGTGGTTGCCATGATCCTGGTCCCCCTTCTTTCCGCCTTTCCCATTTAAATGGAAAGACACCAACTCCTCTGTGGAAATATTACATGTTCTTGTATGAAGAGCACTGCATTGGTCATGTCCAAATCTTTCCATTACAGCAATCCAGGAACAACCATAAATACATTTGTGATCAGAGCAGGAGCTGTATGACGAGCCACTGATGTCTGGGAGGTTCCTGTATATGGCTTAAGCAGCTCCGAATTCATGGGAAGGGTATGGTTAAAAAGTGGGAGAAAGGAAAGTTTGGCTCTGCCCCAGACTCATATCTGTGCTGGAAGTGTGGAAGAAAAAATAATGATCTTCCACGTGGGAAAACAACCATTGTTTCCTCCAATCTTGGTTGTTATCCTATGGCTTAGTGTAGTTTGGTCGCAAGAGGAACTCTCACCACATACAAACAGCTTCTCCGGAGGTTTCTAAGAGGGCAGAGAGATTACACTTCCAGTGAAACATCACGGAGAGGGAAGGAAATGGTTACACTGCCCTATCTGCACCACAGGACCTCCTCGAGCAGGGTGTGCCCTGCCCGCGCCTTTGGGTGCTGATTTGGTGGAAAGTCCCTCAGGACTTTGAGCTACAGTGAATCACAGTCCCTTTTCCATTTTGAATCACAAGGACAACAGCTGCGCTACGCTACCAAGGAGCTATCTGCAGGCCACTCTGCATGCCCTGGTCCCATCTGCTGAAAGCCATGGCCCTGCACCAACCATCGGAGAAGAGGCACCAGCCTCTCACAGCTGCTCACAGCCCTGGTCAAAAAAGCCAGTGGAGCTCTTGTGCCTACCTCTGCCCTCTCCTGGAGGCATGGAAAGTGTGGCATCCCTCCAGACAGGCAGGTAGGGCTTTCCCGTTTCAGGTTTGGGTTATAAACAAGGTTTTCTCATTTCTGCTATTAAATACCAAGAACTGCATTGTCGTAGATGGAGATCCACCAAACAGTCATAGCGAGAATGGCCCCAAGTTACTTCTCATACACCAGTACAAACATTTGGACAGATATCCTAATTATCAGAGAAGTTCTGAAATTCAGAGCTCAGAAATGGGTGAATCCTCAGCAACCACAACCTGCCATCCCCTAGAGTTCTGAATTGCTCCTCATCACCTTTCCCAGTACCATGTCACTAACCACGGGCAAGCACATCCTTCTTGGTATCTACTGTTTGCCAGCTCTAGCTGAGTGGCTCCCAAACACTTCTGAGGAAGGAGCCTCTCCCAGTCCTCAATGTTGCTTATTTTTCGACAGATCTCTAAGTGAAAGATGGTGTCTTGAAGGTCACTCTACAGGGTCAAGCAGACAGCCAGCAATCTTCAAAGACAATCTGGAACCACTGCACAAGTGGAAAGTATTAATAAGCACATGTTGCAAAGCCACAAGGCTCCACCCAAAAACTCAGTGGGGTTATTCTTTCTCCAACAGCCTATCCCAGCCTCCGAGCTACGGTAACTGGTGGAAAGAGCTGGAGGTCTGGATCATAACCGCTGCCTTTTGCGGGGCACGTTGTAAGTTATACTAATATATTACAAAAACAACCCTTCCCATGGCTTCTGGCTCCAGTAATAGCTTGCCTCACAACCTGACAGGCAATCATGTTTCGCCTGTTGTGCTATCGATGCCCTGACTGCTCAGATTGCTTAGCTGCTCCACTAAGATCCTTAACCTTCCTGGCCCTAAGAGGTTTATCTTGGTCCACGGAATCCAGCAGAGGATGCCTGCACCAGAAATTTTCCTGGTTTTGCTCAATCTTGTGCTGAATTTTCGTCCTCCTGCCTCCTGAAATTAGTAAAGGCGGCATTCCTGAGTTATTCCTTCCTTGTCGGTAATTGATGCAAGCCATGCAGACCTGTTTTCAGCCTCGTTTTAATTTGTCTGGACTGGAACATGAAGTTCAGACCTTTATTCAGACTTGACTCTGCTATATTTAATTTCCCATCTGATTTAACCCTCAGATTTTCCAGAAGGAGCTGACATTTTCAACTATGCACCATTCACAGCCGAGGTCAGTGGACCAACTCACACCCCTTTAAACACTGAGACATGCAACAACATTTCCAAGACAAATTCAGCATCCCGTACTTTGACACCCAGGCTGAAACCAGATTTGCCTTAAGTGACAATAATTCTCACCCAAGAGGACTGGGCGTGTTTCCCTGTTAGGATAGGAAAAAATTTGCTGTGACACTCAGTGGCCTCACACCTGGCTGGAGTGTACGAGTCTGGCTTAAGTCCTGGAGTCGGTTCCTGGCCATCTTTGGTACAGATTTAAACCAAACCTCAGGCTGCTCTCATTTACACTAAGAGTCAGGATGAATACCAAGCCAACTCAGGATGCAGAGAATTAAGGAGTGACAGAGTCCGATTCTCTCCTTGTTCTTGTAATGATGAATCTGTTCCTGCAGATCTGAGCTACAGAATGAATACTTTAAGGAAGCCAACAGAAAGTGAAATCATCTTGTGACATGCCTTAATTAAACCTGCGGTTTCAGCAGCATGCCTGGTGACAATTTAAACTTTGGGGCAGAAATCTGTAAACTTGACTCCTTCAGCTAAAACAAAAATCATTGCACTCAGGGAAATTTCTGCAGCGCAGAACCTCTGGTTTGATTAATGATCATCACTTCCTATTATCTTCTGTAAGCTGTGTGCCTCCCGGGGTACATCAGCATCCTGCCACAAGAAAAGACGTGATGGGAAGGCATCCTGGGAAACGCTGCATAGCTGAGGAAGCTCGGTGCTATACGGCATCTGCGTGAGAGCTCCCATGAATTAGCACAGCATTGTTTCCAGATCAAAAAATTAGTTTGGGGTGCAAACCAGAAACATTTCTGGATTTCTTGGGAGCTCATCTTAAAGTTTTCTTTGCATAGTTTTCCATAGTTCATAATCTTTTCATTGAAAAAGCAACATTGGCTTTTAAAGAAGTCTGAGTCTCTGTCCAAAACACTAACTGGCCAGAGCATTTTGGATCAGCTGCAGATACGCCACGAAGTTATCTCCGGTATCGCTGAAGGACCCTCAGCAGCGCATGCAAACTGCTGTTGCACATCAGCCAAGCAAGTGACATTTTGGGGAGGTGCAAGGCATAATGTAAAACAAAAAGAAGGTGGAGGGAATGAATCGCTGGCCTGTGGGCTGTTCATCAGCCCTACTCTCACTTTTCTCATGCAGCTCTGTGGGAGGCGTTTCTGTTGGACATGATAATAAAAACTGGGATGTTTTTCCACCCAATTTTTTTCATGCTTTGCTTTTGCTGTAGATCCCAGAAACCAGATGTCTCACATTAAAGAACAAATAACTTACTTAACTTCTCTTTGGGGACATATTTCAGGAGGGAAGGGAGAAAGAGTTTGTTCTTTTTGACATAAAAGTTTAATTGACACAGTGAATAAATGGTAGGCAGAGGCCAGGCATGATGTTGATAGGAAAGAGGATAACCTGAACAGTGAGGCTGGTTACCACACGAGTTGAAGGTGTTTTCTGGAAATAATTTCCATCAGGACAAGCTGCTCTGCAAGGCCTACAGCAAAGGACCTACGCTAGAATCTCCCCCTAGGCAGCTCCTACTTGACAGCCACTATTAAAATACCCTCTCAGCTTGCCTAGCCAGTTCATGGGATTTTTGTACCTCTTAAGCTTCGTCCGAGTGCACTGAATTAAAACACCTCCCATGTGCTGCGGTCAACGAGTGAAGGGAGCAGGAGAGCAGCGCTGCCTTGGCCCTGCGCACGGGAGCGGCTGGCGGCCACGTGGATGGGAACCAGCAGGTCGCACTTCACCTCGCTGCCCCGGGGCTCCCACCTTCTCCGGGCTTTGGGCTGCTTCTGCACCACCACAGCCAGCCTGCTCCCGCCCTGCGAAGCTCCCTGGGCCGTCCTATACCTCTGAGTGACCTGGGCACTTGGTTTTCCTGAGGACCTTTGTCTCATGAGGGATCCCTCACACCTTCTGCGTTTGGGCAGACCCCTCTCTGGACCAGCCTTGCATCAAGAGGGGCATGACATCCTGAGGGATGACGTAGCTTCATCTGTGCAGCTGCCTTGGCTCCAACAGCAGCACAGCATGGCAGCGTGCTGCGGTGCCTGCTGATTACAGATGCGTTAGTCATCCCGCTGTTATTTGGGCTTCTGTGTCTGGCTGGGTTCATCTGCTAGCCCTTGTAACGTACTGACAACATAAGCCATGATCTTGCACAATGAATCCCTTCACTTAGCAAACTGGGACCCCGATCCCCAATTTGAGTTTCTCACGGTTACTTTGTGCAAGTGTCATCATTCATGAAAGCAGCTATGCTCAGTAATTCTTTCCCTTCGTAGCACTTTGGGAATGGGATACAGACATCACTTATCTCCACGGGACTGGAGCCCAGCTGGGGCACTGAGATCACTCCCCACAGATCCCAGAGAAGCACAGCAGAGGTGTTTAGTCCAGCTGAAACCCACAGGACATCCATTCCACACTCACCACAAGCATGAGACAGACCTAACGAAATAAAGCTGTGAGCAGAAAAGACAAAAACCCTCAAAAACTATAATGTGTTACTGGAAGGGAGTGAGACCTCAGGCATTCTGGTGTCCTGGTGGAGAACTGGCATGTCTTTAAGAAACCAACTACAGCTCAAGTTGCAGAAAAAGGAAAAAAGGCAATGATCCATACCGGTCTGATACGGCAAATTGTTTCCTGGGCCTCTGCTCTGGTGATAGGCTTAAGCATGAGTAGCGAGGTCAGAGCAGCCAGGCTCTGCCAGGACCTCCATCACGTACGGAGACGGCAGATGAACGGCAGCACAGGGAAAGCCTGTGGTTAGTAAAGACCAGAAAAATCACAGAATCATCCAGGTTGGAAAGGAGCGAAACACACCACAGATAGGGCCAGACAAGAAGGCTTCAGAGGTTCTCCCCACAATAACCATATGAAAAACGAGTTTCTGGGACAAATGTTAACAACAGAGAGAGGGAGAGTTTCTGCATTGCCAGTGTAAGCAAATAACAACAGCAGCGATGGAGGCAGAGCACCCATCCTTCCAACACCAACACGTCAGTGGGACTCCATGCAGTTGCACGGATCCAGGTAACCGGATGGACGGGTTATTTCAGCGCCAAGAGGGGTCCTGGCCAAACTCTTCAGTGCAAAAGACACAGTGAGAGCAAGACAAACGCAACCAACAAGTGCAGGGTACCAGTACACCTCATTAGCGCAAGCACAAAAATAGGCTGCAGCCCAAGTTGGGATGAATTAATTCTTGCGTTTTTGAGCAACAGCAACCTCAAAGCCCCACAGATACCGGACACTGATGAGCTGCAGGTAACAAGGCTCTGAAGCAAAAAGTACCTAAAATAATCATAACAACATAACAATTCTTGAATAACATCAGCCCATTCTCCCTAGTGCCTGGCACGAATGCTGCTCACTACAGCGTTTCTGGACAGAGCTGAGCGCTTCACAAGCGCAGGTTTTGGGGATCACAGAGAATTTCAGGGATGTGGATGTGTCACATGGGTGGATCTGAAAGCAGCACCTTCTTACAGCCGCTCTGGATCACAAACATTAGATGCTGCCACATTTTCTCCAAGATGATCATTTCTATAACCCAGTGCTCCCAAATCCTGGCAAGTGCACGCAAGGAATACAGCCTGCCACAAGCAGCAGCTGGAGGGACGGGACACCAACCTTTGGCTGGTTCCGTGCAGCTCACAGCGCCGTTTATTATGAAACTCTTGACTTCATAAAGGTAAAAATCAGTCTGCGAATTACAACACCTGCCCAGCACTGGTGCTGGATGCCTGTTGTTTGGTAGGCTATGTTCGGCGATGTTCACCTATAAATACAGTGGAGCTCCCTGGGAACGTTGACATTGAAACTGCCCACGCAGCTGACGTGGACTCCTAATCTGTACACCAGCAAATGCTTAGATTTCTGACCCCAGCGTATGAGCTCTTCTGGGCCAAATCTGCCAACTCTTTCCCTGTGTTTCCTTAGATGTCTACAGAAGCACTGCTATCAGGGAGAATGTCTGTCAACGCAAAAGTGAGGGCATCCAGTGGCACGCCAATGCATGGCAAAGCAGAGGTTGCTGCAGCATCTCCAGCCACGGATGGGCAGAACAGCTGAAGAACCACCACGTGTTCCTCAGCTCTTCGGAGCTTCCTTCAAGCTTCTGGTGTTTGTATCCTCTAATGAGAGTCCTAACGGAGCTCGTTTCCTCCATCTTTCCTAGAGTTATAAAGCATCAGCTACTCCGTTAGGATTTATTAGCTCCCACTGGGAGAGAGGAACAGAGATTCACATGAGTCACTAAGTCCTGCTGGCGGGATGGCCATGAAAAATGGTATTTTAGAAGGGTTTTCATTGGCACTGCTTACTCACTTAAACACTTATAGTATAATTACTAAGGGAAAAAGGATGTTAGATGTTTTCAGAAAAAAAAACGAAACACAACCCAAACACAAAAGTACTCCACAGAACCCAAATACACTACACACATTTCTGCAAATTATTTATGGTGGAATTGGCTGTTCTGCTAAAATAAGTTACAAGGATCAGGTTGCCTGTATCCTCAGAAGCAAGATTCTACTCAGAAACTTGATTTTAATTTAAGGATGAGCGAAAAAGAAAAAAAAGCAACAACTACTGTCTGCTGCAGAGGTCATTAGCATAAAAAGAGTATTTTTTCTCAGAATATCTTTTGTGTGGCATAAAATGACAAACTCAAAAGAATGCTTGGGCTAAAGCTTGCTTTTTTGACTTCATTCAACATTAGAAAACCTGAAGTTTCTAACCAGAAAGCATTTGGCTAAAAAAGCAAAAAGCATTCATGCAATCCACAAATGATTTTATTTTCTGTTTTTTTTTTACTAGATCTAATGAGAGTATATCATAACCGAAAATGATTATTAGCATTAACCATTATCAGTGAGCTCCTTAAATCTTTCATTCTCTCCCCTCAGCAGAATTTCTGTCTCCTACAGCTTCCCAAAATAGCTCAGATTATCCGGCTGCCCCTGCACTGACTTACAGGGAAGCCGCAGACAGCAATTTACAGACGCTACTTTCCCTCTGTCTACAACGTCCCTGTCACCGGGCATGACACAACACCGGTGCAGCGCAACGTCACCTCCACGCTCTCCCTGCGAGGTGTGCTGCTCAGACGGACACATGACTACCTGGTGCCGCTGCTCTCCTCGTGTTTGATAGGGCACCTATCCCTAACCCTGATATTTCTCTGCTTAGTCCTCCAGCAAGACTTCTTCCCTCTCTTGCACCATTCAGTCCCTTCTTCCAGCTACTGCCATCACCAGCTTCGCAAAGCTTACTGACACAGCAGTGGGGATTAAGGTTACCTGCCCAGCAAGACCAGGATGCACGCCTGAGCACTGGCACGCCATCATCCTACCTAAGCTCTTAGCAAGGTGCCCAGCCTGGTTCACACCAGGTCAGCTCGCTCTTTTCCAGACAATGCTGGTGCACAGTTCGGCGTCAGCACGGAGAGAGTTTAGTCATAGCCACGCAAAAGTGCTCTGCCAGTTGGCCTTAAGGCCAGGTAACAGTCCCACTTAATTTATTAATATAGAAAGAGTTGGAGGAACCGTGGCTGATGGGGCTCTTTGTTGCAGGCGGACGTGGGAAATTCACAGGGTGCGTGGGGTAGTCACGCGCCGTGAAGTACAGGAGCTAAAAGGTGGTGGTAGGCGTCCAGCTCCAGGCCCCCAGTGGCAGGCGGCACTCCCTGAGGTCCCTCTTCTGGGGCGGTGCTGCTGCAGATACCTCTGCTGCACACGTGTGGACAACGAACCCCAAGTGGGCTTGAGAGTATCTCATCAGGACAGCCTGGGTGTGACACACTGGTGATGTAGAACAATTACCAAGAGAACACCGACCGCATTACGCAAGCCCAAAAGGGGTGAGCTTGAGCACCTGAGCCCACTGCTCCTGCACAGCATGTAGCTAGAAACCGCCCTGCCGGACAAGCACTGCTTTGTAGCCTATTGGGAAATACAGGTTCCTTGGTATTTGGCTCAGCCAGAACCATCAGCTCCTGATGACCATCTGAGTGATCCCACCAGGGCAACAGGAGAAATTCATCATATTAAGAAAACATGCTATAATTAGAAATGGGTTAAAAACAGATGGACAGACCTCATTACTTGTTTTTTGTTTGCTTTTGCAAAACCAATACCAAGAATGGTTTGGCTTCAGGCCTCGTTTCTGAGCTCATAATATTCATGGGTGGATCTGGGGATCAGAGGAATGGTTTCTGTTAAGAGCTGTCGGCAGAAAAAGAGCAAACTAATACCCATTTCAGCATGCTCCTACATTTGTATAGCTGGATCTGCTCTGACCATCACCACATGTCACTACTGGTTTGGAAACTAAATGACTGAATGAAGCTGTGAAGCTGCTTCACTGCACTTTGGTGCCAGATTATCCCTTCTGTATTCAGAATCTTCTGCAGAAGATGCACCTGTTCCTCAGCCCGGGATCATCAGCTCTGTAAGGTATTTGTAGAGTGGCCCAGGGCCAACTAATATCATATACTGTAGACTCTGCTCAGGTGTGAACAAGGGGCTTGGTCATGCAGGAGAGAGTTGCCTCCCTATTCAGATAGCTCCCCAGGTCCCAGAGCACAGTGCTCGATATATATTGCAGCGTCTCCAGAGAGGGATCCTGCCAGAAACAATTTCCCAGGAGAAAGACAGGACAACAGAAAAAGGATCTAGCTGTGGTTGTAACTCCCTGTCTCCCTCTCTCCTTCCTCCCACTTGCATCTATACAAGTCCACTTGAAGATGAGTATCAGACCAAAATCTTGTCAAGTTTTACCCAAAGATAACACTACTGAGCTCAATGGTATCATTTGAGCTGCATCTACGTCACCTGATAATCGCATAAGCCCCTATGTTTTAGGAGCCCTATACATTTCTAGTTAACATGCAACAAGACAGGTTTAAGTGCTGTTACTGCTGCAGAATTTATTGTGGGTCCTGCAACCTCAACCTAATCCGGGAAAACAATCACAAATTTATCTTCCACACCGCTGACATCCATTGGACTATGTCTGCATTCACATATGGCTTTATAAAGCATTAATCAGTAGAAAGCCCTTTTTTTTTCAAGTGTATTAGCTTTTATGGAAAATAACTTCTCAGCTGTTTGCCATTTTACCATTCCAGTATCAAGTGATGGAATCTTACTATTAAATATTTCCTCAGGCCTTATCGCTCTCACATTCCCACTCTCAATTTCCCCAGTGTGGGGAAACATTGAAGTCTTAGTGGAGGAAAGGTCTCACTCTCAGTCATTTGTTGTTCTTCCCAATCATTAAAGTTCTTCAGCTGAAAGATCTGCTTCTCCCTAAAACACAGCGCGCAGACTGACCTACAGAGAAATATCCTACCCGAACAGCTACTGCTGCAGATGAGTAGCAGCACAGACTTCGGTACACGCTTCAGTCATCAACAAGACTGAACCTAGATCTGTGGGGACCACGCCTGGGTATGAGAAGGTATTTAGGCCTGCGAGCCAATCATTCCTATGTGGTCCTTCCAGCCTGGGTGTGAATTCTTGCCAAATGAAGTGATTTGCAATCCTACATCCTGTCCACAGCATTGCAGCAAACCAACTTACCTCACGCAGATGTCTGAACGAGCTGTTGTAGGATCCCTGGCTTCGCTAAAGATGGGAGATTCACTGCCAATTCACTTTTGCTTGCATGAAGCACTTCATGGGCTTCAACCTCAGTATGAAACGGAGACCTGAAACTCATTCAGGCAGCAACTGTAATCAATATTCTGCATTTTTGCCTCATCCACAATGCATTTTACTTGGATTCTGGAAGTAATAGTGACCTTTTTGTAACTAACAGCAAGCAAGCAGGTCATCGGCTCTTCTCCTGTCCTCTCATTTAGTCAGCTGAGTTGTGCTATTAATAGTTAGACCAATTGTTCGCAGTTGAGCCAGAGCTATACTGATTTTCACTAATCAAGGATCTGATCTAATACCTCTGAATTCCTCCGCTTGCTCAAGCAAAGCTACAAAGCCTTAGCTGTGATTCTGCCAGCTTTCATTGGCTAAGTTGGTCAAGCCTGAACTCTTCCTGGATGGGAGTTTTCCAAGAAAAATCCAGTGAGAAGCCAGCCCTCCAGCACAGTGTTCACGGGCACCGTACTGTCAGAGGAGCCATATTTCAGATGTGGTCATACCCAGGCATGTGTTCAGGACTGACTCAAAGGGAAGAATACCACCCCCTGAATCACCAGCGCAACTTCCTGCAAATCTTGAGGTTTCCTGGCTGTACATCAGAAGAGATTGCTGTTCCTTCGGACATTTTTGTTTACCCTGGGTAGTTTTCCACTATGCCAGACTTCTGTGGACTTTTCTCATTGGAGTAGGACAGACAGTGACCCAACCCGTTGATTTGGTTTATGATGTGCTGAAGGCCCTGTGTCCCCACACCGCACCCTCAGGTGTGAGGAGCCGGAGCTTTGCAGCAGCTCTGGTCAGTCGTGCCAGGTGGGCACTCACCAAGTTTCACGTGGGAGCTCGGTCCCCCTTGCTAAGTACCTCTAGAGCTTCTCTGAGAATAGCAAGAGCCAAAAAGAAGGGAAAAAAGGAAAATGCAGAGGGAAAGGGAACAAAGCCACCATTCCCAACAACTTACTTCCTCCAGAGGCTGTGCCTGGCTTTCATTAGCAGGTTCTTGTGCAGCAATAGCTCAGCACTCGGCACCCACCTTGCCAGAAGCACTCTGCAAGACCGAAGCGAGTCTTCCCCCACCCAGACCCTCCCAGGGAGCTCAGACACAGAGCTAAGTTTTCTCCAGCACTGCTCCCTGGTTCAGTGCTGGGCTTCACTGCTCTGTGCGTGGGTGGTATGAACTTGCATCAGTTGATAATAGCTTTCACTTCTCTCTGTGATATAGAAAAACAACTTTCTGACAAATTGCAGAGCCTGAGGGTTTGAAGTCTACCTACTAAAGGCAAGCACAGGCCCAGCAGCCGGCAGCTGGGCCCTCTGGTTCTTAACGAAGGCACTCTTTTGCAGCCTCTCTCCACTACAGTTTAATAAAATGCCTCCCCACATCAAAAAAACAATCACAATACTCAAAACCTGACTGAACGTGGTCATGGGCAACCTGTAGCTGCCCCTGCCCAAGCAGGGAGGTCAGACTAGGTGATCTCCAGAGGTCCCTTCCAGCCCCATCACTCTGGATTTCTAAACTCAAAGTGGGAGAGAATCTGCCTTCATTCATTGCACTCACTGTTGTTCTTTTCCATTCAACACTGGGCTGCAACAGCCCGAGTCTCTGAATGCTGTTAGGGTTCTGAGAAGGTCCCGAAGAGACAAAAAACCCCTCCAGAAGCCTGAATCTGAGATCGAAAAAACAGCTTGTCTTCCTACACATGCCCTAGACATTGTAAGTATGTTCCACAGAACAAACTAAGCTCCTTTGTCGATCTCCTTTACCTGAAACCGATGCTTCCCCTGACTGCACAGTCGGAATACAGCTTCCTTTATTCCAGGGCAGTTTTGAGCTCAAATTTAGGGGGCTTCTAGGAGCATGGATGCTTAAGCCTGTGCAGATTCCTCCCACCCAGAGGCCAAATACAGAGGCCTCGTGAGCCAGACTAGTGCTAGATGTTTATGACTCAAGGCTGCCTCATCGAGCCTCTTACCGCTGATGCTGCAAGACCAGTTACGTGCGACACGACTGCACTGTCCTGCCTGTCCTCTCCTTGCTGCAAGAATGGGGATGGAGGGAGATGCCTCATCTGCATCCAGCTAGGGAGGGGCTGGCCTTTACAGAAACAAAAAGGAAGCAATTTCTAGGCATCCAGACTTCAGGGAGGAAGCTTGGAGGGATCAAAATCAGAAACTGTCTGATCTGCACAGTACTTGAGAGAACACGAGCAGGCTTGCTGGCCCTATGAAATGGGCAGTGTATAGGTAATGAAGCAGGAAAGGGTTTAGGAGGAGGAAAGCAGAAATTAGATGGGACAGCACCTTAGCAAAAAAGTTCCCAGCCCTGATAAAGACTCAAGAGACAAACAGATGTAGTGTTTTTGAATGTTTGCCTGTCCTGAGTCCTCACTGCTAGAAAGCATTATTCCAGCAAAAGAAAAAGTAACAGTGCAAATAGAAGGGAATGATGAAAGGTCATTGTCTTAAGGCTAGAAAAGGACGTGAGTTTCTTACTTTGGAAATCCAGGCTTCCCGTGATAATTCCTCTGGTGATTTTAGAACTAGATTTTAGAACTAGATCCTTTCACTAAATATTTTGTTAAGGAAGGCGTGCCTTCAAACACACCTGTAGTCAGCTTAAAAGAACACATACTAGCAAGCCTATTTCATTTCTCAAGCTGTCTAAAAATCCCTTTTGGAAGGGAGCAGAAACACTAGCATGGCTTTAGAGATCACCATCCTAGTCCCCACGCCAACATCTGGTAAGGTAGGCAGCAAATCTGGCCACCTGAACCGATTCCATGCTGGAGAGATCTATAAGCCTAGATGATACTTATTCAGGAAACCGACTTTTTCATGCAACTTCTTGCTGCATTTACTTGCTACAAAAGATACTGCAGCCAATATTTGCATGCCTCAGCTCTTCTTCAGTTCAGCAGGAACTTTGCTCAAGTCAGAGGAAAATCGCAGATTTGTATATTTTGTTACGGCCAGAAGGGACTCCTTTGCTCATACGCCTTCACCTCTTCCGTCCCCCAGGCCAGCAAGCCTCTGCTATAACTTCTTTGTGGGTGGGCAATACCTTTTCTTTCTGCCTAAGCCACCACTAACAAGCCCAATACCCTGTGACTGACCTGGAATGTATTTTTCAAGAGCACATTCTTGAACTAAGGGAGGAACACGAACCCTGAGGTAAGTGGTTGTACATAAACACACGTTTTGCTCTGTAGCCTTTCTGCTCCATCTGTTTTCTCAGCAAAGTAACGTGACGTTACCGTGATATCCAACAAAATGGTATTTGATGTCCTGAGCGCAGAAGGACACCCCTGTTCTCACTGTGCAAGATTCACAGATCATTCAGCTAAAGAGACAGACTCAGCTGTTCAAATGGTTAGCACTGCTTTTACCTGGTAAGAAACTCTGCTGACTTCACCTAGACTTTCTGAAGAGGAAGAGACTTCTGCATGCAAGCATCAGCTTGGCTGGTTTGTGAGTTTTCCTTACACCCATTTCTGCTCTGCTAGCATCAACATAACGAGCACCTTTTGGCAAACAGAAGAACACCCTCCCTTTGCTCCAGCCAGTGGAAAGCGACCCAAAACATTTATTAGACTCAGGCGCTTGTTTGGTTCTCCCTGGTCATAAACTTCTGAGAACGGTCAGAAATGTTTCCTATTACTTCACCACCCCCTGCACAGATCGCCACATTCACACAGAAATCCTGGAGGGAGCGAAGGAAGGAGCTCAGCTCCCGCAGTCCTCGGGCAGTGTCAGGGCAGATGCTCAGACACAAGCACGCCCATGTGAAGATGGGAATTGTCGAAGCTCAGCCTGCTCAGAGAACAGGAAGGGCAGGGAGGCATTCAGCAGCCGCTGGGGAGACTGGCCTCCACAGCAAAGGTGCCCTCCCTGACCCCACTTTAATCATGACACCCAGAGAGACTTCTCCCTACCCTCTCACACCCGCTATGCTTCCAAATATCAGTGTACTGAAAAGAAAAATATTCTGCTTTTTATTGCTTGCATAAAACACGAATAGGTAGAAGGCAAGTAGGTGTAAAATCACTCTTGCAGAAAACAAGTCAGTGCTGGAAAACAGCAACATAGATTTGGGGGGGGGGGACCTCAGACAACAGACCACAGTTGTCCCCACGCATCCTCCCTAGGCTGCGTAAAGAAACACGTGCCCAAGTAACAGAGGCAGCCGCTTATAATCCCTGCTTGTTTCCGGACATGCCAAGATCTCCCTGGGGCTGGTGCCATCCCCGTCCCCAGCGCAGTCCTGCTCTGTGACAGGATTCTGGGGCTGCACGGAGGTTCTGACAGAAAACACCTGCCTGGGCTGCGGTGGTGTCCGGGCATCTCTCAAGCTGCATTGATTTATTCTCCTAGCAGCCCTGCAAGGTGGGAAAACACTGTCGTCTGTGCTTTCTGCACAGGAAAAAATCAGGCGTAGAGAGCCCACCGAATAGCTTTGCACATCCCCGACAAGCCACTTACGCAAAAGGGCTTCCTTCCTCTTCAGGTGCGCTGCACTGCATATGGCTGCCCCGGGGGAAAGGGCACTGCTCCAGCCCTCTGCCGCCCGCCTGACAGCACCCAGAGTTAGTGCTGAGCAGATCTTCAGCTCTGCTGGTAACAGACCCTAACAGGTCAAGGAAAACGAGCCTGCTTAGCTTTACCGACTACGCTCCCTACCCCAGGTCATCAACAGCGAAAAAGGAACTGAAATTCTCATGTATTCGGAAGCTGTAGCCACACACTTCTGGGGACTTTTTGTTAAATGCCTAAAAAACTCAGGACCCGCTGAAGCCAAGAGATCTGTACCAGTTGTCCTCAGGAGGGGCTGGGCCAGCCGGCCAAGTCCTGCTTCCGCGCCGCTCGCGTTCACAAACGCTGCGGCCGAAGTCCCGCAGGCAGCACGAGGAGGGCATAACCGCACTTTCCCTCCCTACTCCGACTCCCCTTGCAGGGCCTCCTGTTTCTTTTGCAAAGCCTCGAAGGGTCGATGGGACTTTGACCAGAAGCTTTGGGGTACCCGGTGGGTCTGCTGCAGGCATCAGTGACCCCACAGCCTCCGCACCCTACCACAGGCAGGAGCTGGCAGGTACTGAAAAGCTGTAAGGCAACTTTGCTAGAAGTCAGACCACCTTTTTTTGTTTTCTTTTGCAGAGCCCTGGCTTTTCAGAAGTTCCCTTTCCTCCTCTCTTAGCTGAGTACTTCAGTCTCTGCAGTGACCCGTGTTGCTATCTGGGGGAGCTGGGTGAACTAGGAGGAGGTTTCAGGGGAACGCAGACGGACAGGGAGACACAGCCCAAAATATCTGTAAAGTCACAACTGCTAATTTAGTACAGCTGTACATGTATAGTCAAGTACACACGTGTGCTTGTGTACTACATGTGATGTTCTCCGGCATCTATGTCCAACAAGGGCGTGTAACCCCACATTCACACATCTCTGCTACATCCTTTCATGTATTCAGCGTTTCCAAGTTTTATGTGCTAAAGAACATGGCAAGACTCAGTGCTGGAGACTGCTTTTAAAAACAAAGCCCATAGCCTGCAAGCACAGCTGATTTTGTATTCCTAACGCTTTAGAGGTGCCAGAACACAAAAATGAGCTCACAGACTCGCACCGACTGAGCGCTCAGACATGTCCAGCGCATTCTGGTAGGTAGTTCTGTGCTGTTCCAACATACAATCAGCCTTGTCCATAGGCTATAAAGAAATAAAATCTGCATTTTTTCCCCCTAAGAACATGACACAAATCGCCCTTTTCTTTCATCAGCTTTTGCATCTGTTAAACTATTTTATGAAGACACAAAAACACAAATGCATCACTTTAGCATAACTAGCTGCTGCTTAAAGAATTATAATATGCAGTAAAATAAACCCTCACAGAAAACAAAAGTTTTTCATAAAGCCCCTTTACTTTTGTTCAGTGGAAACTCATTTAAACTTGATTTATGGCACGTTGGAATTTAAAGCTTCAGATGAGATTAATGGGCTGTTTTCTGGTTACGTCATCTTTGTGGATTGTCAAGACAAGCCTACGCCGAAATCACAAAGGAAAGCTCGGTTATGGTCCCCGGTTAAAATGCGAGAGTGACTGCTGTTTCTAAGTAACTCGATTGGATAACATAACAGATAGGCTTCATGAGAAATTAATTTAGAATTTCCAGAGTATTACTACAGAGAGCTATAGCAATGTTTTGCATTACAGGACCAGGACATATTTTTAAATACATCAGACATGAGTCATACTTTAGCCCATGCTCGGATTGGCTGCGAGAACACTTTTTTCCCCATTTTGGGCTGCATTTTTTGTGGACTTGAGTGCTATGCCAACCCTTTTTTAGTACGCTTAGGTTGCAAGTCGATAGTGATAGTGGATAGGCTGCAGGGGGAGGATTTTCAAGGGCAGAAAAGACTGCCACTTACCCTGCTGCTGCAACCTAAAGCCAGAGTGTCGAGATGAGCAGCACGTGCCAGTGCAAAGCGTTCGTTTGTTAGAGTGGCACCTACAGACACCTTGGGCTCAGAATCCCAAAGGTTCAAAATCCGCAGGCAAACCCGTGCAGCTGCCTTTCAAGTGAAACAGCGTACTTGATTGCTGTTGTGAAAAAACAAAGGTTCATTCCCCATGCTCCCGAAAGGAAGGTCAAAGTTGTCCAGCATTGCAACTTTGATACATTTTGTTGTTCCGAGATTTCCTTAAGGCTGAACAGAGATTTCCATCAGACATCCTTACAGGCACGTAAAGAACAGGGGAAACCAGCTCAAGTCACCCTGTCAGCCAGCAAAGCCCCAGGACCAGACCTGCAAAGATCACAAGCAGCTCCCAGGGGCTTCAGTGCCCAACCAGCAGGGCTGGAAGCAGGAAGGACCGCAGATGGGATCCCTCCTGCACCAGCCTGCAAAGAGGGGATACAACAGCCCCCTGCAGAAAGCCACGTCTGCTCCTCATCCGGTAACGCAGCCATCTGTTTTAGGGGGGAAACCTCACCCCAGCTTTCTGACAACCTCCACGCGCTGCAGCAGCTTCACAGGCTCCCAGGAACACAGCCCCAAGCCAGCAGATAAATAGTTCAGTAAACACAAGATGCAGAGAACGATAGTGTTCGTTAACGTGCAGCCAACCAACACAGATAGCCAAGCAATTGGATTTGGCTTAGTTTCCACACAATTTCAATCCCTGGGGGTATCTAGTTTAGAAAGCAAATTTCTTTACAATGAAATGTGTTTGGCAGCCCTGCTGCAAATGAAGTTCATCTTCAGGGCAAACAAAAAAACACCTCCAAACCCTGCTAAGCAGTTGCTGTGTAATTTATGTCAAATTATTGGTTGCTAGGAGGAACAGACCCAGATTTGCCCACATTTACTACAGAAGAGGAATTATAGATCTTTCACTCAGCCCATCAGGAGCATTATCAGAGCTGCTACTCATTCAGCCAAAGTCTGATAAATGACTTTTGGGGGCCTTTGTCCTTAGAGGTTTTCTTTTCTTTAACAGCCTTGTTTAAAGAAAGAGAAGAGTATCAGCCGAGTAAGGCTGAGCCATTCACAGAACTCTTGGAGGACCAATAAAATCAGAGTATTTGAGGCTATAAACATCTCAGATTTTTAAATCTCCAGAGAGGAAGGTGTGAGAAAGCACAACGAAAAAGAAAAGTAAATATTTCTTAAAGATACAAACCAAACAGGAGGAGGGGAAAAAAAAGGAAGTGAAAACAGACTAAAATACATGGTACCCTAAAAAAAAAATCTAAGTTCTTAAACTTCTTCTGGAGTTAATGGTAAACCAGTTCTAACTTTCTATTCTACTATAAAGAGCCCACATTCAAGCAGGAGTCAGGATTAATCAGAAATTAGTCGCACTGCAGCTTTCTTCACAAATTCACATCCACAGAAGTGCTCACACTTCTCGTCTCAGATTTGATCTGAAGGAATTGCAGGATCCTACTGAATAAACGGAAGCCAGCTATCAATACAAGCCTGTCTATATAGGAATAGCAAATATGCACGCTTTTTCAAAAGCCCAGTTCTCCAAAAGGATGAATTTTTGTACCACATGAGCAGCTGTTTTATCTAGCTCCGATGTGTTTGCTGTGCACAGGGTTGGAAGTACGCAGCAAAGCAGCGCATTGGGTAATTAAGGCTGTAACTGAAAGCCAGCACATTTATGGGCCCTAGTAGACACCTCTCAGTAGCTCACAGGGCTTATCATGAATCTGTGTTTAACTGAGACTATTCACTGGATGGGGTTTTCCTTCTGCTTTTATAGATATTTTTTCCAATGTAAGAAAATATAATTAATCCAAAACCAACACGCTGCAGTGCAGGATGCTGCAGCTCTGCTGGGGCAGAAGTGAAGCGCAGCAACCTCCTGCTGCTGGCCAGTGGTTTCCAGATTGCAGCCCATGACTTGAGCAGCGGTTTGCAGAGCAGCAGCCCACGGTCTGGGCACAGCAAGCAGCAACAGGGCCTTCTCCTTTCCATCCACCTGCTCCCTCCCTTTAAATTGTAGCTCAAAGTGCGCTCTGACCACACGTACATGGTCATTAAAATAGAAAGAGCATTGCTCCAGCTGCTGAAGGGAGGCCATCTAATCAGCAGTGGGAAGGGAGGTGGCCCTCGCCCTGCGTATTTGCCTTGGGGCCCACTGTGATGGTGGATGAGCCGCATCACGGACTCAAGATAAGCTCTTTCAGGATGGAAAGCTGAAGTTCTGCAACATCAGCTGGCGTAACCTCGCGATGCAGCCTGCACTGGCTGAATCCCTCGCTCCAGAGCAAGGCATCCTCACAGCTTCAGCCCGCTGACATGCCTGCCCTGGGCATCCCCAGGCTTGAGCTGGGCTCCTGGGTGTTACAAGCATCGAAGCCACCAGGTAAGGAGAACGGTGGAGCTCAGCTCTGATCCACTTGCAGCACCACCACCTTTGCAAGACTTACCTGTGCACTGCACGGTGCAGAACACAGCAGCATTGCTTTTGAATTCAAGAGAGCACATCCACATACTCTGCAAGTCTGGGGATCTCTGCAAGCAGGGGGGAAATCAGGTTTATGGTATGGAAATTCACAGTCTTAGGGCCTCCTGGAAGATCAAGTCAGCATTGTAGGAGCTGAGAAACTCTGCAGGGTTTGGATCTGCACTCCTAGGAGCCTGGGAAGCCGCTTCCGCTGCTCAAGTGTAGGTCACCTCCTCGCCTATCCAGCGGACAACAGGGCAACGTCCCGTTGAGCAGGTGGAAGTTTGCTTTTGGGTAACCATTAACAGGAGCTCAATGTACAGACAAACAAGCCCTCTTTCCTCCTGCTCCTCTGAACCCCACACCAGGTCAAACCCCAGCGGTGCAGCTAGAGCAACGTGTGCCCGGTGAGCCTTTTACAGCCTTCCCTGTGACCCTGCTTTGCCCAGAACGTTACTTGCCGCCCTGTAACAACACCCCGTTTCCTCGTGGGGAGTCACAACCCTGTGAGAACAAGCTCATGCTTGCTTCAAAGCCCCTGAAAAAAGGACAGTAGCCTTTACTGAGCAGTGCTGTATGACCACAATCAGCTAACTAGCGACTATGCACAAGCGTTAACTTTGTGTTATGCATCATTGATTATCCAGTCCATGGAAGCCTTTGAAAACTTCAGCATTTGAAAACTTCAGCATTTGTATTCCATTACACTAATTACGTACCTGGAGAAATAAATGCAATAGTTTAAACTTTTTCCCCATTCCAACTTCAATTTCATAGCTCTTAGGTATAATTCCCTGTGAAGCCAATAGAAAATCTTACAGTGTGCTGCCTTTGGAGGCAAGTCACTAACAGCAAATGAAGACAGATGGATGTGCATGGTGGGCTACCAGAAAAAGCTGCAGTGCTACCTGTTATAGCACACAAAGCAATATGCTTGCATTCAGGTGGTCACATCAGCTCCTTTTATAGATACAGGAATTATTTCCTGCCAAATATCATGGTACAAACATAATATCCAAGATACACATACTGATCCATGAGGCTGTGCACAGATGGTTGGACGAAGCTTTGGAATTTTTCACCACTCTTACTTTGGTCAAGAAAAGTACAGCTAAGGCTGTAGCATCTTTAAACCAAAATCACTGCTGAGATGAACAGAGCTGTGCTGCTCTGGTAGAATTTCTGGTCTTTGATATGCTTGAAAAGCATGCTTTAGTAGCTGTATTTTCAAAGAAGCCAGGCATTTTCATTGTACCTGTTAACTGTACCTCAATGAAATGCATTTTAGAAGTCCCATGGAGAAATAATCACTTTTCTACTCTATATATTCAGAGACCTTGCTTGCAAGGACTGCTCTTAAAAAAGTCATAATGAGTCACAGGCAGTGGCTTTTTCCTGTAACTTCTAAATTTTTATCCTTGTAATTACTGCAAGTTCACTACTATGAATAAAAACACAATTAAGAAAACTTCTCATTGAAGTTTTACCACCTGTTCCTTGACGACCATTTCAACACACGCGTATGACTGGTTACATCACATATGTATACTGTTTGCAACGTATTTCATGGTAACCAAGTGAATTCTGAGGGATGAATCACCAACACAAGTTTTGTTACAGGTCAGCAAATGAAGTGGAGGGAAAAACCAGCCTCAACAGCACAGGTAGTCAATCTCCAGCTGTTCTGTTTATATAACTACTGCCCCGCAGGCACACTGCAAGTCCCTCCAGATTGCCAGAAACATCATCTCTTCCCCTGGTTTCCTTAGAGACAGGGATGAATCAGCCTGGAGGAAAGCAGCTGGAGCTGATAAAAATGCCAGGGGGATAACCTGGCCCCTCCACCTCCTCACCTGAGACTTGCAGGGCAGGACTCTGCTTTCTCCAGTTACTTCAGCCCCAGGGATGTCTGTTCCGAGGCAGGAATGCAACACCATCGCACTACAACTGCGGGGGTCTCGGGGGGGCTCCACTTTTCCTCCGACATCTCAGCTGTTTCCCTGTTTTCCCACGCTTTGCTTATCCTCCGATACCTCTTGTTAAGCAAGTGGCTCTGTCAGTCCTGCCTGTC
This sequence comes from Chauna torquata, assembly GCA_013399475.1. NCBI lineage: Eukaryota > Metazoa > Chordata > Aves > Anseriformes > Anhimidae > Chauna > Chauna torquata. Next base: position 583,481 of record VXAL01009623.1, on the reverse strand, counting down.
TGTTCCCGCAGGTTCATTAACGTACAACCTGAGCTCCTCAATTAATTTTGTTTCCTCTGTCTCTACGACATACAGAATTATTAATCTCCCAGCAAGGAGCTTGGGGACCAGAGGTTATAGGCACCATTTGCAGCCCACTGGATCACAGACAAGCTCTCATTGAGCCAGATCAGGACCAGGAGCTGTGCAAAGCTGAAACTTTGTTCCCCAGCCCAGCTTTTTCACCTTCAGTGCTTCCCCCCCCTCTGGCTGCAACTTTGGGGTTACTTATGTGACAGAAGATTGTCCTGTTCAGATCCTCTCCAAGCTCACCTGAAGAGATGCTCTGCTCAGCGTAAAACGCCTTGAACCAGCAATGAAGGACACAAGACATAGCCATCCTTGAAAGGCATGATAAAATATTTATCTGAAAGGTGCACAGTTCCCAAACCTGTGGGCCTTTTTGTAAATGCCATGTAAATTAATTCCTCACAAGGTTAGTTTTGTTCAGAAAGCAAAGGAATAACACCACGCTGGCCAGCATATGTAAAGAAATAGTTGAAAGCAAAAGAAGCACAGATGCCTTTGAAAGAAATGGCATATTTGTTAGAAATATTTGTGTATCTTGGGTTAGATGTGGCCAGAGAAGTATTTGCAGTCATCTCAAACTGATTTTGTATCTTATTTTCTGTTACCTTTAACATCATTAGAGAGATAGATAAGGAGATAACATAGTCTATAGACTTTTTTGTTAATAAGAAGGGCAAAATTCTAAGCCTTTAAGCCACTACAACTTTGCTCCAGATATTGCTGCTGCATATTTAACATGCTAATGTGTAACAGGCTTCATTCACATGCCTCAATATATCCTGCAGCATAACAGGGCTGGATTCAGATCTTGTGTAATCGGCTGGGGCTCCATTCATGCAGAATGGAGCTAAGCCTTCTTGTGAGCATCTGGTTCTGGGGAAAACCTTCAAAATCTACAGCAGACCAGAAAAAAAGAAGTTCCTTCCTATTCCTTCCAATTTCACCAAGTCACATTCTTCATTCATAAGTTTAGGAGCTATTAATAAGATCACTGAATGAGAACGGTCAACCCCAAAAAGTGACACATACCTTATGCTTCACAAGCCAGCATGACAACAGTCAAAACAGAAATCGGCCTTTCAATACATCAGCACATAACGCTGTCTGCAGTTACAAAAAAAATAGACAACATCCTATCAGTTGCAGACAGATGAGTCACTAGCTTGAGACAAGCAGACCTAAAGTCACCTCCAGCCTGCATAACACTCCTGTCTTCAATAAGAAGTGCTGGAGGATTCTGTCAGCGAAGCAAAACGCCTGGCAAGCAGCTGTGCTGTGCAAGAGCGCTGAACTTCCCGTCCCCTCCGGGGGCACTGGGGACAGGGTGACGAGGAGCAGAGCAGCAGGGGAAAGGGAAGATGAATTTCTCCTCACCAGCAGGCCTGCAGTTGGTAGGATGACATGTGCCCCTGAGCACAGGAATGCAGAAACAGCCCTAGAAGGAAAACGCTGGATGAGGTGCAAACATTCTGGGCTAAAAAGCAACAAAGACTTGGGCTGGTTGGATTTCTTTCTCCGGTCTCATCAAGCGAACCGGACATTTTGCTTTTCCTCTCCATCCCAAGGCTTTGTACCAGCAAGCACTGTTATCTAGCAGAGTGACCAGATACATTACAGCTAGCAGCACCAGAGGGCTTGCAGCAACATCTGGGCATCTCTGAGGGCTCTGCCCTCAGCAGGTCCATCCATTAATGCAAACCCTTCCCCTCTCCCCCCAGGCTCTGTTAACAAAGCTGCAGAGGACCCAAGTGCCAGCTCCTGGAGCATCTCTGAGAGCAGGGCAAAGAAGTCAGTCTCTGTGGCTAAAGGCATCCCCTTTCCTGCTGCTGGAAGCCTCCCAGGTGGGATTCATGTCAGACCTAGGAAGAAAGCCTGGGCTTGCCTACTGCATGAACAGCTTGGGTTTAAAACCTCCCCCTCTCCAGCTCGTCAGGTTTATTTGCATGGTTCCTCTGCTGATGAAATCTTCACCAGTCCTCCCCCAAGCTTTCAGGGAAAGGAGAAATACAAGGTTTCTGCAGCCAAGTTTCTCTAATTTAGTTCCCACAGGAAAAAAAATCAGGAAAGTTACTCCCATCACTACCTTCCCCTCGCACTTCAGACTCCTCTTACAGGTTTTAAAGAAAAAGGGATGGCACCACCTCAGGCACATCCCTTGCTGTCGAGACCTCTGTTGGACCCCAGTCCCTGCCTCCACCAGCAGCCCTGCCCTGCAGCAGCGAGCCCACCGCAAGATGCTTTCAGGGTGCAGCAGGTAGGGCACAGCTCCCAGCCCCTGGAAAAGCCTCTCCGAAGGTCTGGCCGGCTGGTGTGCCAACGGATCCACACCCGTCACGCAGCAGCGCTTCAGGGCAAGTGAGAGCCCAGCCTGGGGCAGGGAGAGGAGGGGTGGCTGGGCTGAAACCAGGGCACTTTGCTGGGCAAGGAGAGAAACCCAGCACCCACACTGCAGCCAGGTGAGCCCCAGGGCTGACATAGGTGTCTGCGTGCTGCTCGTAATGGCAGCACACAGCTGAGACATAAACTGGAGTTTCTGTCAGGCCTTTGACATGAAAGTTATTTCTTTTGGACAGCTTGCTATGCTCGGAAACAGCATTTGCTGCCTCTGCTAGCAGGACAGCTGAGCCTGAGTGCCTCTGTCCTCGCAAGGACAGGGCAAGGCAGGGGCTGGCCAAGGTGCAGGACCCTGGCTGCAGTGTGTCCATGCAGGGGAAGGGCACCCAGGCAGGCGAGGAGTAGCTGGCAGCGATCCCACAGCCACATCTCCCCCGGGGCTGGGGAGAGGGAGAAGAGGCAAGCAGCCCAAGCACACGGCCACAGCACAGCCTGGGCAAGGAGGGGGAGAAGCTACGTACGGAAAGAGAAATGTGTTACCTTTCATTTAAGGCTTGAGATACAGGGAGGCCTTCTTCTCACCCACAGGTGATTCTGAGTTCAAAAGAAGCCAGATGCAACCGCTGGGTTTAAAAAATAAAAATCCTCTAAAACATCTCCTGACACTTTGCTGTCACTGCCACTTTCGCAGGTTGGCCAGGCCCTCAGGCTCCTGCTGTTCAGCACCTCGTCCCATCTGTGCCAGCCCAGTGCAGGCACTTTTCTTCTGCCCAAGGGAAATGGGACTGACCTGCGGCAGCCGCCGCTGATTCCCCACCAGCCCGCTCTGAACCAACCTTCCCTCGGAGGGCTTGTGCTCCAGCAGCCCGTGACCTGCCGAGCATCCCCTGGCCCTAAACCTGGAAATACCCTCCTATTGACACTACAGTTATTTTTTCTGCTCACCAAGTTGTTAGAAACTTTTAGCTTGGGGACAAGAAAATACAGCTTCCTAAAGCTTTTTTAGCTCCGTGGGATGAAGCAGCCCAAATGAGTTTCCTTTCCTGTAAGATGTTTCACTTTTTAGGAGTTTTTGGTGGCTTTTTGCCATTGTGAGAGTGGAGCTGGGGAGGATCCCCATCCCCGGCAAAGCTTCTCAGCTGCCAGCAAACCATTTCCCCGCCATCCTTCAGCTGCTCAGACTCTCAGCGGAGCTAGAAGTGAAATTTAATGTGCTTTCAAAGCACTCTACAGATAGCACTTAAACTTCCCAGCACGTACAGTTATTGTTTTCCTCTTGGCTGAAGGGATTTCCTCACAAAGCTCAGGTGCCAGATGAAGGAGTAAGGAGTGGGGTGCTCGTTTCTGTTCCTTTGGGGATGTCTGGCCACACAGCACCACAGGGGATACCTCTGGCTGCAGTCCTCAGAAAGAGATGGAGGTAAAAAAACCACACCGCACCTCCTGCATGCACGATCGCACCAGCACCTTTGCAACGGTTAAGTTCCAGAAAGCAAGAAATAACTCCTTTCTTACTGTGAAAAGCAGCATCTCATAGAAAGTTGTGCTTACTCAATCTCCAATTTTCTAGCAAAAAAAAAGCAAACACTGCATTGTTGTTTTTTTTTGTCCCTTCACCAGGTGAGACGATTCCCCATCTTAACTCAGACTCTTACACAGCAAAGGAGTGGCCCTATCCAAAGCATTACTGGTGATGCACGCATTACCCAACATCTCTACTTTCTAATAACACAAATGCCTTGAGAGCTGTAAGTCATCTCCGTGTAGTTTTAATAGCATCCAAAGAAAAATGACATAGGAAGAGAGGCAGGGAATGCTAATGGTGTAAAGCTTTAAGTGTGGATGCAAGTGCTTTATTAAATACTGTCCGCCAAACGCTCCAGCACTGGTGGAGGTTTGCCAAGCAGGAATTTGGCTCTGTGCACTCCTTTGTCCATTTCTCAGGTTTCTTTAAGTCTTATTCCAGCCCTTGTTTCAAGATATTCTAAGTAGGTCTAAGATAGTGATGCCTCTATTAAATATTTATGAAGTAAGGCCATTAGAGTTTCAAGAAATTCATATGCTGGTCCCAATCCAGCAAAACACTTAGGGAGAATTTAACTATTAAGTAAACTGGTATTCCCCCGATTCACCGCTCCACACAACAGTTACACTTACACCAGTACGTAACCCCCTAACAGTTTAAGGGATTCGTCGCAAAGATATTTAGCATCCTGCAGAACTGGGCTCTCCCAGTACCAGAGAGAAAGCAGCATGAATGGACTGAAAGCAAGCAAGCTGCAACTTCATTTTCACAATCATGACTATTAAAAATAATTACTTCATTCCTCCATAGGCTATTATTTACATTAGCAGTTTCCTCCCTACCTACAGCTCCATCAAACCATAAAGTCTCCCTGTTTGACTAGGTGAGCTACCAGCGAGCGATGTACCTTTAAAGCACCTCCAGAAAGCCTCACAGTAAGCAGGACCCAAGCAAAGCTACTCTGTACAATCCGCTTGCCTGTTTATGAAACTGCAAAGCAGACCAGAGCTTTTATGCATCTGCTCAGGATAAAACCAGAAAAGAGACCAGACTGATAGGTCAGATATTTTGAATGCCATATATTACAATGACAGATTATCTTGATTACAATGAAAAGGCAGATGAGAGTTGTCACCGCTGGGGCTGGCTGATAGATGCTGCCCACACGGACACAGGCAGAACATGGGTAACGATAACAAACCCAAGCCAAGGAAAAATGGGGGATTACTGCGAACAGCTCAGCCATGAAAGGGCCTCCTATCTGTTAAAATCAAAATACCCGGGTTAGATGAAATCCAGCTATTTGGCTAGAAGGTCAAGTCCAACAGGACCCAGTTCAGGTAATCGAGCCCTTACTGAGAAGGGTCACAGACCCACACATGGCCATGCCCAGGGGGAGAAGCCCCAGTAGCTGTGGCCACAGCTGCCCCAGGCTCCCTGCTCACCCCTCACTAGCACAGATGCCACAAGAGCAGCAGATGAGTGGAAAGACTGAAAACCGTTCAACGCTTATGTGCCGCTGGAATTAAGGACTGTTGCTGAATGTACGAAGCCACTAGTATCCATTAATGCGCTTTTTATGCCAAAGCCCTTGGATTTCCTCTCATTTTTCCTCCCAGCCAATAAATAAGGTCACCACTGTTTGCTACAAGCCAGGTGTGATTCTCAGTGTGGTTTTCAACAGCAAATTTCAAGAAGCTGTAGAAATTCATCACGATTAGAGAGACCTTTCTGGAGCAGAAGGATCAATCACAAAAGGGCCAGTGGCCCTGAGGGTAGCTGAAGGCTGGCATTTCCTGCAAATAGCATATAAATATCAAATTATTCACAAACATGAGACCACTCCATCTCACCATGAACATTTTACAAGCTAATACCTAAAACAACCACTGGGGAGGGAGTATGTGTTGGGTTTAACTCACCTTGAGAAGACCTGAAGCTAAGCATAGTTTGCCCTTTGAGTGTGCTATAAGCATAATTCCTTGGGTAGGGGCAGATGCCTCTCTTGCCCTGAGCAGCACTGGGCATCCAGGCAGGCGCTGAGCAGGTGCGCTAGTCTGAACTCTGAGCACAAGATAAACCAAAGGATAGCTAATTTATGGATTGGGGTCAAGCAAGCACTGAGCAGACTGTCTAGACCACAGGCATACCTGCCATGAGCAGGGCTTTAGGCGGCTGGCAAAGCATTCATTTCAGCAGCTATGCCAGCTAGAACAGCTCCCACCTTTGCCTGTCTCCCATCAGTCCTCAGCTTTGGCAGCCCAGCTGATCCCAGGGCTGCCCAGCACACAGCATTAGTGAATAAACCCGGGTTAGACTTTTCTCCCAGGATTTTAGAGCCTGGAGCAGTTCACTGACCCAGTTTACCATGCTGATTTACCAAGCCAGCATGCCAGGCACGGGGTCAGAAACAAGGAGACAAAGAGAGGGGGCATCGGGAAGGCTGCAGGCACCATCATTACTGAGGAGACGAGCAGCAGCTCTGCCTCTGGGATCAGGCAGCAGCTGGTAGAGGATGTGATGATCCCTTTTGGAATTCAGGTGCCTGTCTCTTCTGGGGGTAATTCCCTCATTTTGAGGGGACAAGAGTCAGCGTTGCTCAGCTGAGTTACTCAAAATTAACATTTAAACCTTCCCTGTGACAGTACCTCCTCCGTGCCAGGCTTCCAGATGCACTTTTCCCTAAAATCCCTCTCATTCACCAGCATCACGCTGTTGATGAGTTACTCAAAGCTGAACACATGTTGCTAAGAATCACAGAAACAGTGTCAGTTCCCTCCTTCCAGAAACCAGCACTTCAGGGCACCGAGCCTGCCATTTAATTAACAGCTACAGTGATAGGAACTCTATGTATGACAGCAGCAGCCAGTGCAGAAACACCACCTGGGCAGGTGTGTCAGGAAGAGGGCTCCATCCCTACCACCCACATAGCACAGGGGTCTCTGGATTACATCTCCACTGCTGGTTTAACCAACACACTCATAAATGCAAGGTGAACTCCAGGACACAAGATTTGTGGTTGAAGGCTACAACACAGCTATAGGTAAGCCACAAACATTTGTCCCAGCACAAGCATTTCCAGGGTGTCCAGACAATCCAGGAGAATGAACTCGATTGAGCTGTCCCATCCAGACGTACACCGCACACGTCAGGATGGGGCAGGTGGAGGGGACACATGAGAACGTGGGTGGCAGCAGGAGACAGCGAAGGGAGCGGTGTTTGACAGCACAGCAGATGTCTCGGCTTTCCGTTTGTTTAAGCGATGCCAGACAGTCTTAGGGGGATTTTACTTGGCAGACAGTCCTTCTCCTCCGTCTTGCTTGAGGCCACATCCTGTCACAAGCCTGCGTACCACTTGGTCTTTGCTATCATGCTTAAAAATGCAGCAACACCAATATGTGCGCATAAAGACAAATGAATTTTAGCAGAGATCTGCGTATAACAATTTGGGGATAAGCGCAGCTTGCAAACATTTGCCCCCAGATTGTAACTTGTTTCCTTGAAGAAAAACCTATGGATGCTGAAACTCACATAAGTGGAGCCTCAGCCCCTTTTGAGGAATTCATCTTGGTCTTCTTGGGAACTGAACTGGAAAGACTGCATGGATGCAGACAGCCAGGACACTGCGGGCTGGCCGGTCAACTACACCTAGTTCCCAGAGTCCAGGCAGTGCTGGATTTCCTGAGGAGTTAACAAGCCCAGGTTGAGGCTTTGATCACAGAGAGAAACAAGTTCACAGTTAAGCTGCAATGCAAGAGCACCTTTCATTCTTGCCCCAGCTTTAAGCAGGAGAAACTATCTCGAGCAACACCAGAAGCTCAGGCCGGGTAGATCTCAAACCATTGCTTAGCAGGATTTGCCAGTCAAGATACAGCTTAGCAGCAAACCCTTCCTGGATCATTCCAGCAGAGTGTCCATACATCCAGCTGGACGCCTGCCCAGACCACAGAGTTGTTCAAATAGTGTTGCTGGAGAAGTAAGTTGCCCCAGAAGTCTCCAGCTGACTTTTTTTTTTAAAACTTTTGCTAAGGCTGGAGTCTCCCAAAAGCTTTAATAAAAAAATCTTTGCACCCAGCCATTAAAAAGAGGCAATGCTGTGTCAGTGACCAAAGGAAATGGCAGGTCCCTTGCTAGTTAAAGTAACTGCACAGCATGTTTGTAAAAATGATCCCCTGCCAATAGAAACAATTTTTAATAATTTTTTAAGATGTTGCTTTTTAATAACCGCTTTATAAAACAAGCTGGGAATAAATACCCATTAAAATCAGATATAGAACTCAATATTACAGAAAAACAAACACAACGGGTTGAACATGGTAAGCTTTCCCTTCTGTGTTCCTGGACCCTGCAGAGCTGCTCTCAGCAAGCCCTGCAGCAGTTCCCCATCTCCACTCTCCGGCTGCAGACATACCTAGGCTGGACAGACCAACCTCTCCCCAACAATACTGAACCATGTGGTTTTTTGCCAGATTAGCTGGCCATTTTGCTTCCATCCCATTTCCCTCGTTTTTCCCAGCCCCCTTGCTTCTCATTTTATTCTGCAAGAAGCATAACATGAACCAGTCCTTACACGCAAGCTCAAGAAAACAGGTACCATCCGTCACAGCACATCAGGCAGAACAGATTGCAGCAGAACTGCAAAAAATGCATATTTTTGCACTCAAGCAAATCTCCAAAAGTGAGCACTGAAATACAGCTTGCACTTGAACTTTCTCACTAAATAAAAATGCCTAGGTCTAGACAGAAACAGAAGAGACTTCCACTAGCCACACGAGCAGTGCTGTCCTGAGATGGCTTAGGGATCGCATCCCTTGCGACACGAGCTCAGATTGGAGGCACAAGGAAGCCAAAGGCACATTTGTCCCTTTGGTTAAATTATATAAACCTATTTTGCGGATATAAAAATAAACTGAATTTTTAATTATTTCTGTTCTGAAAACATTTAAAGCAGACATTGTTTTCTCAAATCTTCCGAAGGTTTTTAAGAAGTTTTCCCAAATTTTTAATGCAAATATCAGGAGTACATTCTGACCACCAGAAGGCGAAAACATTTTGATAAACAGTTTTGCTGGAACTTTTATAACTTTAAAAAAAGTCATACAATATACTTTCACAGAGGCACCTTTTCATGGAAAATTGTTGTAAAGAGCCCATTGATTTTTCACACAATTTTTTGGACTGCTGCTACAGGATGAAAGCTGCTCCTATTTCTTTATAAACAGGAATCCGTAGGCAGAAGTTCTGGGGCCTGTGCAGGTGTGCACACATAACAGCAGCCTCACCCTTGCCTTCAGGTCCACGCAGCCTTGTCTGGCTGCATTTTGATGCCGGTTAGATTTTAACACAGTGGAGGATTACGTTGATGGAGTTGAAAGGACAAGGTCAGCACTGCGTTAACACAGGAGAGCAGCCCATAGCAAAGCAGGAGTTGCATTTGCTGACAAAAATAGTGTGGACATACCTTGAGTTTCCTGCTGTGAAATGCTAGTTGAGATGCTACAGTGCTCAAAGTAGTGAGGCAGTGGTCCTGCATTTCCCCGGATGCAGAGCTCCTGGTAGGGGCTGCAGTGCCCTCTGTGCACCTGGGGCTCCAGGAGGAGTCATGTCTCCTTTGAAGTAGGATTGCAGCTGCGCAAATAATTACGTTTTGGTTCACTGGCTGAACTTGAAAACAGTATTTTGTTTCAGATCCATCCAAAATGCATTAAATTTGAGTACACCAAAAAATAGAATCCATCCGCTCCCCATTTGGGGGTCAAACAAAACACTGCATTCAGCTCCAGAAGATAAAATTTTAAATGTACATTTTTAAGTCAGCAACACCACCCTCAGCACACTATGAAATACACAGAAGTGAAAGCTGCATTTGAAGGGCTCACAAATCAGCACTGCAGACGTGCAGCACCTTTCAGAGGGCAAAGACTGGCACGGGGCCACCCTGGCACTACCGGCGGTTGGTACAGCCTTGCTGTAGCTCCTTGCCTGGCGGCCAGCCTCTCCATTCCCCCCTTCCCCATAGCACCACCAGCCACTGATAACTGAGGACGAGACTACCTCAGGTGCCTTGAGAAGCTCAGAGCCAGCTCAGGATAGATGCTGTTCCTGACCCAAATGCTCAAGTTCACATGTTGGTGTGCTTGAGCACCTCAGGTAGACCCCACTCCGGCCATGACCTGCATTCAGCAAATGGGTTCCACATTTGCAGGTATGATAAGGCACAAAAAACATACGGTCCTTGAAGTCACTCCTGCTGGAATTAGAGAACAGATCCCTTTTGGAGAAGGGTCTGGGCAAACAGCACTAGCGATCTTTCCAGAAATAGAATGCATTTGTGCATTAACATGAAGCTGTGAAAACCTCTCCAACTCTATTCTCAGAGCTACCTCCCCATTTTCAGTGTAGGAGAGGCCCTGGACTGGCCAGACATGCTCATTCCCACATCCTGGGGGAGTGCAAGAGCACAGAAGAGCAGCTTGTTCACCCCACAGAGAAGATTCAGCAGATGTAGAAGCTGCTCCAGGGAGGATCCTGATAGCATTTCAGCTTGCTTTTCCTTGGGAGGCCAAGAACCACTGGTTTCAGTGGCTCCTACCCGCCTTTTTCCCCCCTGCAGAATAAGAGCTGGCAACACGCTTCTCACTCTCCCCTCATGTGGGATCGCTCTCTTGCTGCTAAAAGCTCTGTCCACATGCTGAGCCCTTTGGTGCAGTGATAGCTGTGAGGTCCATTCATGCCTGGTGGGTGTTCCTCTCACAAAGGATTTGAAAAGGAGACCATGTCAAGCCCCTGAAGTCTGGGGAGAGGGAAGGGTGCATGAACTATGTACACCAGCGAGAGTTTAGACCTTAGAAGGGCAGGTTCAGCAAGTCCGACAGTACCATATGAAGGGGAGTATTGCTGGCCTCAGCCATACAATGCATCGGAAAACAGTTTGCTACTCACATCTTTACTACAAGTGTTACTACCAGTCAGTGACAGTCCACATGACTGAGATTTTGTGGCAATCTCAGAGCTATATGGGGTAGGTGAAAGACGAGAACACCAGCAGAGGCACTTGTTTGCACTGGCTGACACAGCAAACACTGCTTCTCATCCCCCAGGTACCAGCACCCTGGCATGATGGGGCAGCGCAGTTCCCACTGTTACCCCAAATAGCAGTCTGCATACAACTCCTTCAAACAGGTTGCATATAAAGTGAAACTGGCATACTTTGGCATGTAAAGCCGTACTTAATGAACGACTGGTATAAAAATGCTTGGCTGTTGCCAAGAATATTTCACCAAATCCAAACAGGCGCTTGGCCAAGCTCTTGCTGTTCCAGATGCATTAGTTAGGCTCCTTCACAGAGGCTGGATGGCTCAACTGCTCCAGCCCCAGGCTCAGCGCAGAGGGTGGAGGAAGCAGTCTGGTCCAATCAAGACAGTCAGTGGGAGCCTTTAGTGGCCTTGGATCAAGACTTGCCTGTGTTTGAATTCCCAGCACATGCTCTTCTTTCTCACTGACATCCAAGCACTGCTTTCAGAGCCCAGATCTTCCTCAGGCCTTCCTGTCATTATCTCAGATTTTAGGTTGGTGATCTGAAATCAAACCTCTCCCATATGTTTTCAGGTTCATTTTCTGTTTCATAGCACAGAACAGCCCCCAAAAATCACATCCAATGATTTTTCAGTCCCTGCAGACTCAAGTCCAACAGTGAGAATGAGATTCAATCGCTTATCTGTCATTTAAGTCAAAGCTTTAATATATTGGAAACCATTTTTCCCTTTACTGTTAAATCAGATTTATAACAGGCTTCAGCTAATTGATATTTATCTTGCATGTACAACAGAATGGAAAGGGACATAAAAGTCCATAATAAAAGCTCTAGGGGCAGAGCTGTTTGGAGATTTGTGATTTAAGGTCTGGGCCGGCCATCCAGCTCCTGACTGTAGCTGAAGATTGAATAGAGGTGGTCTTGCACTCAACAGCTGAAACAAGACATGAGGAAAGGCCCCAAGGCAAAGATGATGGATGGGAGAAATAGAAGGCACAAAATGGAGGACCTCTTTCTGCTGTGACTGCTCCTCTGTGTTAGGAGACCAGTTGCACCTAACCTAATTCAAACTGGAATAGGTCCCCCATCCCCAGCTACCGTACTGAGGATAAAGAATAACCAAGGTGCAATACGAATTGAGTGGGTCAGGGCCTCACTTCAGGCATGCGAGCCCATTGCTGCTCTGACACAAACATGTAGCAGGTACATGACTTCAGAGAGCAGCTCAGTCATCCTTCAGGCAGGAGTTACCCCAGCTTGTAATGCCAGGCACTGAGGCCAAATCCTGCGCAGCTGAAGGGGTAGGAGGCTCATTTTGCATGCCATAGATTTCCGGTCTGCCCAAGTATTACAAGGGCAACCCTGCCGTGATCATGGTATGCAACTGGAGCATACTTCACTCCTTGAACTGATAGGCCAAACTTGCACAGCAACACACACCAAAGATGTAAATGTGTCTGTGGTTCTTGGAAGCCTAATAAAGTTAAACTTCCTAACAGCATAACACGAACAAATAGGAGACTATTCAATGCATCATCCATGGCATTTATTAACATTAGATCACCCATACTCATTGGCTGCCTTTCTCTTCTGAGTAGCCATCAGCAGAGATTTATTTCCTTCCAAATGATTTCTCCCCTCATGAGTCAGAAGGGACCTATGTGAAAGTCATCTTCTGGAAAAATACAGTAAAAAAATCTATCCCTAAACTGCTCCTTTTCAACAGTCTGAATTACAGTAGCTTTTAACAGAGTAGCAGAATAGCTCAGCATACAAAGCTTTCTTTCTGTCACAGAAGAGGCTAAGACAAAGTTAAAATTTTGTGGTTACATCCTCCTCTAGACGGACAGTTGTTTTTCTTCCCTAACCAAATATGTATATCTGGCCTGCCTCCAGTGCCCCAGTGGTGGTGCTGCCATACTTTACTGTGTTTCAAAATGAAAAATTGCTTTTCCTAACATATCAAGCTAGACACTATTTCCCAAGTCCACCACTTGAGCAGTCACTGCTTGGCCTCTGAAAATCCAGGAGCTGCAGATGACAGTGCCTGACCACTCGTTGCTAGCACTGTTACATCTTCTGATGGTTCGTAGTGTCTTCAGCAGTGAAACTGCTGCAGACCAGTCTTCTGCTAAACATGGTGAAAGCGTCACCTGCCCATTTACAGCTTTCTCCATAAATCCTGCTTCTCTCAGGGCTCAGAACATTGCTGATGAAGGACTCCAGCAAAGGGCTTTCCATTGACATCAGCAAGAGTTGGGTCAGGCCTGCAACAGCTATAAACATAAGCTTTCTTTGCCTCTAACAAGGCTTGCAAGCTTTTGTGCATGGAATTTTGCACTTTTCGATCCAAGCTCGTTAGACTTGCGCTCTATTTCTGGAAGCTTTCAGAAGCTTTCCAGGGAGTGCCTTTCTTGGGCTTGCATTCCTATAAGGTATCTTTACATCCAGCCACTCAAGAAATGAAGGCAATATGTAGATCTGCAAATTTTACATAGCTTCAACACATCAGTCACTTAAGTGGCTCAGACAGCAGAAGGCTATGATCACAACATACTTCCCTGAACTGAGATTGCAGCTCTGATTTTTATTGGGTTGACTGAGCCATTTGCAAGGGACTTCACCTTCTTAAGCCAGGAAATCTGCCAGCACATGTCAGGGTTCACACTCAGTCAAAGCACCACGTCCGTGTCATGTATTTTCTTGAAGCATAAAAAGGAGTCTTTCCAAGGACTTCATGGATTTTGAGTTAGGCTTCAAACACATGCAGAAACTACTGCCATTAATGTTGCTCTTGGAACATCTCTTTTCCTTAGTATCAATCACAGAGAAACAGTTATTTGGCCCGTGCCACCTGCAGTTCTCTAGCTGAGGGCTCATCACTGCCTTCCTGACAGTTTCCTTCTAAACTACTGGAAATTACATGAATGTAATTAGGATGTCATAATCCTCTACAGTTTAATCAACACCTTTCACTAAGCAACAGTTCCACCACAGACCTAAAAATCAAGGGGGACTTCATTTTACATACCCAAGCATGTTTGGGCTGGTCTCCAAAGAGGTGATCCATGTACAGCAGTATCTATTTCCGCTAGTCACAAATACACTAAACTTATGGCTAATGCAGAGTTTTCATCAGGAATCCCTTATGTCCTTCCCCACAACCACAAGGATTAATCGCTCTAAAACAAGACATTGCAGGGCAAGCATAGGAGAGTTTTTCCGAAAACATACCAAAAGGTCATATAGACATTGCACAGCTGATTAGTATGCATTGATCAGAGACATTTACTTTCCACAGGCAGCCTATTTCACCTTACTGTAATATGAAAGACTGGCAAGCTTCACATGGAGAGCAGGCACATCTCTTAGCATGAATAATGACAATGTGATCTTTAGTATTTACATTAAGCAGAGCTACTTCAAAGAGCGATTTCTCCATTTGAAATTAATAAATCCCATCACAAGTTCAAAAGTCTCATAACTCCCAAAAATACCGAAAGTGGAACTCTCACCTTCATTTAAGCAGTAATGCTTCGTGTAAGCAAGCAGAGAGCAGGGGAGTTTGGTCATTTGATGCACTGATCAGAAAACAAGAAGCAAACAGTGCGTCAGCTCAGAGAGACTGCAAACTGGATTGCCAGAGAAGTGAAAGTCAGTCTGTATCTCTAGTGAGGAATGGAGAAGGAGATAGCCAATGGCATCATGCTTCCCACTAACAACAGCCCCAAAAGAAAATCCAAAGCCTTTAGCTTTGGCTCCCATTTCTCTTGGGCTAAAGGGCAGAAGCTGAGCATTCAACAGGCAGTTGAAAGAAGTTGCCAGGCTGGACCGTACACTGAAAGGTAACTTATTATGCAGGAAAGTATGTGAAGAATGGAAACAAAGACGTGGAAAGACACTTCCAATGGCAGCAGAACACCAGAAGGTAATGCATGAGCTAGCAGGAGAGGGCATCATCGTCAACAAGTGTTATAACTCCACATACAGACCATCATCCCTCCTCTCACTCTTTATAATGCAAAGGATGGAAAAAGCAGAACTAGGAAGCCATCTGCAGAGATTAAGACCAGCCCTGTCTGGATTCAAGAACACAGCTCTACTGCTATGTGGAAGTACAGGTCTGATCAGCTTTTGAGAGGGTTAGGGTCATGAACTGAAACGGCAAAAGGGAACAGAAGGCCGCACTCAGTGGCCTTCAGTCTGCTATACTTCAGGCAAGTTATCTCCAGGTTTCTCTGGGGGCTGCTACAACAAGCAGAGCTAGAGCAAGGTTCCAGATGCCTCCACGAAATTTTAAAGCACAAGAGCTCTGAAGAACAAGCAGATCATACCCTTTACCCAGGGGAGGGATGCATCCTGGAGTTGCATCAACCCAAAGCAATTAAGTTATGCGGTGCCTGTGCAGTGGGAATGTCGAGACAGTCCCCTGGCGTCCCACTGTGCATCAGACTGTCACAGCTCATTTTCAAGCTGTTGCAAAGCTACCCTCGCATTGCATTGTAGTTTCATGAAGACACCAAATTATCTGTGAGACAGCAGAAACTCCCAGTCTGTTTGAATCAGTGAGCTACTGTGTCATCTTGCTGTGTTTTGGGAACCTTTGTACACCTTTATTACGAGACTTTAAATAGAAAACACCAGCAAGTTGATACAGTCCTATGGAGCAGCAACTAAACTTTTCCCATGGACCAGATGTCATTTTCCCCTCATCAGAACCTCTGGGGCCAACCACTAACAATTTTCATAACAAAGGGTCTGGATTCACAGCCGATTCCCATCAGCCCATGAAGCAGATGAAGATCCTGCATATCCCGAGTTCTGTAACACATTTAAGTCTTTTAACTTCCAAGCAGCAGCTGAGTCAAATATCTTTATGCAGCTACTTGATAAGGACAGTGTGCACTGTTGTGCACGCGCTCTGCTAACTGGGACATCCCAAAGGGTACATTGCCTCAATGATTGATTAGAAGGCACTCAAGACCTCTGATTCACAGACCTGCAGGAAGTGTCCTCAATTCCGTAAGAGGCATATCTTGAAAGTGTTGCACATCAGGATATCTTGATAGACAGGAGGGAATATCTTTGGGCAGGAATCATAATTCTTTCCTGACTACTAACATCTGTTTGCTAAAGCCTACAGAACTTCCCTGGAGTTTTGAGGTTTAAAAACATTGCTTAAAGATGACATACTAAATATTACGAAAATGCACTTCATGATCCACACCCAAACCCCCCCAAAGAACATTCCATATTTTCAGACTTGGTCAACAAAACTTTTTTGGACTGTTTTTAGTTCTTTAAATGATGGGTGTTTAATTAAAAATGAGTCCATGTACCAGAGTTGAGAGGGAACTAGACAGCCATAAACCCACAAGGACAACTTTGAACTAGACTATGCTGGGAAAACAGTGGTTATATCCAACACCACCATCTTACCGGGAGCTGGGATCATTTGTAAACACTCACTGAGCCACCACATATAGGTAAGCAAACAGTAGACAGATATTTCCCATCTCAGACACCCTCAAAAGGTCTTGCAATGGTGCAGTACACTCCCATAAACTTGGGTGCTTAATTCATCTTTCAGGATAGCCATGTCTAACAATTTGATAGCACATTACTGAGCATCTGCAGCCACCACTCTTCCTAGAGTGCTATTTAGTGACACTGATCTCCCATAGTGTTTTTTCTGCACTAAATTTATCAGTTTTTACTCTTTCTTCCCCTCCCTGAAATCAATCCTGTCCACATCTGCAACTTGTGAAGCTTCTCCCCAGCCCCTTCATCCCTCACTTGCTTGTCACTGAGTGCCTTGCCCAGACAGATGAATCGGCCATTCCTAAGTTCCCAGGTAGGAACTTGCATGTCTACAACTCCAGGAGCATGCAAGCCCTGGTGAAGAAAGGGGCCTTCGCCTGTGCAAGTAGCTAGAGGTACTCCTTTCTGATAAAACACAGTATAACAGCAGGCATACAGGTCTATTTAGGTACAGGCGATCTCTTTTCTGGAAAGAGATAAGGATACTTCTCCTTAAAACACATAGGAGTAAGATGTCTTAGCATCTTTAGAGATCTAGCCCTCATTGTCTTTTGAAAAAATCAAGTCCAGGATACAGATGAAAAGCTAGAAACCCAAATGGGGGCTTAGGGGACTATATCTCCGGTTAATTCTGCGAAACCACAACCAGCCTTCCAGCCTCAGCCTACTGAATTGGGGAAGTTTTACCTGTCTTGAAGGACTTGCATGAATCAGACTGCAGGACCATCCAAGCCCAATAACCTCCCTCCCAGCACAGCCAACTACATAAGGAAGCATGCGAGGACAGGCATTTAGCAACACCTCCCATTATTCTGTCAGTTTTTTGAGAATGTGTGGCTCACTTTTTGAGCCAAAGCCCATGTGCTTAAACAGGCCTTTGTTTTTAATAATTCCCAAGAAATCTTCTTTCTGGTAATTTCTCTAAAGCCTTTTTTGGATTTCAGTACTTGCTTGGCAAGTTTTAGCAATGACTTCCACACTTGACTCATATGTTATGTGACAAGATACCTCCTCATTCATTTTGAGGAATCTAGCTAATAATTTGATGCCTCTGCTTTTGGAACTGTAAGTGAGAAAAGCCTTCCCTACTGACCTTCTCCCCACAGGTCATGAAGCTAAAAGACAGTTTCTTCTTGTTCATCTCTCCCACACAAAGAAATAACACCTCTCGTACAAATGCCATTCCAGACCATTCATCTATTTTGTCCTTCTCTATACATTTGTTTTTGAGTCTCAAATACCATATGCAGTTCTGAAGTGCAGGATGTACTAAGGATCTATACATTGCCACAAGTTTGTTTTATTCTTTTTCCTGTCCTGGTAATCATTAATATTTGATCCTTTTCTTCCCCCAGCTGAGTTGGTACTCTCATATGATCACCTATTAAACCTTTTGCCTAAGAAGGCTTTCAAAACATTCCCACTCAGCCTCCCTTCAAGCTCAGGAGCTAACAGTATCTCAGTGCTGTGAAGCAAACCTAACTTGTCACCTCAAGACCCAGATGCAAAAACAGTCCTTGCAGTCTGACACTGTCCAAAGGACAGAGCAGGACTTCATCCTTTCAGCAGGCCATGGGCAAACATCAGCTTAGCTGTAATGTGCGTTTATACATATATATTATATATGTTTATATATACACATACAGACAGACTTCAATAAAATCTTTTGGACTTTATTTTTAGGCCAGACAGCCACAGATGAGAAGGTCTGCTCTTTGGCGGTGATCCAGCTGTGCACATTTTCAGCATCTGGAATGCTAATGAGTCCAGCTCTATTAAAATGAGCTCCTTACCACTTCGCTGTGCCAGTTCCCTGAAACAGCAGCCAAAGAGCACTTAACATAGCACTCTTCATAAAAGATGAAAAGACAGCTGAAATACCTGTCAAAGCATCTTTCCAAGGTCACTTTCAGGATCAGATGCACTTGGAACTAGTGTATCCAAAACTGGGAGTAGGGAGTTACTAAAATTTGCAGGTGGTACAGAGATCAGAACCAGACTCTTAATGAAGTCAGCTCACACTTGGGTATAGCTCAGGACCATCTCTAGTGCTCTGCTGGGTTTCCTCTGGTAATGATGTCTCAGCGATCTTCATACTAGACACAAGAAGCACAGACTACCCAGAAATAGCACCTAGTTAAGTACTGGACTGAGATTCTTGTTTAGCTCAACTCTGCTGTAGGCATGCCCTTTCAGCAGTGATCTCTCCAGGTATTTTGCATGCCTTGGACTCTTCAGGTTTGAGTCAGGCTCTCTACAAATGCAGATCTTAGATTTGCTTGGGGCTCTCCCGCTGTAAAAAGGACCTCATTTCTCCTGCTCTACTCCAATTTTTCTTGCCTTTGCCTGTTTAGAGCAAAATATTTCAAGTATAGTCAGATGTCCTTAAACTCAGAGTTCAGTATTGGCTGGGCTGAAAAAAGTAAAATCACTAATATGTTCAGAATACAGTAACTACCACAACAATAGGCAGCAGCATAACACACTAAGTTAAACCAACACATAACCAATATAAAACAGTATTATGAATAGACCATTCTCACTCCTTTTGAGATCTGAAACCCACCCTGATATTAAGCACATTAGCAGCTATATTTCTTATTGCCGTATTTTTCCTAAAAATATTCATTTGGTGAATGTCAAAATCCATCAGTCCTCCCTATTCACTTCTGAAGTCTGAACAAAGCCTGAGTATTTTCAATCTGCTTGGAGTCTTTACATTTTACCCAGCTGTTTAATAGACATTAAGTTAGAAAATCAGAATAAGTTGAACAAGAGCTAAACAAGAGCTAATTTTTCTGCAGTTTGAATTTTAAATCTAGTCAAAAAAGTATCAATTTTTCCTTTAAAGACAAACAAAAACAAGCACCCCACAAGAATGGGCTCTTTCTCTAAGAAGAGAGAATTCTGACAGCATTTAATCTGTTTTCTATAGCAGCTATCTTCTGTCCCCACTCAGCATCTCTCTCATGTTCTTTTCCTATCAGCACACACTGGACTGATTCAAATCAGGATCTTCAGCTCTGATGGCCCATGTGTAAGTGATGGGACCAACACCAAATGGGTGCCTTTAAAGATGGCTCAGCACATAGCCAGTGCTGTGGTTCTCCATCCTCCCTTCTCACCCCCAGCAAGTGAAAAAATCATGCTGCAACCAGACCAACAGATGGAGGGGGAAAATAAATCCTTTGCCTTGCCTAGGCATGCTCACAGTAAGTGGACAGCTTCCCCCTCATCTTACATTGTGAAGCCTGGGGCCCAGGTTACCCAGGTCACTGCCTGCCTTTACAGCTTTAAACAAGCTGTGCAGTCCAAGTTATAAAAGTCTTCCAGGTACAGATTAACGTACTTTCCTTTCTCCACATATCCATTACCTTTGACAACCTTGCTTTTGTTCAGGGTTATGTCAAGACCTCAAATAATGCAGTGTTTCTTGTTTACAGGCAAAAGGACCAAGGGTTCCCCAAAGGGACCAGCCACCCTAGAAGTTTTCTTTTCTTGTTTGAAAGTGAAAAATTCTTTTCAGCTATGTTGAGCTTAGATCCTCTCAACTCAGAGCTTTTGAAAACATTGGCTTCTCTAGCTGCCCTCAGTCCTCATCCATGAGACTATGCGATCCAAACCATGCTTGGTTCTGCCACACAAACAGCTTTGCCTCCAGCTCTAAGTGTCTCCAAAGCTTCGAGTCAGTGGGAAAGTGCACGCACAAGACAGGATCAGATGCCTTTGGAGGAAGGCCAGCGTTAACACGGGTATTACAGGGTCAAGGTAGAGATGGGAAGCTACAGAGGTGAGGCAGTCTTCCTGCCAGGGAAGGTTAAACACAGGTAAGAAAGAGGACACAAAAGGCAGATTAACGAGCAGGTCTTATGGCTGACCCAGGAGGCAGCTACATGCTTCACCCCTGCTACTCATTCTGGGCAGGAGAGTCCCCACTCTGAGCACTGGACTGGGTGGTTTACTCCACAGTCTCTTTGGGAACAGCTCTGCCTGAGCCCTCTGTGAGGGGCAGAGGGATGGAGAAGGGAGGAGCATGGTGGTGGCAGCTGCCTAAAACAGGAGGGACCAAAACACAAGCCAACTAGAGATACTCAGCTTTAGATCAGCTCTCCCACAGTTTGCGTAGCATGCATTCACTGGAACCGATTGCTGTGCTGCTTCAGCTTAGCGTGTAATTACAGAACCTGAGAAGGGGCCAGAGAAAAGGAGGCAGGGGGAGGTTCCCCCTTACACTCAGAGAGAAGGGCATGTTTCTTCCACAAAGCTACAGTAAGAGGTTAGGCCATTTTACTAATACCTTCCCAAACTCCATTTCCAGTCATATTGACAGTAATTCATGAAACTTCAGCCCAGCACCAAGACAGCCATCAAGCATGATAAATATTAGCTTTTTTAATGAAATCTAAAAACTGGGTCTGTCTAGACAGGAAAGGATGAGTAATCAAACTCTCCAATCAATCCAGCTGCACAGGTTTGTAAGGATGTTTGTTTTAGCCAGCACTTCACTTCTTACTGGCAAGTTCTACCTTATGCTGATAGTCCTATTATTCAGCTTAATTTTCTAACCCCAGGCTTACGAGGCCCCTAATGAGAGGTCCCTTCACTTCCAACCAGCAATGCCTTCCAGTTTCACACGGCTCTTGTTTCTGCTGGGCTAGAGAACAGAGAAAGCTCTTTCATAAATAGTTAAACTTTAATCCTGTGAGTTACCTAAACACATGCCTTGCACGCAAGTAATCCCAGTGAAGTCAAGTTTAAATGCTTTGCATAACTGCAAGTCTTAGATATAACCATGAAGGACACTTAAGACAGTGATCTTTAACTGCCACCTACCAGTGAAAAGATCAGTGGCAGGGAGGGTTGTGGTGGTAGAAGGCACTAGTGAGTTCAGAAGATTAAATTGATGAGCCTTGGCTGAAGCGGCAAGTTCAGCTCTACTTTGAATCATTGGTGACCAGAGGTCCCAGGCTGCTGACTGAAGTGTTTTCCACTGACACCAGGGTACTATCAAGGTCTTTCCAATTTTACATCTGTTCATGTTGAACACTAATTGGTGTATATACAGCATGCATGTTATAACTTAACAGCCACGCTAAATGGATAAGGCAAAGGAAAATTACTCTTGTCAGAGGTAGGCACATTAGATCAGGGTCATACAACAGTCTGAACTAGTGGGGAACAAAGAGCATAGCTAAGTCATTATGGCTCTCAGGGTGACTACTACAGCCACTAAAGCTTAACAGAAAAAAAGATTGAGCAAAAAGTGAGCCAAAAGATGCAATTTCTTTGTAGTGAAAAAATGTTAAATGGTTACTGAATGCCTTGGAGTAAGCTCACTGCTGCAGGCAGGAACCCTCTGCCATGCTTCAGTCTGCAGGAGCTACTTCTGCACATAGGACTTCACATCTGAGATTAGCTAGTGTCATTAACTGCTTTTGTTTTGGATGTGGTGTGCTCTAATTCTTCAAAACTCAGCAAAAAGTAATATTCTCCAGAGGCAAGGGGAAGCTCAGTCTTCAAAATGCTTAAGCAGAAACTCAGGATATCCTCAGTCATGAGACTTTGATCCTTCCTTTGCTTTCAGATTTGCTTTCCAATATAAAGAATATTAAATGTTTCCAGAGACTCTTCAAGTCCTTAGATAATCAGTGGCTTCAGGAATTATGTAATTTTTAACTACTGCTCTCAAGCCATACAATGCACAAGAGGTCTCGGCTTGCTGGGCACTGTTTCACCTTCAGCCACTTAGGGGTTCCCCCATCTCTGCCATCCCCATTCACAACCCTGATTTTCACCGAGATGACCCTATTTCTGGGTATCTTTGTTGGCTCCCTGCAGACACAGGCAGAAAGCACTGGTCTGAAAGCAGGTCATATTTCCAAGACTGCTAAAACACCTCCCCAGATGAAAAGGCTCAGCTTCCAAGGGCTTTAGTTCCCAGAAAGGGACTGGCTCAGAGTGGGTGGCCAGTTGGTAGGACTGCTCAGAAGTACAACCAATGTGATTTTTTTTATGTAAGTACATGTATATTACATAAGGCCTCCTATATTATGCAAGATCATTGGACTTTATGTTCTTAAGGGTCTTTTCCAACCTAAACGACAATTCTGAGTTCCAAAGTTGTTCCTCTATTATTTGTGGAATCAGACTATTCAATATCTGCAGATATTTGGGCAACATCCCAATTCCCCAAAGTTTTGGTACAACAGAGCCTTTGTCTGAGAACTCATTGCAAAGTTTAATTGTTCCTAGCACTCTCTCAGAAGCATCAGCCACTCAGCTGAGGTGCAGAACCCGTTCCCAAGTGCAGAGGTGACTAATTGCAGCTCCCTTTCCCCTCACCTCCAAGCTGTCTGTAGGAAGCATGAAAAGCCCACAAGCAAATTCACATCTGCCCACCTACCTGCCTGACTGGTGGGCTTCACCGCATTATGGGATACTATCTTACCCATGCTGATAGTGAAAACCTACAAGTTTGTGCAGAAAGCACCCAGCCAATAATCAATATTCTCCTTTTGGTTCCTTTGGATGAGTTCAGCTCCGTGTTGGAAAAGGACTTTGGCTCTGATAAGCAAAGGAAATGGAAAAGCCCAGCTGTCTTTATCTGAGGCTTGCTTGTCTCAATCTGCGGTAGGTTTGAAACTAGTGAGCTGTTTTGGATAGCAGAGTGGTTGGGTTTTTCAGCTATGGCAGGTTTAGACTCAACTTGAGTGGGATTCAAGATGAGAACAGCTAGGAGAATTGACTGGTCAGATAGAAAGCTTTCTCTGGAGGGGTTCCAATACTGCCACCTATGCAAACTGAACCCTGGCACAAAATCCAGAAAAATAGTTGGCTCGGATTTGTCATGTTTCCTTAGCACTGTGGGAAGCCTATAACTATAGCAAGTACTATTATCATCTCTGCCTTATATATAGCATCCTACCCAGTTTAGTTTTGTCTACAGCAATAAATGACAGCTCAAAAATGCGCGTTTATACACCAGCTTTGGCAAGGACAAGACCTGTGTTAGATGTAAAGGATCCCATGTCACAACATACATGTGAATGAGCAATACCAGCACCAACATTCTTAACCAGTCAGTGGCTCCCACCAAAGCTAACAAAGGTATGGCATACATCAGCCTATAGACCTCCCCACTTCTGATGGCCTTCCAGATAAATTAAGTCATTTTGCCCATTGAGCCAGATGCTCAAGTTGTTGCATTTTCTTAAGAACCATTGCTACATCCAATACTGTTTCTGCACATTGCCCCCCCCACCCCGCCACACATACATATATATAGCATCATGCAGCTTCCTTTAGGGAGACCCTCAAAAAGGTGTTGGCAATACAGGAAACAGCTCGTTCCTTACCCGGTTGGAGCAGGAGGCTTGTCTGATAAGCATCAGCTAGTCTATAGTTTCATCTTCTTTGGCAGTTCCAGTGTTTTTCACACAATGTATCTATCTAACACTACAGTAAGGGCTGCCTGATACCATGCCTACTGTAAGAAATAAATAGGGGTTGTCTCCTTTTCTGCTTTGAACATCTGATCCATGGCTCCTGTGACTACAAGCTTTGTTACTTTAAGACAAGCCACAGTGGTACAAAAGTCCTTTAAGGTAGCTAAGGACTTCTAAAAGGGCCCATGTTGGGAATGGGATATCTGGGCTCTGTTGATCACAGCAAGCTCTAAGTAGCAGAAACATATGTGCATTTGATATGGAAACAGTGATATGCACTGAAATACTTCACAAGTGAACCTGTAGATGAATGGGTAGTCCTGTGAATGAGCAAATTAGTGATATCAAGATGAGAGCATGGATGAAATTATATTTCCGAAGGGCACTGAGGTACCACACACCATTAGAGCAATTCTGCCATGCTGCCGCTGCTGGACCACCACCATGGTCTGAAGGCCAAAATCAGCTGCCCCTTGACTTCCTGAATAAAATAAAACTGATTGTGCTTAGGAGACTAGGCTGGGAACTAAAGGAAGTGAAAGATGCCTGGTACAGAGGCACAATTTCCATCCCTTAAACCACACGTTTTAAAGCAAGCATTAAAAATAGGCAGGTCCCACCCACAAATCTAGCACTGGAGTTAGATGAGTTAGGGAGACAGGGCAAGCTGGAGCTAGGTTTCCAGTACAATCCACTATAACTTTGGCTATGCATCTAAGTGGATTTTGAGGCTCTTGAAAAAGGTATTATTTATACAAACCAGTTTGGCTCAAACTCCCCTCCCTAAGTTTAAACATGAAGAGCTGGCTGCCAGGTTAGACAGCTCTTCACATGGCACAGGTAGCATAAAAGGGATCTGTTCAGTGATCATCCTAGAAGCATGCAGAATGACTTGGTATAGCATTAAACCTCAAAAGGTTCCCAGTTTCAGCATGTGCATAATATTGATATATTGATAAATTAAAACTTACCAAGTATTTCAGCTTTGCCCAAAAATACACCACCATGAAAGTGATTACAGCTTACAAAAGTCTTCCCATCATCTTTTTACAGTCATAGCCAACATTTTTATCCACACTATTTGAACATGTGGAACAAGGCTCACCAGCAGGTTCTGGTGACTCTGCACTGCTCGGGCACTGCAGAGCTGTTAACAGCACCATTATAGCACCTCTTCATTAATGGAGAGAAAACAGCCAAAATATCCAAGTACACTTGCTAAGATTGTATAAGACAATACTAAAACTTGTTGAATGAAAAATCATGATTAATAGGAAAGACAAATGATCAGATAGACAACTGAATCTAATACAGAACTCACATTGTGCCGATAACTCAATAGTTATTTAGCCACAACAGAAAAAAATAAACTGCTGGAAGCTAGTGGTTGAGCAGCTACAATTTCTACTACAGCATCTTGCTAAAGTGCTATATTTCAGTAGGCATCATTTGGTTTAGGACCCTGTCTCATTTTCCTAACTGAAAGTAGGCACCTGTGGGCAGGGGCAAACAGACCCCTTGAAGATTGTGGAGCAAAGGATCAAGTTAAGAGCTATTCCAGGCACTGAAAGATGCATGTGGACAATGATTCTAAAAGTAACCCTTTAGTTTTTCATTACTTTTTCTTTTTAGGACTACCTTGCTGAAACATGCAATTTTTAAAGGCTCTCAGTGACTTAGAAGATGCAATTCTTAATACACCCAGAGTTTTAGTTATGTATGCATGCAATACACCAAAAAGAGAAAAAAGTTCACTCAGCTTATCAGTATTTTGTATTTCCTCCAAAGAACACAAGTTCCCTGTCTGATCTAGTTTAAAATTCAGGGAATGTTAGACATAATTGTAGCTAAACTTATTCTGAATATGGCCCACAGCTTGAAAAATTTAGTAACTCCACCTACAAACTCAGTCCCTATTGAAATTTAGCACACTGGTACCCCAAAAAACTGGGGACAGAAGGGGAGAGAATGAGCCCTGCATGCAGAGCGCTGGCTGCACACAGAGGCAGGGAAAGTTGCTGCAGAGATCGGAGCTGGAAAGTCTACAGCTTGTCCTCTTCCCCACCAGCAACGCATACACATGCATACTTCCATGCACCTGGCTGCATCCTTTCCTAGGCAAGAACAAACAAGATAAAACTGATCAATTCTTGGCTAAGCAGACCTTGCAGCTGCTCACAACCAATACCTGACAACTCCCTGAATGCATTACTGCAACTGCAGGCAATGAGCAAAAAATAACATCCATAACACCTACAGCAAAAAAAGCCACAACCATTGCCATTTACTGGCTCCTGCTTCACTCTGGCTATTCATCTCATCTGAAATATTGCAGGTCATCAGGATTCACAGGTATTTTACAGCTCCTTAATTTACAAAAAGCTCAGCAAGATGTGAAATGGGTCAAGGATTTATCAACAGCTTATACAGTAACCTTTCATCAGCAGCATCTCAACTTCACAGCTATTTTTATATGCCTGCATGTACATTTGGCTTGCAGCAAAATAGGTCATGCTCAGTAAGAGGCACATCTGAAATAATCTTTGCCAGGCCAGCTGTTATGCTGATCTCCACCCAACATGTAGTTCCTGTCCTACTGCTCACTCTGAATACAGCATCAGCCAGGGGACAGTCCTGGTGATTATGGATGTGACCTCTATTCCTCACTGCTCAAGGCTTTTATGAAGCGTACTTGGCCAGATGAGAGAGGAGAGCATTGCACATCAGCCCTCTTAGCAAGAGTAGAGGCTACATTGCCACTTCCTTTGTCCCACTGAGCCTGGTCTTTTTGTTAACCAGTATCAGGTCTTTTTTGGCCTAGACCAGCTCCAGCTCTGTGCTACCAGATGGACATGGCATTGAATGCTCCCAATCCACCTTGACATCTTCTGCAGGTTTCACAATGGTGCATGATTTCAAGACCCTCATTCCTCACATGTGCACCGCCACGTACATGGTACCCAGGAAAGAAGAGGGCCAGGTGTGAGCCGCTGGCTCTGTCCTGCACCACTTGGTCAGACAGGGAGTGGTGGCAGAGGCTCCCCCCTTGGACATCCACATCCCTGTCTGCAGCGCAGGGAGGAAATGACTGGAGCCTCCAGGCTGAGACACCGGCATTTCTGCCCAGGCTACAGCAGCACTCTCACAGGAGTCAATTCTTCAGCCTGTGTATTTAAAGACTCGGTAAATAACTACTCAGCAGATGGTTTTTGCAAACATACTAGTGATATTTTCATCAAAAGACCCTTTTTACAGAAATAGATGGAGGAGAAAATATTTATTCAGAGTGTTCCATGGAAGCTCCATTGGCTGGTGTTTTACAGTAATGATTGCAGTGTCCTGGGGACAAACAGACCTGGTGGGGCAGATCTATTCCTGTTCTTCAACTTGCACAGGTGCAAGAGCTTGTACCTTGCCTGCTCAGACTTTGAAGGGATTTTGCCCCTCCAGTCCACTTTAGAATAGCCCTTTAGGTTGTGCATAAACCCACTGCAGCATAAGGTTGTCCCCATCATGCCCCTTATTTCTTATTGAAGCTCAAAGAGACCAAAGATGGGGAATTCACCCCTGCACCTTCTTGTCTCTGGGCTGCCCACATTCAGCTCCCCTTGTTGGGGAACTTGTACCAGCTGTGCTGCCAAAGTACCCTGCCGTTTTGCAGAACAGCCTGCAGGCATCTGCCACCAGTCTCAGTTACATATTCCAGCACCCCAGACATACCTTTTACCAATATGACCAAGATATATGCTTCCAAAAAGAGTAGAATAAGGTGATTTTAAGCCAGCAGTATGCCATAACCGTTCTTCCATTCACAGAAGGGTTCATCCCTAATTACAATTCCTAACTTTGGGCAGGAGTTGTGTGGTCTTACAGCACTTAAGAGATTTTACTCTAGCTCTGCAGAGAGTCTGCTGCTCTTAAGCTTGCCTGCTGCAGCAGACAACAGGAAACAGCAGGAAAGGATGGATCCAGTCAGGCTAGCGCTCAAAACTGTTCATACCAGGATCTCTCACGATTGCTGAGCTCAGATTATTATTCAAGTGACTCATGATGGTTTATTATCAGTAACACTGTGGACTTGTGTACAGAGCCACAGGCCCATGTTGTGCCTCTGTCCAAAGCAAGAGGAACAATCATTGCACTTCTAATAAGCAAGCGTAGATATGCTGCCAATTGTGCAAAGAGGGACATTTGAACTGGCTGGTGACTCAGTCTGTTCTCAGGGAGACATGCAGACAAGCAGCCTGACACATGCAGCGAGGTCTGAAAGCCGCTGAAGGATAGAACTCCACCTACCCCTCCATGCAACATTTTTGGCAGATCCCAACCCTCCAATTCTCAGCTGTGCTTTAGGATTGAAGACAAGACTCCTGGATTGTAATCCCCTCCAAGAAAGGAACTTGGACAGGAAGTCATATACCAACAGAAGTTGTGTGCATTGACACTCATGCTGCTTGTGACCCACTTGTTTTGGAGTGGGGATGCAGATTTAACTTCCTGCAATCGCCTTTGTTACTCCAAGGATGCTCTCCTTCACTACAACTCAGTCCATGAGCATCACCAGTGACAAGCACCCTGTAATAAACCAGGGAAGTTCCACCAAGGAAGAAGATTGGTTCAAGCACAGTAGCATGGGATACTTTTCCAACACAATGCATCAGTGCCCTGAAATCACTTAGATTAACTGTAATACCAGCCACAAAAACACAAGCCTGTGGACTCAGTCCTTACATGACATGATCTTTGCAGAAGAGTTAGTTATCTCACAGCTAAGCTGAAGTAAATACTGCACAATGAAGAAACAAGGTGCTCATTACATGCCAGGTTCAGTGTCAATACATCTAAGCAGGAAACCCTCTATTTTATTTGTTGCTATGATATGCAAGAAGTTTTACATACTGAATTTGATGGGGGTACAGGGGCACATTCAGGTGCAGACCAACCAACAGATTCTTGTAATTAGATGAAAGCTGGAAGAGTTAATATTTACTCTTTTGTGCACTATAAAATCCTTCGGGGGAATTGAGCATGAGGTAGCCTTCACTCCATATATACTTTGCCATGCGGTTTTTGCATTTAAAACTTGCCTAGATGGAGTTAAGATACAGTCAAGGGGAGTTAGCCTTCCTCTGGGAAACAATGCAAATCTGCTCAGAAAAGCATTTCTGAGAAACCTAGAAGTGGGCCAAAGTCTCTGCTGGCCCAACTCCACTGCAGTCAGAGCAGCAGCAGATAATTCAGCCATACATTCCTAGAGCATGACTGCTCAGAAATCTCTCCCAGAGGGGAACAAGAGAACCACTGATTAACAAATAATTAGAGAAGGTTATCTGACCAGAGAACATTCAGCCACCCACCTCTCTATATGAAGAGCTTCCCCAAGCAACCAGCACTTCAGACTATGAAACCTCTGAACTTCAGAGGAACTGGGAAAGAAACAAATGGATGAAAGGTGCTGTTAAGGGAAGAAAAATTGTCTTCGAAGCTAATATTTCTCTTTAGGAGACCAAAATAATCACTGCTTCGTTCAGCTTAAGTAAACAAAGCACCAGATCTAAACAAAGGATTAACAGTAAGTAAAGTTCCATTAAGAAATGGCTCAAAACACTCAAGTTGTCATGACCAGATAATTGCAAGAAACAAAATACTTTAAAATTAGTGCCACCAATTAGCACACAACACCCTCTTAGTCAAAGTGCAACAAGTGACCATGCTGGTCCCTTGATACAATGAAAGTGGGTGAGCTGAATTCACCTCCCCTGCGCCAGCAGAGAAAGCAGTGTGATTTCCAGAGAGGCAGCAGGACATTCCCAGCACTACCGTAACTATTATCAGTGGCTGGCTCATACCTTGAAGGACTGATATCACAACATTGTAGGTAATCTACTCTTCTGTAATTCAGTTGTGATACATCTCCTAGAGGAAGGCACAATATTCAACCAGGTAAAATCCCTCTTGCACCTGTAAACTACTGAAGTCTCCTTTGAAACCTCTGGAGCAAGTGTTCACAGCATCTAGAACAAGTCAACCTGCCATTTCCTGATGAAAAACTAGGTACAAAAAAACATTCCAGCAAAGAACATCTGAGGATTGAGATGTCCCGAGATCTGTTCCCAAGTCGCAGAACACACAGGAGGTTCCGGCTCAACATGAGGGGGCACTTCTTCACTGTGAGGGTGACAGAGCACTGGAACAGGTTGCCCAGAGAGGTTGTGGAGTCTCCTTCTCTGGAGATATTCAAAACCCGCCTGGATGCCATCCTGTGCAACGTGCTCTAGGTGATCCTGCTCAGCAGGGTGGTTGGCCTAGATGATCTTCAGAGGTCCCTTCCAACCCTGCCCATTCTGTGATTCTGCAATGGATTCTGGCTGCAGCCTCAAGGTTTTCTGGAAGACCCATGGACACCTTGTTCTTTAAATCTGATATCTTTCAAAGGAAAGGGCTCTAGACAGGTATAACTGGAAATAAAATCAGAAGTGTAGCCCAAAAATATCCAAGCCAAAAAATTTGAGCTAGTTTCAATTTAAATTAGCTCTTGAAGCCTTTGATGCCTTTTAGAACTTCTGCAATACTGACTTTTGCTACTGTTTTCAGTGCCCAAGTTCAGTTCCACTTAGGACTCTGCCTTGAAAGTCTCCTGCTGCAAACCGGTTACCCAGAAGGTAGGCATCTGAAAAATAGGCTGTCACTACCTGTAGAGGTAGCCCAGCACCACAACAGAGGGTGGAACTTGCCTCTGTTGCTTCAGACAAGCACCTGGCATCCACACTGCAGAGCACCTATTGCCTTCCCTCCCATATTTGATAGGATTTTCCTTTCCTCCATTTTTTGCACAAAATCCCTGCCATAAGAAGTACCATCTCAGTGGTTATAAAATTATATAAAAAGATGACAAGCCAAACAGTTCCCAACACCCATTTACCCATTGCATTATCCCCTATTTTTGATTTGAGCATTTGTAACAATTCAATCTGCTTAGAGACAGACCATTTTTCACTATTCAGCTGTTCTTGTGGGGGGAAGGTGTCTGACAGTGAAGAGATATCCACTAATTCCTCATGTTTTGTCAAGTCTTCTGTGGGGTTTCATTATACACCTTGGAGATAATTAGAAATAAAGATAAAAGTTATTTAATTCAAATGTGATCCACATAAGCAGTTCATTCTCTCAAAAATTGCTCCAAAGCTCATGCATTTTTCAAGATACTGGTGAAAGGCAGGTAGAGCAACCTGTTCTGCTGGAATTATGAACCCAAAGTAGTTTATTTGTACTTAAGATGAGGAAGGGAAGAGATACCAAAATAAACCAGATGTTCTTATGGGTTAAGATTTTTTACTGCTATGTAAGTTCACATCCTGGTTCTGGGAAACCATCTCCTTTTTTCTAGCAAGCAGTGAATTTCCAGCAATAGAGGCAGAAAGTGGATGAATTCAAGCTAGACCATCACTCCCTAAAGCTGCTTTTGCTTCACATCAGCCCAGATTTCAAGTCTCTCACCACACAATACTTATCTCTGCAATGCATCCAATCTCATCCAATAACTTCCTCCTCCATCTCAAAATTGGGTGCACTTGCATTTGGACAAGGGCTAGGCAGGATGAGATTCATTCCATGGTTCAGAGTTAAGCCCTCCTGATGAAATTACCATGTATTTGGTCAGATTTAAAGTACTCCCTGCATCCTCAGACAGGCAAATTGCTTTCATCTGTACAGCATCTTTCATTCCCAGAGAGCTGCCCTCAATGTAAAATAAAAGTAGAACCAAGCACTGAAGAAATTTATTCACTCCTTGTTCTCCTAGCCAGCTAGATTTTTTTTTTTAAGTCTTCTACAAAGTTAAGCACTTAAAGCTTCTCTGGAGAGCTGTTTCACCAGGTTTTGCCTCAGTTAAGCCTTCTGTTCTGTGTGCAAACTGCAGACACCAAGATCTCCCAGACAAGATCTCATTCCAAGCCCATCCTACCTAGCAATGCAAGGCTTTAGCTGCTCTTCTGCTTTCTCCAGAGCTGGAATCCAGCTAAAGGGCTGAAAAATAATGAGTTGAAATCCCAAGCCTTATCTTGAATCTGGTACTGCATTCAGTGGGTATAGCATTTGACATTAGTAAGAACTATCAAGCTAAACTCTGACCTCTCAGCCACATATCACAACTCAACGCCACTTAAAAGCCAATGCCAGTCTGGAAATACCTCCCAAAGCTGGTGTGGTTTCACATTTGAGGCTCCACAACTGGCTCTTCAAATCTTTCTATCATTTCCTATTGATTGCTTTGTTTCTCACATGTGAAGCCAGATCACACCCCCAGGACTCTGCAGTTTGTTTTTTTTCCCCCCACTAATTCTTACTCTAGGGTTTTGTAAGCAGACAGGTTAGAGAAGTAGGTTCCTGACAGCCCAATGAGATCATCCCATACCATCTGTGAACTCGCACCCTCCCAGAGGGAGATCAGAAGGCAGCAACCAGGTAATACCCTAGATTTTGAACACACCCACAGTAGGCGAGTGTACTATCACAACAGTTCTCAGAAACAGGAATCTGGAAAGTTCACTTCTCTTGCACACACTGCTGACATCACTGAAAAAGACATAGCAAGGAGAGAGACTGCTCTGCAAGAGAGGTAACAGCTGGATGGTGTCCCTGGGAATCCAAACATTTAGGAACTCTGGTAGACAGCTTAATCCAAAGCTGGAAGAGTCACAACTGCCAGTGCATTCAGAAAGCAGCAAGGCACAACTGTCAGGATGGTGTCTGCCATCCTCACCTGGTTTTATTGTGATCTGACCATCACTGCCCGACATTAAGCTGCCTGTGTCACCCTGGCACAGAATACCACCCTGCAGGGCACCCAACAGCACTGATCCCTTCCCATATCCCAGGCAGCAGAGCAACTTGAAGGCTAGAGAAGAGCAGAACAGCCATTTAGCCCACCCACTGTTAGAGTTTTCTTTGCAAGAAGTAGAGCTAGACAGCAACTCTGACAACACTTACTAAAAGAGAATGCTATTTTCCTTCTTAATTAAGAGTTAAGCATCAGACAGGGATTTATTAGTACAGAGCTGCTGTAAACAAAGGCTGCATGCTTGGAATACAGCAAGAGCACAATTCGTCTACCGTAAGTGCTACAAAAAAGGCCTGCCTGCAATGTCAATGCAAAACAAATATGAATATCAGAAGGGTAGCACAGAAGATGTGGACTCAGAGCCAGCACTGCTACCGGTCACAGCAAGCACAGAAGCATGGACTTTAGCACAGGGAAATAACCCAGTGGGTACCCAGGGGTTCCGCATCATCCTGCGGAAGTCTGATCTAGAGTCCTTCCCCGATTACTTACTTAGGCAAACACCAGTTTGGACATACACATACTAGTGACCACAGTAGGAAGCCGACCTTCTTAACATTTGGAAGATGAACCCAAGTGTTTGAGAGCATTCAAAGATAGTGAAGCCAGACATGCACATAGTACAAACAACTTCAGCTGTCCCCAGGTGAGCTCAGGAGCATCCTCACACCTGATTAGTTTTGGAATCTAAAAATCAAAGTGCCAGCTTCAACTGCAGCTTTTGCTCAGCTTGGACCATTTACAAGATTCTCCCTGGTGGGGACTCCCAGATGTTCTGAGTAAGAGGTTACAGTTATACTTCTGTTGCTCCACATATGCTGAGCAATATTCAAAACTCTAAGGTAATAACATACCAGTGAAATTGATAATTATACAGGATTTTAGAAACAAGATTTCTTTAATCATTAAGGACCTGATAAAGACTACTCAACACCTAGGTTAAACAGGAAACCATTTGGAGACTGGGGAAGAAAAGCAAGACACTTAGAAATAGAAAGGCTTTCTAAAGAAAATGAAAAAATTTGAGAAGCTGGCTGGCAGAAAGCAAGGAGAAATGCCTGGAAGAGATGAAACGTGCATTTACCAGTCTCCTAAGGCATCCCTACTGGAAATTCAGTACTCATCTGCAGAAACAAGGGATTATTTGACCATAGCTGGATATAAGTCAAAACCCTGCCGAACAGTCTAAAGCAAGACAACTTGTCTTAGTATTTTCTTATTTTGCTCCTTACATATAACATCTTGAAAAGAACGGACCCACTGTCTCTGGATCACTCACTGAAAACATGGACTATTCTAAGCATTTGGAGCCTCAGAAAGGCTTGGAACAGCTGGAATCATATGTAATGACAAGTTTGGGAATTAACATGCTGATACACAAAACAAAGGTGAGCAGCATTCATATGACATGCAGCCACAGTGCGAGGTCTTGGGCAAGGGTCAAACACTTGAAGCAGGACAAAATTGAAGCTCGCTCAGGAGACAGATGCAGGTGTACCCCTGGAAGCACAGAGGGAGAAAGGAGCTGGCTGTGTGTGAAGAGATGGGGCCAGGAGAGGCTAGAAGAGGTGCAGGGCTTACCTTATCAGCAAGTTTCTTGCTGCTACAGAGAAAACAGAGGAAGTTATTTTAAGGTGTCTCTAACTGGTCCTTTATGAGGACTAATTGTTAGAAAAAGATTAGAATGTGTACTTTTCCTTCTACTGAAGCAATAGTAAAAGCCTTTATGCATAAATGTTTTTGTAAAAGTTTGTTAGTCACAAGCATGACTAAACCCCCATGAGAAACTCCAGCAGAAAGAAGCAAAGACTGTGGGAAGTTTTTCAAAAAAAAACAGTTCGCTTTAGTTTGGCAAGTAAGGCAATCAGTGATACCACATCTTTATTTGCATCCCTGCTCTATTTCACTGTACCCCACATGCCAGTCTCAGCTGCAGGATTGCCATTCCAATATACATTTACATAGTTTTAAAGCAGAATTTTAACTGAGGTGGTTTAGGATGAAATGTTTATCAACAGGTATGTTTACCATGAACTTTTTGTTGATGTTTTGTTCCCCCCAGTAACATAGATCCTACCAAAAGGATTAATATTAGCAATGGCAGTCACTCAAGAGCAAAATAGCTGTGCAAAGCATCAGTTCTCATCCAAGAAATGACAGCAGATGATATTCCCAGTCACAAATCCAAAAACCCCTCTTTTCTTTTAAACCATTATGTAAAAGGTAGAAAATATGAATACTTGAAACAGCAGAGGTAGCAAGAACAGCTGTGAACTGTATAGTTTTGTTTGCAGGGTAGGACAGCTATTTTTCCCCCTTTGAAGTAATATTTCCAAGGTATTCTTTTCTGGCAGGAAATTCATGATTTCCAGATAGAGTTGGAGATCATTTCTTCTGCTTCTCTGGAAAATGCAAATTCTTCATTTTGATTGATTATAAAACCGACCAGATCTAAACAATCCAGGTGAGTCAGAATTCCTAGTTTGCAACGCATGTTGAAACAACTCTGCAGAGTCCATTGTGGCATACTTGGGAACATGCTGCCTTTTTCATGGTTTCGCATCTGCATGTTAGTTACACTTTGCAGAGACTTCATACCTTCTCCATCATATTATCCCCATGTTTTGAAGTCACCATGCAATTACAATCTCAGTAATGCTGCAGACCAGGCTCTGCCACTCTTCTAGAGGCTGACCACTTGCACTGCATACCAGTCTCCAGATTAAGCATAACCCCAATGACAAGCATGCAGCTGAGCTAAAGAAACATGAAGCAGCATCCCTGTATAGATGGGGCTCCCCTTCGTTTCTTACATGCCTGGCTTACAGCTGTTCCACAACTCCTGTATGTTAGTACTCCTATCAACAATTGCACCTCCCTACACATCTCTGGTAAGTCAGATGACTCACATTTGTTGCTGTTTGGACATGTTGCGGACAAGAGTAATCCCACCAGATCCAACAGCAGCTTTGGAAGCACAGGGGAGAGCTGGGCTGAAGAGTGAGGGCACACCAGTGTTCCCTCCAGGCTTTGGTGCCTTGTAAACCCTTTATCACACTTGCATCTGTTCTGTGCACCTTGATAAATTGGGTTACATGAAGAACACATTAATACTTCATATACTTTGGACCCAGAAATACCCAGAAAAGACAAGACAGTTTTCAGACTTCAAGCATCCTATTAATAAGACTTCAACATACAGGCTCTCTGCCTCCCAGCAGAGCCTCCCTCTTCCTGCTGAGGACATCTGTGCATTGTGCAGCTCTGTGCTTGTGCACTGCTTCCAGAGTTATCCCAAATGTGTGTGCAGAAATGCATAACACCCATTTGGTAAGCACACCTAGTGTTGCTTGCACATTAAGTACATGCATGTGTGCATGCAGCACACATTGTGCTTTGATTTGCACTTGCTTCTTCTAAACTAAGATTTTTTCCTTCTGTCTTCAGGTTTCATGTAATTTTCCCGAAAGCTTGTTCTCAGGGGGTTTATGTTTAAGCCTTTTATTTTAAAAAAGTTTCAAAACACCAGGAATTTCCACAGGAAAAGCACTTGCTATTGACTGCTAAGATCTAACACTGAAGTTCACACAACCCAACTAAAAGCCACATTACAGACAACACAACATCCCCTGAGCCTTTAGGGCTAGTATTTGCAAGACTGCTGTCTGCAGTGTAACTAAAGACACTGGGGTGGTTGGCTATTGTGCATTTCAGACTTAAAATAACTTTTGCATATATTTATGACACTCATAAGAGCGTTGTGGGTATGTATAAATACAACACTGTCATAGTTGGAATAGTGTCCAAGATCAAGCAGTGTAGGATACTGTTGTGATTGTGCAGAGTTGGTTTAAAGCTGCTCAGCTCTGCAGTCACACCATTTTGAGGCATGTATCATGGCCAGCTCCATAAACCCCACTTATCATTGCCTTAAGTACATAGCCTTAATCTTGCTTCTGCCCAAAAACCTTAACATGTCAAAGCAATAGTAGGTAAGTACACTATAAATGGAAAAGTGAAACAGGCTTCCACTTAGTTGTACATGTAATATAGCTTTCTTCTGAACATATAAATTGAGTGTATTTAGTTTGCTTTGCTGTTTGTTTTTCTTAGCAACAAGGAGACAGCACTTTTTAACTATAGGAAACCATAACTAAAATCAAAAATCAGCATAAAAATAGGATATTTGAAGCTACCCATCTCATTTATATTAAAAGGATACCTTCGATTTGTAACTTACCCAAATACATTCCTTCAAAGTTAAAGAGAATTGTGCTTTACACAAACTTTCTTCCTTCCCAATTATCTCTACATGAGGCACAAATTCAAATCCCAGAAAACCCTTGAGGATTTTTGTTCATAAGAATATTCCCAACTCAGTGAGATTATTCATTTATTTTAAATTAGTCACCAGTTTATTTGCAGAAGCAAGTCTGCATTAAAAAAACGTAATGGTGAAATAAAGACCCCTCTAAAGCAAGATAAAGTTGCTCAGCAGCTCTGTTCCTTAGAAAAGTCAGGAAATAAAGCCACTGCATTTGAATAAAGAGTACAAGGAAGAGACAAAGGCAGAATGTAACAGGCTTAAGTTCAAACTTGACCAGGACTGGAGTTTACATCATTTCTCCAAACAAAAAGCATACCACAAGGGACTTAGCAACATGTTCAGAAGTCAAAGCCTTGCCTCTTGTAAGAAATCTAACCTCTGCCAGACATGATTTATCATAACTCAAACCCCAGGGTGAACCCCAGGGGAGAGTGTTGCTTTGCTGTTCACCACTGGCGTGACCACCACTGGCATCTCTCACAGGTGCTAAGGTATTGCACAGCAAAGCTTAAAGAGCTGGAGGGGAGCACTGCAAAGTTGCACAGCCCGGAGTCTGCAGAATGAGTGTCAAGTAAACTGGAGGGGGCAAGTTTTTCTAAAGGGAAACTATTAGCATACAGCTGGAGGAAAAAACTCAGTCTTATCCTGTAAATCTGAGTCCAGATAACCACCATGGCCTGTCAGATACACCCCATGCCGCCTAAAGGTCTTCCAAATACCTCACCGCAAACCAGTGCGATCAGCTTTCACCAAGCAGCTCCAAACCAGCGAGCAGCGCCGGTCTCTGTCTGTCAAAGATACTCCAAACATACTTGCTGATGGTGAAAACTTTAAGAAAAACATGCTCAACTTTGCACCTTTCAGCATGGTTTGGAAGTTAATGACCCATACATTGGCAGCACACCTCCTCCTTCACTGGGTTTGGAATAACTCAGGTGAACTACAAGAGCAAAGTGCAAAACCAGGATTAAATGAGACTTTCCAAAGGGTTGAGCTCTTAATTCCTTTTTCTTAATCTCCATTACTGTATAACTTGCTGCTGTTTTCAGTGGGAGGAGGAAGCTAGTTCTTATCAGGTGGGGGAAATCAAGGGTCAGAGCAAGAGCTAGGCACTGCTTAAGCCTCCTTCAGATTTTCTCCCCCCATCATCTGTATGCTAATCTCAGCCTGAATATTGCCCACAGGTAAGAGCCAAGCTCCCCTGCAGCTCCAGGAACAAAAAAGGCACAAGATTATGATCTGAAAACAAGATGACACTGTTTACTGCAGCACTTTTGAGGGCCAGCAAGGCTCTAGCAGGACTAGTCATATGCTAAGTGATGTTGCTGACAGCAGAGACAGCCCTTCCCTCCGTTTCTGTCCAACATCTGGTATAACAGGCAGTGTTTAGCTTCACCAGGCTCTTTGAGCACTGCGGTATCACCAGTACATGCTGTTGCTCTTAGCAAATACTGACACAGATGAAGCCCTGGAGCTGCAAGCTAGGTTGTGTACTTAGCATTCAACTGCACAAGGCTAGTCTGCTGGCATCTCCGGGTGTGTTCCTAGCACTGCTTTGTGAAGCCAGAAGGCAGAGACCAGCAGGTGCCCTGTGCTGTCCCAGGCTTAGCAGGCAGGTGTGTTTAACCACTTGTGCACTGTGTAACACTGGCTGTGTCCAAGTGTTATCCATGTGGACAACTGCTTGCTCTGGGCTGGCCCAGACACTCTGGGAGCTTAGTGCTAAACTCAAGCTATAATCCTGCTGGCTTGCAGTCTGATGCATTCAGCAAGCTAAAGCCGCATCTG
This sequence comes from Chauna torquata, assembly GCA_013399475.1. Lineage (NCBI taxonomy): Eukaryota > Metazoa > Chordata > Aves > Anseriformes > Anhimidae > Chauna > Chauna torquata. Next base: position 544,580 of record VXAL01009623.1, on the reverse strand, counting down.
ACACGCCACAGGTACTCCCCAGCACTCCCTGCAAGCCCACATCCCACCACAGCTGCTGCACAAATGACTGGGGCACTCAGATGCACACATTACTGCTGCTCTGCACTAAGAGCCCAGTGTAAGCAACTCAGTGGTAGTAACCATTCACTTACCAGAGAGGTGCCTTTCCTTCAGTAATTCTTACCCTTCCTGAATAGCTTCCTTCCACAGCATACACCAGCTTTCTCTGAGCAGTACTGCAGGCTGAGCCATGCTAGCAGGCTTGGTGGAGAGACATTGCTGTGGCAACATTTCCTTTAAGCAAGATCAACGTCTTGTCACGCTTCAAATTGGAATTAGTTGCTTTCATTGTGGATTTTTTGTTTTAATTCAAGCCCACAATTAAGCTATATGTAGATTTGAGCTGTACACACTTATTGGAAGTGTCAGGCTCTGAATGACTGGCATTCCTCCCAGCTTATGAAACAGCTCCGTTCACCACAATCCTGTTACAGCCAGAGGAGTTTGAAACCAAGCCTCACCACATCCTACGACCTAAAGTAGGCCTGCACTGCATTTGGGCAAGCCTGGCATTGTCAGTGGTACCTGTCAAGAGCAAGGGGACATCAGTAGACAGGATCAACCTATCCAGAATGCTGGAGTTTTATCTTTACTGGAGGTTTTTTTTTAAAGAAGCTTTAAAAAAATGAAGTCAGGTTAATACAAAGGCAAGATCCCTGCTACCACACTGCTTCCCACAGCACACTCCCAACAGCTGGGCACAGTCAGTTTGGAGACCAGCTATACCTCATCCCCTCTCTCATGCATCCTGGAAGTGATCTGGTCAGGGAGGCAAAGAGCTAGCTGCACAAGAACAGGGTCTGTAGGCTTCAGCCAGTCTTTGGGGTCAGTTTTGGGGCTTTTCAAATAGGGGGAACATGAGGGAAGTCCTGGATGCCGTGCGAAAGCTTCATCCTTGGGTGTAAAGGAAAGGGATACAGAACAGCCTCATGGGTGCAGGGGCTCCTGCCAATTGAAGTGTTGCCTGTCTGCATCAACAGGCATATAGCTAAATTAGTCCTTCAAGGAGTCAAGTAGTCTGAGGTCCTTACGTAGTGAGGCCAAAAGCAGTTTAAGGGAAAGTTCAACAGGAAGTATTATGTTTGGACAGACAGAGCACCAACATATACATAACTTCTCTGGTGCTGATCAAGCCTCTTCATCACAAAACATAAGCTGTACGTACATGCAGGGGCACCCTTCTAAGCAGAGAACATGAAACTAAAAATAAACTGTTTACATACATAAATTAGATATCTGAAAAAACAGCAAGATGAATCAGAGGTGGTTTGAAAAGCGCTTCCAGGACTTGCTATTAACAAGGCTGACAATATTTTGGTTTCTTAAATGATTGTACAGAGCTTTGAAGAAAAATAACACTAAAAACAATTCATGAGCAGGGTAAACACTCCACCCTAATAGGAAGTCTCTCCCTTTTGGATCAGACATTGTTATGATTTCAAGCCTGAATCTCAAAGCCAGCAGAAGATATCCAAGTCTAACATCTATTGGACAAAACCTGAGCACCATGCACTGAGGTACCTTATTCCAGGCAGTGTCCTCACTAAAAATAAAGTCAGTGCTCTGGATTTGTGCTGGATTTCCTGTGCAACATCATGGTGTAAGGTACGCAGGAAAATTCAAACTGAGGCTAATTATAAAGAGCTTTACAGCCATTAAGAACTCCAAATTGAAAACAAAGCTTCAAAACTCAGCACTAGACTTCAAGTAATTCTAGTCTTCTAGGGTTGTGACAAAACTTAAGCCAATATCATACACTATCAGCAAACTTTAGTGTCTGATGCAAAATGCATCAATTCTAATTCACAAAGACCCATCTACTTACTCCAGCCCCTTTGGGTTATTCTTTGTTTTGTATTAAAGAAAGTGTTTGATATCTGACAGATCTCTTCCTTGAGCTCCTGGTAAGAGGCCTTTGAAGCTTTCTGTATTCATCCCATTGAATGTTTTCCAGAGCTGTTTAACCCCTTTTGCACACTTCTGCCTGGCAATGTACCTTCCATTTACTTCCACTGACAAGCTCACACTGGGTCACACAGTTTGCTGTGTTCCTGCCCAGAACTAACTGCACTGAAGCAAGAGGTGATGATCAATTTACAGCTACCATAATAGATGTTTTTCCACAGAGGTGGCCAAGAGAAATCACTAAGTTCAATACTGCAGTGACAAGAACATACATCTGTAACAGTCAGATAAATATAACAAACCAACAACTCTCAGATAAGCTTCCTCACCTCAAATATCAGCAACTTCCAGAAGAGAACGAGCCAAACTTTTTGGAGGTTCAGAAACACTGAAATGGAATGTTCCCCCCTGCCCTCCATTTGCCAGTTTGGAAGGGGCAAGATTACTTCCAGCTTGAAGAGAAAAGCTTTGAAAAAAGACTTGCTAAGAAAAAGTAGGAGCACAAAGCACCTTCACTCAAATGTTTCCAGAACATTACAACAGGAGTTTGTAGAGGCTGTGAAAACAGGATCAGCATCAGCTCTTGTACAAGCAGAAGCAAACTGCTTTCTGAAAGGAGCACGCTCCCAAACATGAGCCTGATTGTCTTTTGCCCAATGAGTTTTTACACTTTTAGTAACTGGCTCCACACATGCTTGAAGAAGCAATCTTAAAAGTTTCAGAGACTTAGGAGAAAGGAGGAAGAAGCGGCTTTTCACTATGTCAGACTAGGAGACCAGTATGAGTTGCACTAACACCAAGATAACAAACCACCATTACATCGCTTAGAAATAATATTTGTCTACTGAAGTTCTGTCTACTGCAACAAAGTCATCAATTTTGAGCAGTTTAAAAAGGTACTAAATTATAGACTGGAAGTGCTTAAATACACATCTTTATCTGCAAGGAATTTGCGTGACAGTTTTGCTCTTATCAAGAACTGGTGAAGAAGGAATTAGCATGTTTTATGCTCCTGGCACAGAGCAGACTGTGGTTGATGTGACCTTTTAAGGCCTGATCCAGACAAGTTCTTGCCATTGACTCCATTCAGTACACTCAAACACTTGCATCTGCTCTTGCAAGAGGGGCCCTATCAGCCCCAGTCAGACCCATTTGTTTTGGTGACCCGAGCTCCACCTGGAACCAGCCAAGTGCCAACACCTTGCATGTGGGGAAGTGTTCAAGCAGTACAGGACTAGCATCACTAGTTACTCCAAAGTGCCTAGTACACTGCACAGCTGGGCAAGACACGCTGTTTCTATATGAGTATCACTAGGAGTACACCCAGATCTTGTTTTCTTAGCCCAAAACCAACACAAAGCTCTATGGCAGACAGATACACTGGCTTGTGAAGCAAGACTTTTGAGGTCTGGTCCTAGCTTTGCAGCTCACCTTGTGATCTAAAAAAATTCTTTTCTCCCTCTGCCTCAAAGGCTCTTATCTATTTCAAGCTCCTTTGGAAAAGCCATGGACAGTGAAGGGAGGATACAGCTCATGGTTTATTCATATGACCCAGAGGTACAGGATTCCCCCCACACTGACTGACAAAACATCAGCAAGATGCATTAGTGTTGCTTTCCAGTTGTCTGAAAAGCCTGCCATCAGCAAGAAAGCAATATTCATCTCCTGCTTTAGGTGATAAACTTCCCAGGATAACAAATCCTCCTCACTATGTGCGAGATTCCCTGTGCATCAGAGCTGTGATCTTAGCTTGGCTTTCTGGGGACTGCAGTGAAGAGTAAGCGCAGATCAGTGGTTTCAGGACTATTCTATAACTTACCTCATCCACTACTGCCTCTCCTGAACTATGAAGTCCTTATGTTAGAGGGCAGATATCCTTTTATTTAATAAACAAGTCTCTTCTGCTTTACTTTTTCAATCTGTTCACATTTTTGTCACTGCTATTAAGCAGTGATTTCTTGTCTGGGTGCACTCAGATGATCCAGCCTGCCATAAAAGCATCCCAAATAGGCTTTATTCCCTCAAAGTGAATTGGCGCTTAGAGCAAGTGCCTTTGCTGTTTCCCAACTATCAGACCCTACGGGTGACCCTTTGGAGGAAGCTGTCCAAAGGACAAGCCTTTCCACTAGTGACAAGAAGAAAACAGGGCAGATAGCTGGCCAAGGAGCCTACGGAATATGTAAGCCGGTGAGGGTATCATCTCCTCAGCAACTCACAAAAGCTATAGGACAGGAGGCTGGTTGCAAAGCCAGGCTCCCAGCTCTTCTTTCATGCTTACATGAATCAGCACTCAGGTTCAGTCACAGCAGAAGCATTCCTCCTTTGCTGCACCCACCACGATGCCCTGGAACAGGATGACAGTCAGTGCCCTTGCCCTGCAGCCAGGGAGGACACTGCACAGCTTTAGTTAGCAGCTCTTCTAACAGGCAGGTCCAGCCATGCTGCAGAAGGGCTGGCTGAACAGCACTGCACCATGGATGCCAGTGGTAGATGGCGAGAGGGGAAGGGCAGGCCACAGAGAGCAGCACCCAGCAACCCTCAGCAGCAACACCTCTCCAGCCTGGAGGCGTCTCACTTCAGAAGTCTGCCCCTTCTGCTCACCTGCATGGCCTCCACGCAGCCACCAGACATGGCTAGCAACCTGAGGTCATCTCCATTGGACTTCCCACCCTCATCACCCCCATGCCAGCAGCATCTTAAATTGTTTTCTTCTGCAGATTTTTTTCCATATAGTCTTCACTCACTATTTAAATACATGTCCGGCTTCAACCACAAATGAGCTCAACTGAAAAGATGACTCACATCCATACTATTGACACTAATATTTTGCTGAGTGTTTGTGCTAGTCTCAACACTCCCTTCTGCAGCACAGCAGGTCCCCAGCCCACTCCTGTGGGAAGCAAGCCACTTTCTCTCTGCCCCACTCTGCCTTAGTCATCATCATAGCCACTTAATTTTCCATTGCAGTTTGGAAAGGCAGCCTGAAGCCAACTAAATAAACTACAGTAAGCTTCAAAGAACCACATTGGTGGGTCACCTCAGCAGGTAGGTACTGGAGAATATTTCCAAAGGGAGCTACGTATAGTTCTTCCTCCACTGCCAACCCTAATGAGGCTCTGAACTAACCCCAGCATCATGGTGCAGTCATTAATTACACAAATTAATTCATGAAGGTGATTCTTGGAGGTACATATTTAAAACAGGGTTTGCCATTTCCCCCACTGTGTCATTCAAAGTTCTCTTCCATATGTTAGACATATGCAGAATTCCCAATTAGAGACATAGGAATTGGGATTTCAATTTTACTGAAAACCTTCAAGTCAGTTTTCATCTGAAATAGTTGTTTCAACAATTAAATTACCATCCTGGGAAAAAGTTTGCAAAATCAAAACAATCATTCCATTTCAAGACTATTGAGAAGACTTGTTCAAAAAATAGTTTGGAAATTTGACAATGCTATACCTGAAAATTTCCACTGAAAGCATTATTCTGAAAGGAAATCTTTCATCTTCATTTGCTTATATGACAGAGCTACATTAGTGCCAGTATTTTACTGTAAGAGTTTTGAAGTTAAAACACATTTTCTTTGCATGGAGACTGTCAGAAAGCTTCTTACCATCTGCTCTCAAGAGCCTGCCTCCCCAGTGTCACCACAAGCCTCTATCAAGCAATAGCACCCTGCAAAGAGGAGCCAGTAGACTGCAGACCAGACTACCAGTGACCAGCATCTCAGTACTGCTAAGAGGGCATTGTTTGCTGACAGGTAAACATTCAGGAATACATGCTTCCTATTCCTTAGGAGTGATGCCAGCTCCCCTTCCTCACCTTTTGCTTCAGCCCCACTTTTGTACAGCTTCCCCACATCAAAGTTTTTACATCAATGGGTGAAAGAAAAAAAACTTAGTCTGTAGAGACACCGCTTACACAGCCTCTGGTCCCAGTTTCTACTGGCCATACTTTGGGTTGATAATTATGTGGACAACACCTCCACTGAAGCCACTGATTTTCTCCCCTAGAGTTTTCTGCCAGGTAAGAAGAATTCTCTCTAGATATCAAAAGACCAGGTAAAATAAGATTCATTGAGAGAAGTACTTAACATTTAAGTTACAATAAGTCAACCAAATCTTAAGACTAGAACCATCAAAAGCTGCATTCATGTAAGCCATTTAGTAAGCCATTAGCACCCTGCACATAAACAATAGCTCCCATAACCAATACTCTTCCAGGCAGAACCAGAGAATTGAAGGTAAAACATTTCCATGAGAATAAGCACAAAATCCATGCCCTGGGACAAGTCCCTAAAGCATTTTTCAGAGAAAATGCTAAGAAATAACTGAACCAATAAGGGCTTTACATGTGATGAAGTTCCTTGTCTTTACTACCATGTTCTACATTGTTTTCAAATTAAAAGAACAACACTTACGGGAGAGTATGTTTTATTTCTTGTACAGTACAATCACAGGTGGTCTTTCCCTACTACATAGGTATTTTTAATATGTGCACCCCACATTTCCTTGCCTTATATCATGCTTTCTTCATGCCTGACTTCCCCCCTTTGGATTAGAAATGAAAACAGTTACAGCAGATAGCGCTGTTCTACTCTACTGTATTTATAGAGCATGAAATGCTTCCAAGATGTAGATTTCAGACACAAGTACTGAAGAAAGTAACTGCACAGGTAACTTTCCAGTGAGTGGAATTTGTATTTGTTCAAAAGTAGCAACTGTATGGAGAACAGCCTTGATATTTTACTGGCATAAAGCAATTAAACAAAGAATGTCAAAGCAAAAAAAAAAGAGGGCTAGCCAGTAGAAGAAAAATGCAGAGCTATTCAGAACATTAAGATTAGGATAATCCAAAAAGTGGGAAAATGAGCAATATTGGGCCAGTCTCCAGTCTTTTCTGCCTGTGCAGATGTGGTGCAAGGGGGCTGGATTTGAACCACAGCTTGCCAACTGACAGCCACTGTACGGGTGTAAAACCAGAGGAAGCAGCAGGGAGAGGAGACACCATGGTAGCCTGCAGTTGCCCATCTCCCAGTTTCTTGCTGGTGGTAAGATTTTACAGCTTGTCATAGCTGCAGAAGTTGTGCAAGCTGTATTTTGGTCTGATACTCTAGCCAGCTACTTACTGCCTGCTCTCAACTGTCTCAAGACAGACTGAGGTCTCAGCTAGTTACAAATTACTAATACCTAGTTTTATCAGCCTGATCTCCCCAAACTGTTGAGCTAAGTAGTTGTTTAGATGCATAAACCTGGTAGTCCACCACCACCCTGGCAGCTGGTCAGAGGGTTCACTTTACCACAGCAGAGAACAGCAGGCTGAAGCCCTAAGGCTTTAGGGGTTGCAGTTGACTAAAAAGGCAAGCATCTGGATTAGTGTGCAACAAATACAACAATTTTAATATTTCAGCTTAAATAGATGAAACCCAACAGGACCATTTGCTTCACACTTCACTGCTTGAGGTCTTGACAGCTAGCCTTGCCACAGCTGCAGAAGCCAGGAGCCAGGCAGGGGGATGCCAGAAGTCTCCAGGAGGGATGCTACTTTTTTGTGGTAGGACAGGAGGTGCCTGAGATGGTATTTTAGGTTGGATTATAACACTTACTCAAAAATGATTCATTTTGGGGTGAATTTTCCCATCAGCTCATATGACCACAAGCACAGGCAAATATAGCACCAGCAAAAAGTCATTAACTTGGACAAGACTTTACACCACAAATCCTTTTTCACAGACTCTAGATTGACATTACCCAGTCCATCCCACACAAAACATGCCTTGTAGATTGACAACATGCTGCACTTTCACTGAGAAGAGTGGGATGGACAATGGTGAGAGCCCCAGAGCCATAAGGAAAGGATACCTTGGCTCTTTGCATTCTTTTCTCTCACACTTGAAGGAGAAGGGTTTCCTGACAATTGGCCAGCCGCCATTTGTTTCAAATGCATCAGCAGAAAGCTAAGGAACAGACCTGTCTCAAGTGAACATCTGTTACCAACAAAGCCTGCAAGAAGTTGGTTGCCAGAAATACAAGAGCCCTCAAGACTAAAGCAGTACCTGGCTTTTAAGCACTAGCATGCAGAAAAGTATGCATCTTGTAAGGAACACAACCAAGAGCACCAGATTTTAAGGGCTCTGGGGGAATTAGTAGTACCAGCATTACCCACATTTTTAAGAGATTATTCCTTTCCCGGGCCATTATCTATTTAGGTTTAACATATACTGTTCCCAAAACAAGTTCGTGTTAACAATAACAGAAATAAGTGGTGTTTTAGAATACCTTCCATTGCCTGTTCCCCAGGGACGAGGAGTGTAAGAAATGGGTGGGTCTGTGTGGGGAAGAGAGCAGCTATGAAAGGATTCTTCTAACACTTAACTGCTTGCAGCTGCTATCTGTGCCACACTCCATAAACAAGCCAAGCTTTGTCTCACTGCATTTCTGTGCAATGCTCAGCAAAAAGGGAATTATCACTCTGTCTAGACCTCCTTACAAAAGCACCTTCAGTATTTTCAGCAGGAATATTCACACTTCAAGTAAGGAAAAGACTTTTACCATTTCTCCATATAAGAACAAGACAGTTTTTAAAAACACTGGAACTGGGGTAAGTGACAAAATTGAATAAACTCCTGTTAACTTACTACCTCCATTTTCTTAACAAATTGTTTTCTTGTCACAAAAGCCACAAAACAGGAACAATTGTATTTTAGGACAGATTTTTCCTTTATTTCTAACAGGAAGTTTTCAAACACTGTGTCTGAAGCAAACAGAAAGAAAGCTACTCCCTTACACAAAGATGTGCTGTCATTAGGCTTCTGTACTATGAACAGCCTTGGTTTTTCTCCACATGGCAACAGAGAGCTATTTCAGAACACCTGAATTTCTACTGCTATATCTTCTTTTTGACTCATTTGCACATCAGCACCAAGACAGATTACCTTCCCATGAAAACTCATGGAACCAGACTGAAAACATATACAAAGAACACCCACAAGTTGGTAAATCAGAGGCATTACCTGCTGTACGCGTTTAGGCTGGGCTCGCCACTCAGTCAGAGCTGCAGCAGACCGCTTGTTGACATTAACGTTAAGTTCATCCACAGCAAAGCACAATACTGAAAGAGAGCACAAAAAAGACATTAAGTTTTCTTCATACATATCTTTCACAGGGTTTTCTGGCCGGACTTGCACTTCAGAACAAGAAGGGCCAAAAGGAATAAGAGTTTGTTCCAGTCACTGCAGGTTATGAGGAGCAGAAGTCACAAGCAGCACGAGTTTGACTATTCCTTAAACATCCTCATGTACAAAATGGAGACTTAAGGGGTCAGCTAAGCTATCCTTAAGCCTTTTTAGCTTTCAAGGACAGCAGGGCATATTGAGAGCAGAGCAAAGGCATCAGCATCTAGAAATCCCTCTTCACGCACCCACAGCACCCTTCTAACAGAAGATTTCCCCTTCATAGAAGGATAGCCCTATGCCACAAATTTGCAGCCTTTGAGGTTGGAGGTGCCCACATGCAGCACTGGGTCAAGCAGAGCATAACCCAGGAATACCTCTTCCAAGCAGCAGAGAGCTACCACTTACCACAAGCTTCACACCTACAGGGGCACCTACCAGACTCTCCCTTATAAAGCACCACCCAGAAAGCTTTTGCTCCAGTTAAAGGGGCACAAGCAACAATTAATTGGCCCGTACCAGGGAATCCCCTGCAGTGCTCCCCCTCCCTCCCCCCAGTTACTATCCCAGTAATGAGTTTGCTAACGAGCATCAGCTTTCTGCTGCAGCTGGCCACAAACGCTGGGCACCTGGCTGATGGGATGGTCTCGAGGTTACTTTATTTTTTCCCCTTCCTTCCCAAATGGCTAAAAAGATCCCATAAAGTTGAAGTTTAATTTGGTTCCCATTTTACTTAGTGAATCCTAAAACAATGCATTTCAGAGGAACGGAGTCAGTCCCTCTGGCATTACCCTCCCTTCGTCCCTGCCCCCTAAGCCCTCTGCCATGCACAGAGCCCTGCCTCGCTGCTGCACAGGGGTTTGTCAACCTAAATCAAACAATGTGGGCTTGAGGAAAATTGGCATTTTCCATCAAAATGCTGCTTTGACCGGAAATTTCCAGTCAGTTTTCTTTTACCCTGGATTTTTTACAGGCAAATGATCGCAACAGGGAGGGGCTTTCAGTTTCAAATCATGCTCCTCCATCCGCTTCAACAAGTATGTTTACCAAAACATCCTATTTATTTTTAATCCAAATTATTTATTTATTCCTAATCCAACTATTTGGAAACATAAGTGTTTTTCCTATTCTATCTCAACCCATTTTTAATCTGATTTTAATTACTGCTGGGTTACAGGAAACGTGCGGCCTAACTGAATTGCAACTGAACTGATGTCCCTCGTTTATGAAAGAAAACAGCCATACAGTCAGCTTTTTCACTATCCCCCCCACTAAGAAAGCAGGAAAGGAGAAATCCGCCAGGAAAAGTCACGACAAGCAGCTTTATTAGCTCTGCACACCTCCAACCATCGCTCTTTAAGCAGCATGTCCTGCTCCCAGGGGTGCGAATGGCAGAACTCGCCCTGGTTCAGTGCTGCGGAGGGGTGTGAGATGGCTGGAAGTGCTGACGGTAGGTCCCTCTTACAGGTCCAGGAGCATCCCACATCATCTGTTACACAGATGTGTCCAGACATGGGGGGAGCAGCCCCCGAAGTATCCCACTGCCAGAAGGAAAGGGTCAGACGGTGGGGCAGAGAGGACGGAAGGCCTAAGTTTTCCAATGGAAAGTGTAGAGGGTTTTTTGCTTTTAATCTGCAGACAAAAATGATGCTTATAGCCAGAGCTCGCTATGAGAACAGTCAAACGAAGGCTGCACGCAGCGTCCATCCCTTGCCTGCGCACGTGGAAGGACACTGAAAGAAAAATGTATCTGCAGCCGTGATTGTTTCCAGTAGAAACGTGGGAAATCCTCACCGGTGAGAGAACTGAAGCCAGCGACTCATCTGGTGCAATATGCAGCGGTGCAAATCATCAGTTACACTATGCTGATTTACAAAAGCTGGTGCTTTGTGTCTAACGAGGGTGCACAGAAAAGTTTTCTAAGTCAGCTCTCTCCTGACAGCCACCAAGAGCCCGAACGCCCCTCTCCACCCAGCCCCTCTGGTTTTGGTTGCAGGGTACATTATTTTGGTAACACTCCCACCACTCCATGGAAGAGATTTGAAGTTTATCTTGGAAATAGGCATTTACTCTCAGTTATAATTAAAACATCACAGGCCCTGCTCAGACAAAGAGACACTCTGGAGCCCCATTTGTCACACTTCCCTTAGACAGTCCTCACCAGCAAAACAAATGCCTCCAAAAAAAAAGTTACCAATTCTTGCCATTTTTAATGGGTCTTTCAACATTTTATTTTCCTTAACGCCCCAGCAACTGCACAACATGTCCAGACTCACTTGCAATACTTAAGAAGTTCTTGCCCCTGCTGTTAAAATATCGCTCCTGTGCTTAAATTCCTGCTCCTGTTGTTGAGATACATAATAAAACTTGAGTCTAATGTAACATCTTTAGACATCACCCAAAAACACCTGGTAGGGGGGAAGTTGGTTTCATATCCATGTAGGAAAAGGGAATAAAACATGGAAGGAGAGAAAAAAGCCTGCTGTCACTTCAGCCTCTTGCCTGCCACAAAAGCCAAACCCTATGTATTCCAGCCTCTTCAGCAGAAATAACAGACTCAGCTGCTTGCTCTTCAGGACCCTGGCATGAGGAAGTGGATAGCAGGACCATGATCTTTTTTGACACCTCCAGCAGGCTTCTGCCCTCGGCAATTTGCCTGCCCCCAGACCTAGACCTGGAGGAACTTGCAGGCCTTGATCTCCCTCAGGCTGCCAGGGTCTCCTTGTTACAAGGCACCAGGTGTCCACAAGTCAGCTCATTTCATCAGCCGTATTTCACCCGTCTTTGAAGGGAGTGACACAAAGCATAAAAAAGCAGGATTCTCAATATGGGACTGCTTTGCCAGTAGTAGTTGACTTTCCCTTCGATGACTGGTTAGCTTGCAAACATCTTAAAAGGGTGTTCCGTGATGAGATAGCAAAGTCACATTAAATTAGTAGATAGACTTACGCCGAAAGCTGGTAGCATCAGAGACCACAGACTAATATGGGTAGGAAGGGACTTCTGGACATCATCTGGTGCAACCTGCTCCCTCTTCTGACAAGGGCCAGCTTTGATTGGGCTCTTCAAAGCCTCGCCTAGCCAAGTTTTGAATATCTCCAAACCTCTTGTGCTATTTCAAGAAGCACAAAGAGACCTCGGTGTTAATGTAGGGAATCAGCAGAATAAGTCAGTTGATGGGAAGGTATAGGGAAATGAAGTGAATATACGGAGGTATATTTTATTCTATCAATCCTACCCAGCATAATGGTCATGAAATTGTTTCCTGAGAGTTCATAGATTCATGGAGTTCCTGTGGCACGTCACCTCTGGGCCTCCATGCCTTTACAATCTAAGAATCTCCAAAGACTTCTGCTGTGCCGTCAACACTTCTAATTTTACCATTCATCTCAATTTATTTGGCATTTTTCTTAACAGCTCAGCTTCTAAAGACACAGAGCTGTAGAACAATGTTGACTTTCATGGTAAAAAAAACCCTGCTAGATTGTAGAGTAAAGCAGAGAACAGAGAACCTTACAAACTCAAAGGCCACAAGTCAAAAGCACCCCCAGTTAATTTTCCTAATTCAACACGCAGTGAAAGCTGGTTTGCTACTGAGCCACATCGGATGTGTGGATTCTCAATCATTTCCCCATTAGTGAAGCTTTCATAACGTCTCTCCTGGGTGCATTCAGACCCACTCACGCCTGAACTCACACTTCAGTCTTTCCTGTCAGCCACAAGATCTCTCTCTCCTACTCAACAATTTATTGCCAAGACACTTACAGAAACATAATTATCTTTGACGTTTCTACCCTGCTGGTGAAGTTGGTTGACATTAGTCAGTGGGTTCAGAAGTTGAGGGGAGAGGAGTATGATCATGTAAGCAAACAAAGCTTAGGCAACACAGCTAAAATGATCTCACAATTTGTAAACCATGCTCATCGTTCTCAGGGACATGACTTCTCTTTAAACATCTGTCCTCGCAAGGTAGCAAGACTCAAAGCAAGGCTGAAGCTGAGAGCAGAATTTATCACAGAGAGCGTCAAACGTGAAATGTATTACGGTTTGGTATCACGGCATGTGCATATAGACAGATAATATGTTCTACCCTAGGAAGTGGGAGGCACAGAAAACAGCCGCTGAGAGCATGACTACTTATTTAAGTACAGACATACTATAAAAGCAGACCTTCCCATGCACTACTGAATTAAAAAATAAATATTACAATGATTTATACATTGGTTTCCTGCTGCTAGAGATCCTTGTGACTAGCTTTCCAAGGAAGCAGCATTTCATAAGCAGTTATCTAATTCTAGCTGGTGTCTCATGTTTTAAAGCAATACTTTTTTCAGTGCACTGGGCTCACCTCTTATTTGTCTCAAAAAAATCACTCCTTTTTTGTCTCTGCTCCAGCTACTGCCCTTGTGTCTGAATGATGTCTCACCATGAAGAATGATATAGCCAGTCTTTTCTCTGTTCACCTTACTCTTTTTCTAATAAGACCCCACTTGCTTCTATTGATCACCAGCTATCTAATTAAGCTATCTGTTTAATGTCCTATGGTTGGAAAGTAAGATACCATTACATGGTTGTTTGTTTGTTTGTTTGTTTCCAGCACTTCTGCCCATCTTCACCAATGGCAAGTGTTTAGCATTTGTCCTTACCTTGGCCCTGCCTTTTGAAATTATTTCTGTCTTTAAGCAGACAAATTCCCAAATCCCTGCTCTCAGAAACTTGTGAGAAACCCAAATCCATTCATAGAACAATCTCTTTCTGCAATAAATGGGAGCAAATCTCCCCTATTTTCAGACACATGGACTGGTTTTATACTCTTAAATATTCATCCAGTATTTAATCCAATTAAGAGTCACTCCCGGGATTTTAAAGATCTCCAGTGAACTCATCTCATCCTACTGCTCTGATCTCATACTAACTTAGTCCCCCAGAGACTCCTCTTATTGCTTGCATTTGTACTTCTGCTCTGCCTAATTCATGCCGTTGGAGGATTGTTATTTCACTTGTGTGGGTCCATCTCTCTGGGATTATTTCCCCTCTTATTGAATCACTTCCTCTACAACAAACTCTTTTTTAAAATTAGTCTTTGTAAGAACTGATGGTAAAGCATTTTATTACATGATATTAAAAAGATCCATACAGGAAAAAATCGTTGTATGACTATTTCTGAATGAGCTTGTGAGCTATTCAGCAATGGCTCCACTTAGAAATCATGTTAATGAAAACACCTAACTTCATAAAGCCAGTTTTTGAGGACTTAAGTAGGTCTTTGGTGTTCAAGACTAGATGAATGGATTCCGGCCTTAGAATAGTGAGTAGGCTGTACAAATAGCCTCTGAACTACTAAATTACATGGCATTGTTTTTACTGAATGATTAAAATGCTCCAACACCCACAAAAAACTTCCAAAACAGCCAAGCAAATGCTTTCAGAGGGTGCCACACTTTTTCCTTTCCATATTTGAGACATGCTCTTTTCCACGAATATATTGTTGTAAAAAACCAATTGGACAGATATTTGCAGAAAACAAAGAAAAGGGATCATGAAACCCATTAAAGCAAAATCAGCCCTCCTTTGAGCTGGAGAAATGGTTTGTGGGTTCCCTTAGAAAATAAACACAGATTCATCCATCTTTATCAGTGATTCACAACCCGTGTTCATTGTCTACTACGCTGTGAGTTCTACACTGTCTTCTGAGCAGAGTGAAGACCAGCATAATAACCATGCAACACTGAGCTGTCACCCAGAGAAGGAAGAGTACAGAGAAAAGAATAACACTAGAATAGAAAGGCCAGAAAGTCTTCTAAAAGCAAAGGGCACCATTAAAGGAGAAAAAAAAGTTCCATTAAGCATACATTCTCTAAAATCTGAGGCAGCAGTGTTAGCTTTTACCTTATGCTAGCATCACAAGGCCTAAAGTGATGATCAAGAACTCTAATGCATGACATGCTGTAAAACAAACGATAAGAAAGTCCTTGCCTTGAAGTATTTACTGCTTCAGCATGGAAGGCAAGAGGCACAGAAGAGAGGATCAAGGCACCAAAGAGTTCTTGCAGAGGGAACAGTAGCAGCACACTGATTCCCCTGACACCAGCTAAATGTTCAGTGCAACAGCTCCCTCATCTCTTATTTTCTTGGGGAAGAATCTCTCTCTGTCATTTAAGAACTGTTTGTAATTCAAAACTATATTTTACCTACGAAGTCTGCAGTGCTATGTTGCAAGCCCATCAGCCCAATCTCTCGCCAGTGGTACCTTCTTATCAATAAGGACAAAAGGTAGCAGGAAAGAGGTAAGGAGAGGATATCCCCGTGCACAGAAGTGGCTAGATCTAGCTGCATTCCTGTGGTCAAAAGGATTAAGGTCATCCAAAATGATCAGCTCCAAGAATCAGGACAAGATGGCCAGCTGGACTAACCTGAGATGGGAATCTGTCACAATGAAACAGCCTTGGCCATGCCACAGCAGAGTTGTAGTTCTCAGCTATTCTTCATCACCAGTTACAACCCGACATCAGGGCAGGGCTCTTCATACCTGCACGGTACTGGAAACATTTTGCATTCACGCAGCATACAAAACAGGCCTACGGAGGAGAGTGAGGACATTTTGGGAAAAATAAAGCAAACTTCAGGTCACTCCAGGACACTATATGTGCCTCAACGTAGGATACACAAATGGCCGCCTTCCCACAATACCAACCAGAGGATATAAATAATCAGCTGTTGCAGCGCTGCGTCATGCTGTTGTGATACGTGCTGGGCAATCGGACACCCATGTAAAAGGAACCTTTCAAAGTTATGATGCCAGCTTTCACCAGGGCCAGTCTGAGGGGTGAACAAAGATCACTTCAGAGAAGGGAGGTCCAGGCTGAAAACAGGAAAAATGAATACATAACATGTCTGTCACCTCCATCGACTCCAACTGGTGTCCACCAGAAAAGCTCTGTGCAAGAGAACTCACACCAGCTGAACTTCTTGATGCTAAATACCTAACTTTGAAGAAAAAGAATTGAAGGGAGCTTTGGTATTCACATGTCTAGCATGAAAAAAAATCCTGCTTTGTACTTATACACAGCAACAATCCTCCACCATAACAGCTAGGGCCAACACTGAGTTGTGTCAACATATGACTCAGAAGAGGAGGAGGAGAAGATGGAAAAATGAGGCCAAAGAAAGGCAAGGCTGCTGGAAGAAAAGCAAACAAAAAACAGCAGTCAAAGCAGCTGTGTTCTGGGGGGAGAGTGCGCCACTCGGAAATATGTTGAATTAAGGGGAAATTCACCTTTCATACTTCCTAATATTTAAAACAAGCCTGTCTCACATTCTCAGAGGGGCAGGGGAATGAAAGACATACTTTGGCATAATTAAGCAAATATGGGATGATTAAGAAGGTAAAGTTGCTCTCCCTTCGATCCAAACCACCGTTACCACCGCCCCAGCTCAGAGCACATTCCATCCTTATTTTTCAAATCAGCCCACTCCTGAACTGCTAGCTGCTTCCAGGAGCATGGAATATAGCAGGTTTTGCAAGTGAGTGGGACAGGAGTCCAACCACGCATGAAATACAATGGGAGCTGATATACCCCATACAGGCATTTACAACAGAGAGCTCGAAGGGAAGCAGCCCTATCCCGCACGTTACAGCTCGTATTTAATAGAGCAGGCATGGAATCATGGAGAACCTCATGTTTCTCTCCAAAGATCCTGAAAAAATATAGGAAAGAGGCAGTTACTTTCAGCTGGTGGCCTCCCCAAGGCTGTGACACAGAAGAAGCAATTAACAGACGCCAGGGACATACCTGTGCAGAAAGGTGAAGTTAGCCCTAGCTCATCCGAATTTCTTACATATCAATGAGGCTTAGCACAGACCCGTGTTTGAGCTAATAAACCAACAATCTGTCCTTCAGATCAGAGCAGACTTGCATCCAAGTCACTTCAGAAGTCCTGCAATTCAGGCATTTATTTTCATTCCAAATTTAACAGAAGTATTACTTTTCAAGTAATCTGACCCAAGTTTCACTTTTATACTAGCTTTTAAAAGTAATTTTTTGTTTAAATTTTGAAATTAGTTTAAACTTTAAAAATGGAATTTTCTGCCATTTTGGGGGATATTTGATATTATCAATGTGCTGGATCTGATTGCCTATCAATCTTGTGGACATTTTGCTTACATTTCCAAAGTTTTGACTTTGAGGATACAGGACCTTCCAAGAGAAAAATGTTGCATGAAAGCATTTGAGTCCCACGGATTCTCACCCAGTAGTGCAACACTCAACACCCAAGCACACTTGGACCAAAAAGAATCAAAAGTAGTATCTGTAAAGAAAACCAAATAAACAGATCCTTAAAAGACATACAAGACATTGCACAGCACTTCTGATGACTGTCGCCAATGAAAGTGACGCAAGATGAAGTCCACTGGGGATGAAGTGAGTGTCGATGGAAGGGAATCCTCCTGCTTCTCACAGGAGGAATCACTCCAAACCGTTGACTGTATCTCATCATTAAAAACCCCATCGCACTTGCCACAAGAGTCGGAGTGATAGCCCACAGACCTGGCTCAGCGTCAGATGGGATTTCGCCTACTTATAATTGCAGTTGTGGTTTCAACCAGGAAAGCTGCCGTTTCCCTCTTGTTGTCGTAAATGTTGTTATGCATGGATGTTGCGCAGATACGCTGCTTCACTCCTCTGTCATGGCTACTTTCTCCTGAGTAATTATTTCCATGAATAAGTATTTCCACCGAATAATTATCCTAGTGAATAATTAAAAGCGCTTCAGGATCTCATAGGATGGAGCTGCCTGATCAAAGTATATTGCGGCGTACATCTCCCTTCCCAACCGTGGAACAGCTGCAATAGCTGCACCCTTGGCCTCTCTCCTGAACCCCTCATTTCGAGCCAGCTTCAGAGCTGCCTATGGTAAAAATAAAGCTCTGTAACAGACAGCTAATGAATAGCTAGGTCCTCGGCGCAAGCCTTTCTGAAGATTTCCACCCACGCTGTGTCAGGGAGAGTGGCTCCTCTGGAATCAATTAAATTACACTGATCTGCACTGGCTAAAGAGCTGGTCAGGTTATTCTCATTCCCTCCCAGCGCTACGGCAGAAGGAGCTCATGCCCACACAAACGTTCTCCATCACACTCTCCGCAAAGTCTCTTTGTTTTGCCCTGCTTTGTCCACACAACACGCTGGCTGCTGTAATATCGAGGTATTTGCATTACCAGAAAAAGTCTTGGGTGTGAAAGGAAATTTTCATTTCCTCTTTAGCTGAGCACTTTACAATATGTTTTAATAAAGTGGAGAGAGTCAAATTATTTGCTTGTAAATGCCAATATGCACAAGAGTTAATCAGGGCAACAGCAGTCTGTCTGTAGAGCCTCTCTTGAGGGGGTTCACATGCTCAAGAGAGCCAAAGCATGAATTCCCTGAATAAATGTCTTCTAAAATTGTAAGCCTATACATCTAATCTCTATGTAGATATTGCTGGTTTTGAAATCAGATTCATGATGCATCAAGGGCCAAGTTTATCTCTGTTCCTACAGCGTCATCCATCAGTCCTGACTTCGGTAAGGATCCTGATATCAGGTAGGTGTGACTGCCAATGTGCCCAAAGTGTTTTGTAACCTGGAGTAGATTACACACCATTCTTTTATTGCTCCCAGTGAGAATAAACCTAAAAGGGGATTAGGCAAAATGGCATAATGGTCCTGCTAATCTGTTCCTCCAAATATTGGGTTTAGGCCAGTAAGGAAAGGTTTAATTAAAAAAAAAAAAAAATTAGAAGACAATTGGCTGCTATAACTTAAATCCAATAAATACGCTAGGTGTTTAATTGTGCATTTTTTTACATGCTATAAGTCCTCCACTGACTCCCCTGTGCAGCTCAAAATGCTGTCAGTCACCTTAAGCTTTTGCAAATCCTTCAGCCGACTGTAGGAGTGAGACATGCTCTCTTTATCTCTCAGAGCTCAGGATAACCTCTGGCACATCCTCCAAAATTGGAAGTCAGGATACACAATTCAGACGGAGCGGGGGATGATGTGATAGGCACGATGAGTGTGGCTCCAGAGAATGGAGCAAGCAGGATCTCAGGCCCAAAGGTGGTTGGGGTGAGTCAGACGACAGAGGATTTATCTCCATGGGCGTCCTGGCAGCGTGGGTGCGCAAGAAGAACCTGTGGGGTTCCTGGAGGCTGAGTGTGCTTGTCAGAAATGGCACCACTACAAACCTGTGATTTCTGTCACACCAGGGAAGGCAACAACTGAGCGATGAGCCAGTAGCTTCAAGCAAACGCTCCCAGAGTCAGCTTTTCTATGAAAGGCAGGGCTGAGTGCATCTCTCAAGGCATTCTCCTATCCAGTGTGTGCATCAGTCTTGGCAATATCTTGATTTTTGCTGACATTAATTTGCTGTGAAGTCATTACAAGGATTAGCAGCATTATCGGTGGCTGTGGGTACTGGGGAATTCTGGTGTCTACAATGGAGAACGCCGGTGGAAGTTCACATAAGCGAAAGCAGTCACCCCACCTACCTACCAAACAATTCCTCGTTCTTCGTGGCTGCAATGCAGAGAGTGCGATCAAACCAGCAGTGCTGCTGGATCTATGTGTAAAAGCCTGCTGATGGAAGAACAACATCAGCCCTCAGAATACTGGCAGGAATGCAGAAACAGACACAACTGGTTAGGAATACAGAGCGAAGGAAAAAAACCTCCTGATTGACGCAAGTGAGAAAACAATTGCCTTCTCTACCTGCCCACCGGCAACGGATTTTTCTGTGAGACTGCTATTCTAGGGTCTGCCAACAACGTGAGTCTGTGAAGTTCTTCCAATATGATTCACTGCAGTTTGTTTTCAAAACACATGCATATACACAAACACATGTACGTGAGGCACGTAAAGGGCAGCTTGCGCTAGGAGCAAATTGCCGTTTTATACGCCGCCAGAAAGAAAGGAATTCTTGTTGAACGTTGTTCCGTCTGTTACTCTGTACATAAACTACGTATTTCTTGGGATGTTACATCCACAGCAAGTAATCCGAATGCATGGAAAAAAGAAGCATTTGCCACATGATCTAGTTTCCACTTCTCTTTTGCTGCCCCACATTATTAGCACATTCAGCATAAATGCTAGCGCTCATTTATAAAGACTGTGAATAAATCACATCTTTGATCTCTTTTGAAATTCAAGAGAAGGAAGGGAAGGTAGGATAAGGATTGCTTTAAGTAAGATTATGTTCAGAATTTCTTCAGTCCTGAATGCTCTTCTTTCAGGGACTGATTTTAGGCTAAAAATTCAAATTATTCCAATTAAAATATGGTTCCCTAGTAGAGATGTCAAGAATAAAAAAGAATCTAATTAGGGCATGTGTGTGGCCAAAAGTCACCAAAGCTTCCAAGAATTTCAAGGGCAGTGTGAGAATCTACAATGACCCTGACATCAGGTCTGAAATCTGATGGAGACAAGTGGAGATTGCCCAAAAACAAAGGGAGAGTATGTGGTTTGGCAGCAGAACTCTAGCAAAGAACTAAGCGGTGTGAAATACTTCAGATTATAAAAAAAAAAATCAGTTGCTGTTGCAAAAAATGACAGGTCTCATTTTGGGCTGTATTAATGGGGAAGAGCAGTATTATACTGTATGCAACACTCAGAGGAAAATTCCCATGTTCTGCCTGATCAGCTGTGATGCCACTGCTGTTATTCTGGTGTTCCAACATTTCAACAAGGTGGCCGGAGGCTGGAAAGAGTCTAAAAGGGAGCAGTAAGACAGCTAAAAAAGGTGATCAGACATGAAATGTGAAGAGATTGAAGAAATTGGGTTTTATTTAGAAGAAAGAAAGAAAGAAAGAGAAAGACAGAAAGAAAGAAAGAAAAACAAAGAAAGAAAGAAAGAAAGAAAGAAAGAAAGAAAGAAAGAAAGAAAGAAAGAAAGAAAGAAAAAGGGAAAGAAAGAGAGAGGGGAAGGAAGGAAGCAAGGAAGGAAGGAAGGAAGGAAGGAAGGAAAAAAAAGAGGCACATGCTAGAGTCCCAAGGCACGTACACAGCCATGTTTAAGAAAATCAAGATCAGTCATCCTCCAAGGCTGCTGGGGAACATCAACCCAGAATTTAGCATAGTTATTAGCTTTGGCGGTTTAAGAAAAGCTTTCTGAATTAGGAAGGTGCAGCTCTGAGAAGGGTTACTGAAGCAATCTCCTTCACAGGAGGGCTGGAACAGCCTACACCTCTGGCATATTCAAGCACAGAATTGGAACGTGCGATCTTTCGAATACTGTACCCTTACATTTCAATGATTACAAGCCCCTGCAGTAAACAAGTCTACATCCAATTTCTCTCTACAGTCAAGATGATTAATAGCTGAGGTCTTGCAATTCTTAGAACCGATGGAGTTCTGCCACAGACTTGAAAGTAGCCCAGATCTCAAACTTTGAATCCTAACATCTTGAGTGTGAAGTTGGAGGACAATAACCAGTGAAACTTGTGGGCTCGTGTTTTCTCTGCTACGGCCTTGCAAAGTACTCAGGTCCACCACGTTGCAGGTCGGTTGTACTTCTCAGATACGGTTCACCAATACACACGGCTGGTATGAAATACAAGCTGTGACTCTTCTCCACCTATACATGCCTGCATTTCAACAGAGAAGCCCAGCATATGTTTAACTGGAGACAGAAATGACAGATCTTGAAAAAAAACTGTGTTTTTTGGTTTGTTTGTTTGCTTGCTTGTTTTGGAAATGTTATTTTGAAGACTCGATTCATCTTCTGTGTTTGTTCTCAGGACAAGTTTTTTATGAAGCTAAATACATTAGAAGCACTGAATGTTCTTTATCTTCTGTACAGTAATATCTTTAAAACAACCCAGCATGTGTTTGCATACACGCAGACACATTAGCAGACTAAGTGGCTGACATTAAGATCTGCAGAGCTGACATCTCCTCCATCTTTTCTTTCATTTATTGTACCTTATGTCATTCCCTCTTACAACATCCAAAACAGACAGCTGCTTTTACGGCTCTTTAATATACTTTGCAGGAAACAATCTTTACATTAACATCTTTCCTTCCTGAGTTCCCTCAGTATTGTTTTTCAAGTCGGTAGCAGGATAACTAGAAACTTTTGTGGACATCTAACTGGCTTACTTTTACATTTATTATTAGAATTTGCATGACATTTATGTTGAAACATTTCTCTGACTTTTTTCTTTACATAAATATTTAGTTTTTTCAAAATATTTTTTTCCTTACAAAGACAAACTTCAAAATTGATTTTGTCCACAGTAAACTTTCAGTTTTTCAAAGAGGAGGGCTCCCAAAGTTTTCTGACTTGAAAAGAATTTGAGAATTAAAAAAAGAGCATAGTTAGCATGATGCTATTCCATGTAGCACCTGCCCTGAGGAAGCCCTAGGGAAAAGCAGTCAATGATGATATGAGATGCATTTGTTCCAGAAAGGGAAATAGGATTTCAGAAGCGTCTGGCCACGTGTGAATTCCCTTTGAACACAGTGGGACCGGGTCTTGCAATAAGACCATTTCAGTTCTTTAAAAAAATGAGACGTATTTCCCAGTATTGCAGTTGGGTTGGGGACAATCTGTGCATACCAGAGACACGGTTCAGGGAGACGCTCAGCCTGAGGGTTTCTGCAAGAGGTGACTATTTGTGCATAGGGATCACAGACACCAGGAGTCAAGGTATTTTACCGTAGCGGTGGCGGAGATGATTTAAGACAGGTATGCACAAGACAAGTTTGCACATAAAGGCCTTCGGTCTTTTAAACGAAATGAAAACAGGCTGTAATATCAGCATAAAAAATGGTTATTACTGCATTCATAACAGAGCTGTCATAAATTCACTTTTTGTCAAGCTTGGTCCTCTGCCATAATGTGTTGCAAATAATCACAAGGATCCCTCATAGCCCTCCTTGACGTACTATCCAAAAATGCCTTCCTCTGGATGTATGCTTCCAAATTTCCATGCTTATGCTGTCATTTTGATTCCTCAGGTCATCTTGATAGCCTATAGTATTTTTCAGATGTCATGTAGCTGCATATAGGTAAGTATACACTATATTAGAAGAAATCAGACTTGTTCTCAGGAAATAGTTTTTCCAAGATCTAGCTGTCTGCAAACATTAAATACAAGCTGTGTTAGAAACTGCCCACCAGAGCTCCACACTGCAATAATACCTCTGTTAGCAGATACGAATAAACACCTATCTGTGTTTCGCTGTCATAAAATCTGCTGCTTTCTTCTTGGAGTCCACTACAGCAAAAGGGAGCATTTGCTAAAAATGTCACAGCCTTGATTTCAAAAGAAGTTTTGCAATCCAATGTAGCAGCAATTTTATTTTGAGAAGCATCTGGATTTTATTAGATGCAAACACAGTTGGTAGGAGTCTGGAAGAGGAGAGAGATAAAAAATGCTCTCTCTGGAATATTTCAAACCAGAAGCATTCATCATGCTCAGCATACCCTTATAATATAACAAGGGGGTTTAGGGTGACTCTGCAGTTCACTGCAAAGCTATTGCTACTGCAGTGAGTTATTGTATTTATATTTTCATTGCCTCCGGCAACTTGCAAATGGTGACAGGTGAAAAGTTTCCTTTCTTCTTTGTGGGATTCAGCATTTGCTTGCAGCCTCACTCAGATTCCCTCTCAGCAGGAAAGACTGAAGACTGATTTCTAGTCACTTCCATGCAGTTATGGGCATTTGTGGAGCCTTTTCCCTACAAAAACCTTTCTTTTGGGAAGTCTTCGCTCGCATGTTTGTGATGCTGTCCCTGTTGTTGGCTCTTCCAGCACAACTTTAACAAGGTTGTGTCTTCTAGTTCTCACTCAATGAACTTTACGTAATTTGTTCTTTTATACAGAATTTATACAAGCTAGTAGACTTATGAATGTAAATTTGAATATTAATCTGAATTTAAAAGTCCTAGATCAAAACACCCTAAAGCTATGCCTGGATTTAAAACCAACATCAAGACTTCAGTTTTGTAAATGAACTCTCTTCTTTCATTGAGGCAAAACAAATCAGTGACTGAAATCTAGCATGGCATTTGAACGTCAGAAAGCGTTACCGTCCCTGGAGATGAATCTTTTCTTTAAACGCACACCTTACTGGAATTATGTACGCAAACAAGAAAATGCTTATCTAAGAACTGCCTAGTGACAGTCCCATACACAATGACGCCATTTGCACTGGCAATGACATGGGCCACATAGCAGGAGGGTTAGATGCGGATCAGCTGGTATAGCTGGAAGCAATCACATGCAGGTGCTAAAAAGGATCCTCAGAAATCCAGGGGATGATTTTTAGGGGGCCAGAGGTGCACAGGACCACCTTCTCAGCCCTACTCTGTCTGATGCCAGATCAAACTGACAAGAAAGCAACATGGGGAAAGCCGTTCATTACAGCAGCCACCAATGGTCAGAGTCTTTGCTTCTTGGAAAATTTTCACATCTGGGACGTGTGTGTGGATTGACAGCTTACAAACCTCCTCTTCGCCTTAAACCCCATGTCAGAAGAACGGATAAAAAGACACTAACCAATGATGAGCATGATGCAATCTGGCTTTTTGAGACGTACCAGTCTCGTTTCTACTTTCTAAACCTGACAAGGCAGGCAACTGAATCTATGAGAGAAATCCTGAGCACCCCGTCCTGTCCTGGGGGACCTCATGCTGCCAGCCGGCTTTCCACCGTGGGGCTCACATGATCTACAACAGCCCCCAGCACTTCCAGAGAGAACGCAGCTTTCTGACCCGTCCTGTCCCGAGAAGGAATAATTCATTTGGGGAGGGAGCTGAGCACAGATCACCATTTTATTAACATTGTGTGTAGCGTTTAGGAGAGAATTTGATCTAACAGGACTTAAAGATGAAAGCAGTCACCATGAGCTGAGGCATGCTTGCAGTATTCCTGCGCATCCATAAAAAGAAACTGCATACAGCACTGGACACAATATGGGGCATGTTTTTGACATTAATTTTATCTTTATATGTTTTCTGGTTTAAACTGCTGTGATTTGGGAACTTTTTCAAGTGTGTGCACCCCTAGCGAGGCACTGAAGTGTGCCTTGAATGCACTAGCATATTCTTCCACCCCCAAAAAATGCAGTAGTGCATGTAGCAGTAATAAATAAGCAGATTTCTGGAAAAACTCAGTAGCAGTGAAACCTGCTGTGTGGCACTCAAGGACAACCGCAAATTAATCATTTAAGATTGTCATGAGGATGGATTAAGCTCAGACCATTTCCTATTCCCTCCACCAGCCTGGACACAAGCAGCAGTGTTGGAAGGCACATTTTCAGTATCTGAGGACCGGATCTAAAAAGCCATTTAGTAACACTCATAAAAGCCAGCTAAGAGCATAAACGCACAAATATTAACTCATGAGGTCTTACTGATTCATGGTATAAGCCCACGCAGACAACAGCAGCTCTCCAGGGAGGGGACTTTGGCCAATATGCTTAAATCATGGGAGTGATTTTTACAGTTGCCAAAGGGTTTAAGACACTCCGTTTTCATCATTAACCAGGCATCACGCAAGGACCCACAATGTCCTTGAAAATTACTCTCCACGTGTTTGTTTCAATACGAAATCATCTGATGGGCTGCATCCTCCAGTGGGTACATATCTGCTTCTTTCTTTTAAAAAGCTTCACTGCCTCCAAGAACAGTGATAAACTCTTAGTAATGGGGGAGAGCTTAATCAGTATATTCATAACAAGTACAGTATTATGGCTTTCACTTCTTGTTTTGTGTTGATTTTTAATTAGTGTTGACATTTATATATAAAATAGTTGGTTTTCAAAAGGCCAACTGGAAACCCTCTTGTGAATTACCTCATCTAAGCGCAGATTTTTTGTGTGCATATTTCTAATTGTTTGAAGTTTTTCCAAACATGTCTTAAAGTCACACTACAGTTTTAAAACACATTTTTAAGAGATTTTGGTTATGAAACTTCAAAGGAAAAAAAGAAGAATTTTACACAGTAATGGTGTTTAGTCTTTTTGATGGGCACTAGACATAGAAAGAATATTTAGGCCTGTATCCCATGAAGGCTGACACACAAATTTAAGGTTAGAAATGCTGTTCTTGGATTTAGAGATATGCATGCACAGTATATATGCTTTTGTGGGATTGATGTGGCCTGCTTAAAAGTTGATTGCACTTTATAGTTTTGATTTTGGCTTTTCTATAAATAAAGCTGAATCTCTAATGGTCTTAAAGCATCAATCCTTCCCTGAGAGATTAGACAAAAAGAAAAACATTAAACAAATTAGGAGACCAAGCCTGCTCCCGAAGAAACCAAGGTCAGAAGTGGTCTCATTTCAATGCAACAGTCTAGGAGTAAAATTTCTACTTTCCTCTTAAATATTAGTCTTCCTTTCCTTTTCTGCTCATATGTCTACCATGGCTCTCATCTCTCCAGCAGCTGTGATCTGCTGCCAAGATTTGTTCTACTCTCCGTGTAATTTATGACCCTGTCATGCAGCTTATTCCTGCACACTTTCCCAGTGGCGAGGCTGAGGATATCGATGTATTTAAATGTTGCTCACAGGGGTGCGGGGTGCGGGCTCTGGAGAGACAAAGCACATGCCTAGCAGTATTCAGGTGACAGCTAAGGTTAATCAAATGGCGGAATTCTTGCAATAGGTAAAGCTAGATGCTTTAATTAATCTTTGCAGGATCAGAATCTGAGTCTTTCAGCTACAAAGGGTCCCTCGCAGACCTCTAAGCTGCGAGCAGACAACAGCAGAGAATTCAGTGCACCTCTAGCCACAGCCGACCAGCCTTCCCTTCAGCAGTGTTTTGACCAGGCTGTGTGTGCCTCTGGGAGTCAGAGGCCTGAATGATATGTTTATAGACTTGGGTACTAACAAACCTGAAGCGTACTGTCTTTCAATGAGACTTAGGCTCACAAGTCTCTTGGACCTGGGCTGTCAAACAGTCTTAGGTCTCAAACACTTGGGAGGTGCCACGCATCTCAGAGGCGCTTCAGAGACCAAAGCTCTCCCACATGTGGTCATCTTACAGCAACATTGCTTATATACTAGTGATTTTTCTGAGATCCTTAGCATTTGTCTTAAATATTTCTTTCCCATGCACAGATGCTCTGTCTTCTATAAAAAATTCCTATCAAAGTTATGTTTCCCTCTTCCCCTTCCTTGTTTTGTCCTTCAGGGCTTTCCATATGAGAAATGTCTCAGGCTGTTATATTTGCCAGAGGAAAAAAGGGTAATTTTTAGAAGCTGTGTTTCAGAAGAGATTGTCCAAAATATTCTGTAAAGACAGGAGACTTGTATACGTCCTTTGCAGTCCCACATTTCCACATCCCTGAACACCTCTGAAACACAACCTGAAAAGAGTGAGAAGGAAGTGTCGGTCAGGAAATAAATGCCATGGGTAGCACTTACTTTCAATATTACACATGACATTTCTGATTATAAACTAATTGAAGAGACATACTGTCAAAAACTTTCCCTTTATTTAATGTGGACATAATCAGCATTTTATCCCAATGCACTGTATGGAAAATATGAATGTTGTTCCTGGAAAGTAAGCTGTGATCTTTTTCCAAATTGTGTATAAATTCAGGGAGTATAATCAAATGCAGACAATGCATATCTCCAGACTCTGAAGCTTCTACCTGCTTCTATAAATGTTTCAGCTATGCCATGGACAGCAAGTGGGTTTAAACTAATCTCGTCAGATTACTACCCAGATTTGATGATACGTATTTAAGTACTGTTTGTTTTAATTTCTGCATGACCTGGGTAAGGAAAAATGTGCCTCCAATAAATACGGCTGGCTTGGGACGTATTCAGTGAGCACGAATACCAGATGCATCATCAAGAGCTTTGGGATATTTGTTTTTAGCATATGACCACAAGATATGATGCATCTTAGCAAAACTTCCTACTTCACTCAAGAATTATGCTCAGCTTTCTTGGTGTTGCCAGAAGCCATCCCGGACAGCATAATGGGAAACTTTCCTCCCCAGACTGTGTTAAGTTACTTCAGGTTTTCTTTCCTTTGAAACCCCCTTTTTTTTTTTTAATGTTTCCATATCTATGCTAATATTTATTCCATTCGGAAGGTCCTTAGATCAACCTGCTAACAGGCCCGAATGCTGCTCCTTTTAAGAAAAACATGAATTACATCATTCAGTTCAACAGGCTGGACTGCAATCACCTCAATGTAATCACGTAAGGGATTTAGTCCTCCATCCATTACCTGCCTAAGTGCCTGCCTGGTGACTGCTCCTGTGTCTGTACAGGAGAGGTGTAGACACGAAAGCGTAGGTTAAATTATGAGGTCATCCCTTCCCCACACACCAGTCAAAGGCGCTTGCTGGTCTTGAGAGGAGACTTCTGCAAGAGAAGGGATGTGTCTGAATCACCAGCTTTCTGAGCGGTGATGGACGACCTGCCTGCAAATCACTTTGAATCTTTAAAGTGGTGTGTAAGCATTTGGAAGTAGCGAGAGGAGTTTCTGCAGCATTGGGCATGGCTCCTTGCTCTGGGCAAAGTCACTCATTTTCACTTGTAACCTCCCAGCAGAAATCCTCTTGCAGCGTATCTAGCTACACCAGTCATACAGATCAATGGCTAAATGCTATCAGCAGTGAAACTTTTGTTGTTTGCACGTAGAAACACCTGTGGCTTGACAGTATGAGCTCAATGTAGATGGCAGGAAGAATTATGTAAAATGGTCCATGAAAACAGTGCCTATTTATTGTTATTACAATAATTCATCATTTCAAGAATGAGGAACACTGTAAATTCCATAAATACTGTCAGAAAGGTACAAGAAGTAAGTGATGACTGTTGGAAAGCGTCTGCTCCAAATCTGCATGATTTCATGGATACACAGTTCAGTACAGACTAAAAATAAGAACTCCAAGCCAGTCCAAGATGCAAAGCAACCCCAAAAGCAGAACAAGGACTATAATCAAAAAACATATGCAGACTATTATCAGTTGTGAGTGCCAGAAAAAAAATAAAAAATGTCTAACCCACTATAATCAAAGTAAGGAGTTATTCAAAGGATTAATGACAGAGCAGAAATTCTCTGAGTCAGTACAGAAAGTCCTTTGCCATGAGATCCAGCATCCAACCAAAGCAAATGCTGCAACAGCTGGGTTTGGTACCATACGACGGTGTGTCTATTCAAGAAAGCCAGAGAAGTAACTCAGCTTGGAGACTGGTTGGTCGCAAAGCCGTAGAGACAAGATAGGATAAGCTCAAAGGTCAGTATGCCTCTATCAGAGCAGGTTAACAAGAGAAGTTAAAACAGATTGATCAGGAACAGTCTTCTGGCTGCTCACTTACTTTGTATGCAAACAAATCAACAGTTGGAAAAAAAAATTATCAAAGCACATCTAGATTTTAACATAGAACCAAACCAGAAACAGCTAAGCAATGCGATGTAGGACTGAGGTACCTCCATTTCTCAGCCTGACTCCACAGCTAGAGACTTTCAATGGAAGTGACTTGGGGGGACAAAAAATCTTCTCAATAGCTGTGTCCATACAGGACCAAAACTCCTTGCTCACAAAGCTCCCTAGGTAAGAACCGTACCTGTAAGAGGTCCTGACTTTCAGACTAAATATATGTTGTATACAGATAGAGTTAGGATACTGAATGACACAAATTTTACTGAATGACACACATTTTTCAAACTCCGTGGCTCTGAGTGATTTCTGAATTCCTTGCATTGACCTAAAGGCAGCCAGACACCTATCCATTGCAAGCGAATGGGATGGATTGACACAGAATGGAATTCCAGCCCTGCTTCACTAACATTTCTCGCCTGAAGCAAAATACATGCAACTTTATCTTCCAAGAAGGGTTTGAATAAGTCAGAAACAGCCTTTATGCCTTATTCTGGGCCTCTCTCTGGGCTGGATTCCCACCCACAGAAGAGAAATAGCTGGGAAGTCTCACAGGAGAAGTGACACTATTGCTAGGCCACAGAAACAACCAAGTTAAAACAAATACAACAGAACCAAGGAGCATCTTGCTGGCCAGGAGACTTGGACTAGTGGAAGGCAGAGGGTGGAAGAATAGGGAAAAGAAAACTATAACAAATGCAGGGAGAAGACCCAAGTTCTTCCCCAGAAGCTGGAAAGTATAAAAGGCAGCCAACGAGAACTTCTGGGCAGGGCTGAAAAACAAGTGAAAGTGAGAGCTTCTCTCATCTCTGTGAGTGCAGCCAAAAAATCAGGTTACCAACAGTAAAAGAAGAAAAAAAAAAACAAAAAACTTCAAAATTGGCAGCAAAGAACTATCCACACTCCTTGGCTCCATGTAAGGCTGGGTGGAAGGGGTAAGAAGGAAACGGGACAAAGTGCAACTTGGAGCCAAAATATTTTCCTTCTGGATGCTCCTGGCTCAGTTCAGCCCTTTGTGACTCTCAATTTCAACCCGTTACACACTCCCCCATAATCATCATCATAAATAGCTGTTTGCTTGCTCAGTGTATTCAACTTCCGCACAGCAAGCCAAGCTCAACCCAGCACTAGCATTTATTTCTGGATTTTGACCAGGTCTGCCTAAAACCAAACAAGTGTTGGTGTGATTTGCCATATTCGCTGAGAGAGAATAAAAGCAATTGCACTCAAACACCAGCGTTTGCGGCCAAGTTCACCTCATGCTGCTGGTGGTGATATCACTGTTACTTAACTTTGCTTTAGTAGTTTTAAGACTGCTGTGGAAAAAGGGAGGGTTTCAATTCAGTTGCTGGGCTTTCAGGGAGACACAAGTTATCCTAACAACATTGTCTTTCCATTAAAGGAAAAAATCCTGTGTTACTCAAAAGTCAAATTATTGTTAGAATTCTGCAATGATGAAATAAAAGCAGTCACCGGATTTAGGAGCCTTCCCCCATCACTAGCACCAAGTGGGATTTTGGCCAAAACACAGAAATTAAAAAGAAAATAACAGCCATAAGAAACTGTGCTTTTCCAGCTGTCATAACTTTTTTCCTTCCTTCATCCATACCTAATGTGTACAGGTTTGCACAGGATCACGGGCATTGCTAATTCTCCTCCGTTAATTGTGTTTCTGGCTCTTGATGGGTGATTTGTCACCCCTGTGCTCAGCAATGCAAACCCCCGTGATGTCCAGGCCCCTCGCAGCACTCCTCTCTCTAGTGCATTTTGTCCCAGTAGCCCCATTTCAGGGCCTTTTTGAGCTCTCTCTGCTTTGGGAGAGAAGCTGCAAGATCCCATCTCCTTCCATGTAAGGAGCACAGAGAGCTGGAGGAAGAGGAAGAGGAGTGTTGCCCGTTCCCTGCAGCAGTCTTTGGGGGCTGCTTAACCTCTAAAAGCAGGAAAATAAGTGACACAAGCAGGCAGGTAGAGGGGGATTTCCTCTGAGCAGGGCAGACATCAGCTGGGGAGACACAACATCCCTCAATAAGACAAGACGGTTCCAGCGCTGCCTAAAATAACATCTCTTCCAAGAGCTGGCAACACTGCACTTGGTGCCTCAGGCCAGGTCCCACACTGAACGGTGTTCATGGCACATCCCAAAACTGCAATCGGACTTCCAGAACTGCTCTGACAACTTCCCAGAAGTGCCACAGAACATCCCCGGCAGGGCATAAGGCTGGGATTTTCAAAGAATTTAGGCAACCTGAATAGGATTTGGGTATCTGTGAAAATCTCTACCTAACATCTCAAAATGTGAGGAAGAACAGGTTTTCAGCTCTTTTAAGCTAATATTGCTCTTCCAAAAGGCGGTCCTGTGGATGAGGGTCTGTCACATGCTACTTGCCTGCCAGTTCACATTGCCACAGGTCTCGTGAGAGTTCTCATTTTTTGTGAAGTTCTGGCATCAGGAAGCACGTCAGAGTCTCAGTTACCATTCTTGAATTGTTTCGTATGTGATGTAAAGCCTCCTTGCAGAATGAGAAAAACAAACATATTGAAACCCCCCAAAGAACCCCTGTACCTGGAAAAGAATGAAAATCTCTAACCCCGCCCCTAAGCCGTTCGCCTGATTTTCCAGGGACAGATTCGCGGGTGTTAATGCCTGGGGTTGCCTGTACTGCAGACCCAAGCGCAAAACAAAAGTTGCACCTATGAACTTCTCACCACTGGCAAACTACAACAGTTCGGGCTGACCAAACGAAGTAACATAATCCACAGACAGCCACAGAAAGGAAATGTGTTTTCTGTGTTGGTGACACTGAACATTTAGTTATGAAAGACTGGGGAGGAGGGAGAAGAGCAGGGAATTTCCATCAAGAGCGCCAAGATGTAATTAATGCCCTGGTAGGGACCATTTATACACGATGAAATTCATTCCTACGCCGAGAGCCGGCATAAAGTTACATACCGCTGAAGTTGCAGTTAAGCGGCAGAAGGAATGAATTTCATTTAAGGAGTGATGTTCCAGATTCCTGGATGAGACACTCAGGACTGCTGCGCTCAGGAGTGAATGAAGCACTGTGCAGCAGAGCCTCAGCAAGCCTTGAAACGAATTTTGCTCTGACCTAACGAAAACCACAGACTTGAAATTCTGATGATTCAGAAATTTTCAGCTCACAACAGGAGTTCTTGCAAAATATTTGGGAACTGCAGGAAGAATTTAATGTCTCCCTATGTGAAGGAAAGGAATCCTGACCTATTGTCTTTATGATTCTTGTTCTTATGAGTGATAATTTTAGAAAGAGATAATTAAGCCCATGTGGCCATTCTTCCAAAGTTGCTAAAAGAATAACAAGTGATCTGGCTTGGTGCTTTCTGTACTGATTCATGTTCCCTCTGTACTATTAGAACTTGCAGGAGAATGGCTGCAGGGCCCAACCGTGCTCCCAGTCGTATCTGCAGCCTCCAACCAGTGTGTGCAGTGGAGGAAATCAGATCAGCCCAGTGGAGAGGCTTATCTGCGGAGCAATATGATGGAGCAAGAGAAGTCAGAAGAACCATATAAGGGCATGTGCCTTTTCTAACCAAGAGTGAAAAAGTTAGGATTTCAGTACAAAAAAAAAAAGACTGAGAACATGAATCAGAATACCCATGGCTAAAGCAGAGGTTTAGGACATCCTTAATCCTTACTGGGATGCAAAAGCATGGAAAGGTGGTTATGAATTCTAAGCGATCTCATCTGAAAAAAGACTTCAGGTGAATCTTTCTTTCATTCCTGTTAGCTCAAGGGATGAACTAACAGAAGGACAGACAAAGCAGTCACATCCTTTTCCCAAAATAACTTAGAGACATCTCAGAAAGTCTAACAGCATGCAATGTAATCATTACTGCATGTTCGTGTCATAATTACTATAGATTCCTTTAGAAGTTAAACCAGCCTGTTTCAAATTCTGTTGAAATACGACTTCTTGGATTATTTCTGGCTGCTAATAAACGATGGCTATGGAAAAGAAACTAATTTGAGAATCACTGAAAATTATTATTTTGTTTTGTGCGCTTCCAGTAATGTTTTCTTAAACAAGTTTCTTACATTTGTCCCTCTATTTGTGTAATGAGTGCTGTGGTAAGCATGAGACACAGTCACACACTTGTTAACACTGTACTTCTCATTCAATCGTCAGACTGAATCCCATTTTCATTTTTGTGTAAATACTCATATTGTCCTGGAAGACTTAGATGCAGTGCAGAATGATGAAAGACATAAATGAGGTCAATAAACGATCAATTAGCCTTCATGTGGAGTATATCCAGCATGTGCACTTTTTAAATGCCGTTTTTAAATAGTCGCTAAAAGCAGCAGGCTGGAAAATGGGTCACTAAAAGCAGCACGCTGGAAATGGATCTGGAAGTCTCACATCTTGGGAGCAGTGATCCTTCTTCTCTTATGCTTGTGGAGAGCTGGTAGGTGCTATGTACCCAGCCCTACAGAGGTTATAAACTCCCTGAAGCGCTCTTTGCCCGTGTTTGTACAGCATCTAGCACCAATTGGGTCTTGCTCCACAGTGAAGACTGCTGGTTGCTTCTGCACGTTTGTTTATTCCACCATAGCCACTTCATCGTGGATTACCTGTACTTGGCTCTTACATTGTAAGCAGGTTTCCCCTAGCGATGTTTATTTATCATAATCCTCCTATACTTGAAGACTCATTACCTTTCCTTTTCCATCCCAGTTGTGCTTAATTAGCAGCTCACAACAGCAGCAGCGGGACTTGTTCCCATACTCACTAGTAGGGTATGCAGAAGCAAGCGCCGTCCAGGAGAAGCGCTATGCTTCATACTGCACAACAGAAATAGAAAATTTGACCAAGACCTATACACAGTAATTGGACAAAGGTCCTGAAATTACCTCCTCATTGCACATATGTGTTTCCTAGAAGGAAAACTTCTTTTCCACTGATTTCCACTCAGTAATGCTTCCTTTGGAGTAGATTAGGTAAAATACATCCCAGTTACAAACAATCACATAGCATCACCTTCTCACAATGCTCGTTTCAGCTTGGTTTTATCAGAGAATTCCAGACAACAAAAGGCCAGCTTAAAGCAGCATATCTTAGGTCTCAAAAAAGCAGGAAAACTATTTGAAAGCGGGTTCTCATTATGATGACGTGTCCCACTTCAAAAGCTCTCCCTTGCTATGGCGACATTAGTTGTGTGATTATTTTGAGGGATAAAGTGTCTCTGTTAACTCAAAAAAAAAATGCAGTGCAGTAGATCTAAAAATAAAAATTAGGAAAGATGGGAATTAGCTCACCACAGCTCACCTCCATTGCCAGGTCAGGTTTCAATTTCCAGTAAGCTTTCAGCAGGGAAGCTCATGTTAATGGATCTGTGGACATTCCTCATAGAGAGGAATAGAAATTTCTTTGAAAACACATACCTGACATCACAACTATGTGCTTTCCTGGAACAAAGCTTTTGCTGAATCTGTACACTGCCTACAGAAAGAGTCTTCATCCCAGGCTGGATATTACTGCCTGCATTTCAGTGAAGATAATATGAACACGTTGCCTTAAGTGGAACTAAAGCTTGGTGCCCAACTTGCTGAGGAACCCTCCTGGAGATCCGCAGATGTTCAGCTTAAGATGCTTGGGAACACTGTAGACTACTTCATGCCCACTTTTGTCAGAGTAGTTGCTTTAATAAATCAGGAACCAGAGCAGACTATTAGATCACTAATCCCTTTGCAAAGACAGAGTATGCATGAGAGGGCATCACAAAAATGGTTAGCAATGCAACTTTCCTAATGGTCTGAACTCGAGTGCTGGTCCAGCTGCTGTACCACAACTGGACATGCCGTGGGAGTGTGTGATGCTTTCCTCACCAGCAGCATCCTGCTTTAGGGCCACAGTTACAGTGCATGCCCTCTGCTTTGCAGCTTTCCTTCAGAGTAGGGAAAAGAGACCCCCCTAAAGCAGCACAGATGGCTATGGGAAGAAGGCAGGCAAAAGAGGGTGATAACATTTGTATACAGCCTGGTTAAGTTAGATCATCATGCTGAAGATCCCGTAAAGGGGGTGCAAAGCCTAGCATTTATTTTTTCACTTTTCTTTTGTACTCAGAATTGATTTTGGAGAGCAGGAAAAAACATCAGAGAAAGAGGCTATTAAACTTATTTTGAATGGGAGGCAATGGCACCATTTTTTCCAAGTGTGGTGTGAAAGCTTTTAACCTTGAGTCACTAGCAGCAGATAAAGCTTCACTTAGGGTTTCCTATTTCCAACCTGCACACATACGTTACGCCTCACTTTCTCCCCCTGTGCAGAACATTATTTCTCCTGAACTGAGGCGTATCAGCTTACAGGCAGGCTTGCTCTAAAGAAAGAAAGAAAGAAAAGTTTTCCTCTCTCTCTCTCTCTCTCTCAAAAAAAATGCCATTTCGTTAAGCCAAACGTCCCACAAAACGGCACGGCCTCTTTCCAGCCCGCTCTCCTCTCGGGCCTGCACCTCTCACCCGGGCCGCTTCCACGCTCCGCACCCCCTGCCCGTGCTCCGAGCGCGCTGCCCACGGCTGGCCGCCCCCTCCGCGCCGGGCTCGGCCCTTTGTGGCCGCCGGG